>JAJHUR010140495.1:190663-209693 GCA_027495735.1 Lutjanus campechanus | reverse complement strand
GTTGTTGGTTAAATGAACAAGTAGTTGATTAAAAACAATTTTCTCTAAAAGTTTGCCAAGGAAAGGTAGATTAGAAATGGGTCTGTAATTGCTGAATAATCTAGGTTGGGTTTCTTGAGGAGGGGTTTAACCATTGAGGTCTTAAAAATTGTGGGGAAGATGCCTGAATTAAGAGAGGAATTTATTATACTTGTTTCTTGGGAGAGACTATGGGAGCAGGATTTAAATAGCTCAGTTGGGATGGGGTCCAACACACGTGTGGAGGACTTCATCCTGCTATTTACTTCACTGACAGCAGTGGTTCTCAACGTGGGGGTTGGAACCCTCAAGGGGGGACCATGTGACAATTTCTGAAGGTCGCCATTATTCTTGTCACAAAATTCACATTTTGTGACAAGAAGAATGAAAGCAGAGTCAGGAGGCAACTTTTTACATCAGTGCTATAATTTGAGTTTGTTATCCTTCATGTATTCTACAGTAATTCAGAGGATGGGGCTGCAAACACCAACCAGATTGTTCTGGGTAGGTTGTGACTCAAAAAGGTTGAGAACCACTGGTGTAAAATTTTCCAAGTCATGATTTCATCTCAACCATCAAGCAGCTCGCTCGGCCTTCTGTAGCCAAAAAGCCTGAAGTCCCATTTATACAGCTGGTACAGCTTCCTCCTGTCCTCTAGGGGCACCGTTCTGAACCAATCTAAGTCAAGATTAGAGGTGGTTTTGTTTTAATCTTGTCCTCCAGGTTTAACATCTCCAGCAGCTGATCAGCGTCTTCTTCAAGAGTCTCGTGATGGCCAATAAAATCATACCTGAGAAGTAAAACACACGAATGTCAAACTACAGGGGAAATAAGCATTGTTGTATATTAACATTGAATTAATTGCTCGTTTGTGGAGGTGGGCACTCCAACAATTTTACACACCAAGATTACACAGTGTCACAGCCAGTGTTTGAAGTTGAATGGTCTTTTTTGCCTGGAAAAGTTCCTGATGGACTTAAATGACCCATAAGTAAGTTTCAGCCATGATAAGAATTGTTAAAATTGTCTAAATGCAACAGAAAAGTGCTTCAAGGCTTCCTCTCCAGACAGGTCTGATAAGGAATCAGACCATTCCTTACCAAAGAACAGGAATGCCATCCCACTATGACACACAGTGACACAACATTCTGACATTTTTAGGCTCATAATCAGATCATAATCAGCTACAGATGTTCTGATACGATTTTTTCCTTCCTGATACCGATTTCAACGTAGCACCTAAATGGCCCTTCCAGTGAACCACCATGGGGCCTAATTCAGAACTAATATGAAGTGTAGTCACTGGCAAGAGACATTGTGCCACAAATCACACATATGATGTTTGTTAATTGTCAAATCAAGGCTGGTACAGTTTGTCATAAAAAAAAAAAAAACTGTTCAAACATCAGACTATGTAAATATTTAATTAGACAGACTACACACCCAGGACACACCCAGAAGGACCTGTTGAAGTTTTGATGCTTGTGTGTTTTTGTACCAAGATGTAATCACACCACAGCAGGTCTTACTTGTTCTTTCTCTTCATGATGAGAAAAGGACCAGGAGACACGTTATAAAATACTTCAGGTACGATAACTTAACAAGGGGCAGCGAGTTCGATTTGGTGATGTAAATCACTAAGGAGTGTCAGGCAAAACTAAACTAAACCATGACGAACATATGACTTGTAAAATTATCTCTTAAATTGACTGAAAACACGTGTAATACATGGCACAGTTCAAACAGTCTCTTGCCATCGTGTTTTTTCCGAAGTTAGGTCCCACGGGGCATCTATAGTGGCAACGTTGTCCTGAACTCCCAGTAACAACACAGACGTGAGTCTTAAAACCACAGCCGGTGGTAAATATGGACTTACTGTATGAGACAGGGGTGGCACAGGCGGGTCATCTGCCTCCAGTGGGGTTCAAAGGGCTGCCTCTCTTTCTCCACCAGGTACCGAATAAAGTTCTCAAAAGAGGGGCGCACGCCGGATGCAAACGCCTCATCTGCTGACTTCGGTGGATCAGACAGGTTTCCATACAGGCGTAGAATGTTCTGGGCATAGCTTTGATAGAAGTGCTCATTGCGCTTCATGAACTTGTCTCGATAGGCAGAGATGAGACGGACAAATGGGTTCCGGACAAACAGGAACTTGGTGTAGTGCTTCAGCTTTGCCTGCAGTCAACAGATAAATATACATCAAGCCTCTCAGTCTATTCTGTTTAAATCAACTTCTAATGGGACTAACTGAGTCCCAGGCCTTCATGTCTGTTAATTCTAACTACTCCAGATACAAAGGTGAGTAAACTTTCTATTTGTACTTTTAGCAACACTTCTGGTGTCTGAACTGACCTTTCTCTCTGCTCTTGGGAGGCTGTCTAGATGAATGTGCTTGTCCTGGTAGTGGATCTGTTCATGAGGTATGGACGAGAGATTATCATATGGCTCGCTCTGGTTCAGGCCAAACAAAATCCTTTTCCAGTTGGTACACGCCACCTGTAGATGAGAACAAGAGTTAAACCCAGGCCACTCTGTCTGCCTATGAAGTGTAAACACCAGGGGTATGTATCTCTGACACTGACTGAGACCGATTCGATACGGATCTTGATACATGTTCAACGATACGGTATATCTTAGACATTCTGACATGGCCAACGATACTACAACAAAACTATAACTGCAAGTGACATTTAATCAAAATCAGGCTAGACAGGAAATGCCTTTGGTGCCTTTTGGTGTAACAAGCCATGCCACATTGCCTGCTACTGTCAGCAACCTATTGTACACCCACTGACATTCAGCCAAAACTGAATCAAAAGTACAAACAGTGCAGGTTGAGCAGACAGAAAACTCCCTCTCTCTCTCTCCGTCCCTCTCTCCCCCCCTCTTTCTCGTTGCCGCGGTGCCGTGTGTAGATTCATAAGAGGCAAGGCGATGTGAGACAGGACTGATAAACGCTGATACTCGAACATGAGCTGAACACATGATTAGCTGTTAGCTAACGCCGTTCACTCACCAAGACAACCGCCCAGTTCTCCGCTGACTCTCCTCACATCACAACTCAGTTTCTCTCCTGTGACCATTATTTCTCCTAACCCTGCTCTGCTCCTGGTCTCTTTGACATCTAGTAGACTCATAATCATGAGCTTGTGGTCCATCATATGCATACGTATATACATGTTCAACCTTTTCAGAGTCAAAACTAGCAGTGGGAGCACTTCCAGTTTGTGGTTTTTAGGAGTGGAAGTAAAATTATCTCACAAAAACAGCTCCAGAGGTTATTGTAGTGTGTGTATATATGTATATATTTCTTTGAAAATCAAGTTTCTACATCATTTTTATTAAATTCTGATTCACTGGGGCTCCAACCTGCAAGTTACATCTTAAGGCACAGTACAGCTGAGGCTGATGGGAATGTCATTAGTTTGCTTCTTAATTAGTTTAAGTTTTGATCCAAGGATAGTGCTGTGTTGATATGAAGTGATCTTTGGGAGATGATGTGCAGATTACTGATTTGTGAGATGAAGCCTCCACTGAAAGGAGCAACATAGCTTCATGTTCAAATCAAATCAGTTCTGTACGTCCACATTGTGTTCTGTAAGTGTGTTGTGTGTGTTTAGGTCTACATCACCTTGGGAATGATACAGTAAATGATGCCGTGCTTGTCATCCACAATGAAGTTATTCAAGTCATAGTTTGTCATGTCCTCAAATCTTTGCTTCCCCCCTGCATATGCCTCTTTGTCAGCATCACACATGTCTCTCAGCAGCTTCCGTCTCAGCTCCTGATCGAGCCCCTCTGCTGCAAAAAGAGGAATAACAATATGTTGTAACTGTTAGGGGTATAAATAACAAGTCATCATCATTATCACAAAGTCTGCTACGATTAGATTTCAATTAAATTCAGACGATATCATGTCCATGATACACATTCAGTCGCATTTATGTCAACGCACATAAAGCAACTAAACTGTCCAGAAAATTGTACAGACACTCATGACATGGAATTTCAAAATAAAGGTCATAGATCTACTTTCTACAGATCCACCTAATCCACTTTTTCTAATTCCCAAACCATCTCACATGCAGTGGAGCACAAAATACAAACAAGACATTATTCAAACAAATCAAATCCGTTCCTAACCACAAGCAGGATACAAAACAGGAACAGAAATCGGCACCCAAATACAACATATAAACACATTTTGTACCTTTCATTTCTCGTGTCTCGTTCCATTTGTAAATGGACAACATCATTGGAACCAAGGATCCCACGAATCCAATGAATAGCATGGACTGTATGCACGAAGCCATGAGTCAGCCCTTGTTAATCAACTAGAAACAATAAAAGCAAACCAAATGTAAGGGCACTTGAGTGACTCAGGGTAAAAGCACTTATCCATTATTCATTTTCCTGTGATTGAATGTGATTCTGAAAGTCCACAATTAAATCAAAGCTGAAGTCACAAGCATTTGTTTCAATGTTCTTCAAATTAAGTGATGATAACTAAATAAATCAAACAAAATCCAAGCATCATTTTGATTAGCTGTAAATATCTCACAAAATCAATCGTCACATCACTCACCTTGTTGAAAAGTTCGCTGACGGACGATCTGTGAAAGAAAACCACTGATCAGTGCCTCAGACTACAGAAATACATGCAGATATTTTTTGCAACCTACTTTGTTCCTTACAGGTGCGCTGTGACGAGTATGAAGCAGTCAATATTGACTCTGCATCATCCTCATCCAGATTGTATAATTCAGCCACGCCTGCTTATTGAGTGTTCAGTCAAAGTCGCAACCC
Organism: Lutjanus campechanus; assembly: GCA_027495735.1. Lineage (NCBI taxonomy): Eukaryota > Metazoa > Chordata > Actinopteri > Lutjaniformes > Lutjanidae > Lutjanus > Lutjanus campechanus. Next base: position 204,869 of record JAJHUR010140495.1, on the reverse strand, counting down.
TCCCAATCATTGAATTAGTTATTTTAGTTTCAAACAAATTCATATATGAAAAGCAGGGATGAAAGTAACTAATGACAAATACTCAAATTACTGTACGTGTGTGTGTGTTTTCTTTTCTTTTTTTTTGTACCTGTACTTTTATGTGGAGATTTTCAATTCTATACTTTCACTTGTACTTAAGTATTTATTACACCATGTAATCTACTTACTTTTAAAATCATAGTTGAGTACAATTTGAATTAATTTCCAAACCTTTTAACTTTTAATTTTCTTTGTATTACAGTTTTTTTTTTTCACCTTTGTAAACTGGTCACAATTTACTTCCACGGTTTAAGAGATTCTGCAATGCTGTTTTCCTGTCAAACTCCAGCAGTGGTTTGTGGACTAAAAAACTAAACCTGACCCTCAGTCGGCATGAGGGTGAGTGAATTTTCATTTTTGGGTGAACTATCCCTTTAATTCATATCTCAGAGCCTCCCACCAGCTCGGACGATTCCAAGATCTTACTGCACATCTACAGAAATGATTCAGGAAGACAGAAACCAACTCGTTTAAACAACCTGCTGCTGAGTTGACGGAAATCTGGGACACAAATCAACAACATTTTAAAAATATATGTTAAAACAAAGTTGATTATAATAGCACATTTTTATACCCATGTTATCTGTGTTATTAGTAGTTTTAGATTTTGAGGACTTTAAACACACATTTTTAAATTGTTTGAAGTTGTGAATTATTAAATATTAAAGCAGTCATTTCATAAATTTGATGTATATTTCATATATATAAATTCTTAAAGAAAACATTTTTACCAAGAAACAATGACTTGTATTAGAACTCTGGGCTTCATATTTTAGGACCACAAAGAAAGAGGTGTCAGACAACATTAGTTCCAATATATTGAATTTATTTGCGTTTGCCACATGTGCAGAATTTCATGTACAACAGTTGAATTTCATCTTCTTTTAACAGATCAGGCATCAACGGGCAACAAGCAAGTAATATAAAGCATCATAGTTTGTATTATGGGTTCTGTTAATGTGAAAAAACTGTGAACATAAACCAGCTAAAGCAAACAAAAACATAAACCACTTGAATTATCCACCTAAATCTATATATGTAGTTGTTGCACTGCACAGTCATACATTTTTAATTGTATTCAGTAATGTGAAAACCATTGTATCAACGCTCCATTAAACATGACCTTCATGCACACGCTTAGTTCAGAGTTGAACTAATTCTGATCAGCTGTTCTGGAACCAAAAACTCACTCGCTTCTCATCTCAGACTGAGTCAACTCAGAGTTCAGAAATAAACTCAGAGTTTGTTAAACCTGCCTCTTGAAACAGGCCTCTGGTCTTCTGGCCGACTGTTGCATGATTTCTATAAACAAACCGGCATCGATCCTAATCAGAAGAACTGCTGTATTTCAAAAATAGCCTTATCTGATTTGACTCTGGCAGCACAAGTAAATACAGAAGCAATAGAGAAGCTAACTTACCAGCCTGGCCTTGTCTCTACAGAGAAAACAATGTATTACAACTCTGGGCCTCATATATTATGATTGCCAAGAAAGACGACATCAGACACACTAGTTCCAATATATTGAATTTATTTGAGTTCCCACATATGCTGAATTTCATGTACAATAGTTGACAGCTCAGGCAGCTTTTCCAGTGTTTATAGAGTGTATCTTAACAACAACCAAGTAAGAAATGTAGGTATGTAGAATGAACATTAGAGTTTGTGTCTTGGTCTCTACTATTATTGTGAGAAAACTATGAAAATAAAATGTTAAACACAAGCACAATCACACACTTCTTCAGTCCCACTCCTCAAACCACAGGCAACTTTCTTCTTTCCTGTTTCCTGTACGTAGATATGCTCTGTGCTACACCTGTTTATGTTGAAAAGAAAACCAAATTTAGAAGATTTTTAAATGTCTTGCTGAGGGACCTGTAAAAGCAGCATATATAGTCAAAACATATGTTTAGCTGATGTTTAGCTAAAAACAAAAAAACAAAAAAACCAACTAACATTAATCGTTACCGAGATAGTTCACTAAAGTTAGCTAATTTTAGTGAAACACTTTGTAACTAACTTGACTAAATTAAGTTGGTAAATCTATTAGCTATTAGCTGTTTCTTAAAACATGCCTTGAGATTTTCCTGTAAACCCAGGATGAGATTCACATGCTGTTACATTTGCTTGTGATGACTCACAATGACTGCAGAACTTCACATAAAAATGAAACTGTTCTATAACAAAAAAAGTTTAAGCAAGAGTATATTTACAAGTTTGTTTTTGTCAATCAGTGTGAGGCAGCAGAGTGAAGATGGAGAACAGGCCTGCCAGGTAAATACAGTTGAATAACCCGTCTGTTATGCACAAACATTCTTATAAATAAGGAAGAACCAGTTACGCCACTGTCGTGGTATGTAATCTCATCATTTTTCCCTTCATCACCTCGACTGCAGCTCTCCCTCCAGTCAGTAGCTAAGATCAACCATAACTCACAATAAGATGGTCATTCACTTAGAAATAAAGGGTCTAAAAGGGTTCTCCCCAAGTTCCACCCAGAACCATTTGTCTCTCCGGTCTAACTGTCACAAAAATGGTATTTGGCAGTTTCACTCTGCAGGAAGTTTCTCGTGTGCAATGCGATAACATTCCAAGCACTTCTATAAATATTTTCTCTCCCTATAGACACTACAGGGCTTCATAGATTTGTCTTGTTTCTTTTCCTCCTTTCTCACACGGCTTACCATGACTCATTTGTGACAAGTAGTTTGTGATAAAGCGTCATTCATTTTCAGACAAAAGTAAATAATCTGAAACAACATGACACGACTGTTCGTGTTGGCTCCAAACCTGTCCATCCTCAGCAAACCTGTTTTCTTTCACGTCAAACTGAAGCCTCACAATAAGACGGAGAAATTTCCCAGATAGATGCATTAGAGATAGATGTTCTAACTCAGTCGTTCCCAAACACTGGGTCGTGACCCACAGATGGGTCACAGGAGATTTTATTTGGGTCACCCTAACCCTAACCCTAACCAACAATTCACCAAATAAATAAAAGACTTTGGAAGAAATTCTGCAAATTTTAAGATTTATATCTGCAGTACAGCTTTTTATAAAACATTTAAAAACATTTAAGAACTCTATCAAGTTCTTTCAAGAACTCTATCAAAGAACTTGATAGAGTTCTTTCTTCTTGAAAGAACTGAAAGTAACTGTTAACTGTCAGAAAAGACAGTCTCACACTGTATAATTCATCATCATTGATCTTAATCAGAAGAGCTCAAAAATATCCTTATCTGATTTGAATCTAGCGGCACAGATCTCACCAGCCTGGGCTCATCTCTGCAGAGAAAATATTTGTGTTTGTATTTTTGGACTACAAGGGAAAAGGTCAGACAACAGTAGTTTCCATGTGTTGAATTTTTTGTGCTGTATTTCATGTACAACAGTTGAATGTCATGTCACCTATTAACAGATCAGGCATCTTTTCCCAATATTTTTTTTTAATAGTATATCATAAAATGAATCCATGATTTCAAAGCCAGTTCACAGACAAATTAAAATGAAGCTACACATGAAGGAGAAACTTCACAGATACAATCGATGCAGTTTGAGAAACAGGGTCACCAACTGACATAGAAGTTAAAGTTTCCTTCAGTGGGTCAATGAAGCTCATGGATTCATGTATGAGCTCTGAAATGTCGGCTCTCTCTACCTAAAGAGGAAAAATAAAACCACTTCATAACATGTCGCCAACACAATCTCACTATTTTGTTTGTATGTTTGTTGTGTGTGTTGTCTCTCATTGGCCCAGCAGAGCTTACAAAAATAAAATTTGCGCAATACAGTCATATCAATATTAACGTCAATCCAATCATACCTTAGCAACCGTAACTAGAGCTGATAAGCTTTCCATTTCTCTACATGTCGAAGGTGTGCAGGAGGCTCTGAGAAGAGCGATACTCGGCTTTCCATGAGTCTGGATGGTGATGGTGGTGTATGTTGAATGATTAAACTCTGTCTTCATCCACTCTAACATATGTTGCAAGCGTTTGCATGTCCGGCTAACTAAGATTAGCTTACCAGCTGCAGTAGCTTTACCTTCAGATAAACTTGTTAGATACTGCTGCATCTGCATTTGTTCTGTGGGGGTTTGAGGAGGAGGATGTGGGCTGATGCAGAATCAAAGTGGGTTGACGATGATGCATCTCTCTCTGGCTCCTTGTCTCAGGTCTAAGCCAGGTTAGTTTAGCTCTTATCCCGGCTGTCTTCTGTGATCGCGGTCTGGCTCATCTGGCTCATCTGGCTGGGTGACACTTATAAAATCTACTTGTGAGTTATTATTTTAGCCAACAAAATCCACCATCGTCGGCTAGAAATCAGAAGCTGCTTTTGTTTCCGTCTCTAAGGATTCAAAGAACTCGTGTTTCAACAATTACTCCAAATTTTTGACGTTATATCTGCCACCGTTATCACTGTAAACTGCATGAATGCACTGCAAGAATGGAAAGGTTGGCAGGATTAGCAATGGTAACTAAGGAGGACGGGGCTTAGCAAAGGCTTAGCAAATTCTATGCTGCGTTACAAAAGTACAGTATCAGTAGTTGTGTTATTTATTTGGTGAATACCACCAAGTATAGGACACCATGAGCTAAGTGCCTTGATTGAAAAAATGTAGGTTCTGACAGGGAGCAGAGGTGATATGAGGTGAAAGAATCTTGACGTGCGTCAAACTGCCTTGATTTTGATCTTGGAGCGTCAAGTGAGGACCACAGCTTTTTTTCTGCACTCACAAAACGTGTTTTGAGGAGAGTTACATGGAATAAAAAAGGCATGGGTGTGAGAAAAGGAGGAGAGGGGCTGCAGCTCCACCTGAAACCAGGTAAAAGAAGAAAAAAAAAAACCCCGCAGCAGAAAGAAATGGAGGGAGAGAGCGTGTGAATGTGGACAGATGTGCTGACTTGATATAAAAACGTTTTATGATCATGAATCATAATATAATAGGACACTTCTGATTCTTTTTAGAGTCAGATTTGTGTACTTTAAAACATTTAACCACTTCATGCCGATTAATGAGCAGGATGGAGACATTTTGTGTTTGTTTTGTGTTCTTTTTTTTTTTACATTTTATCCGTAGTCTCCAATCACTGCCATTAGCTGCAACCCTGTTTTCTGCTGAAACTCCAGGATTGTTTTGTGAACTTAAGATCTTCACCCATCCTCACATCGGCATAGGGGGTGAGTACATACTGACTGAATTTTCATCTTTGGGTGGAATATCACTTTAAGTAAAAATACAGTAAAATATTCATCACAAGAACTACTCAGAGTATTAGTTACTTTTAACTGTTGTTATCACAGTCACCTCTCTGAACCAGGTTTGCAAATTTTGTGCATTTTCCTTCAGCAGTTTTTGGCTCTGCCAGACAAAACATTAAATTGATGAAATATCCATAAACACTTTTTAAATTCTTAACAGCGATAAATTGATTAATGATTAATCATTAACATTCTTACTCCAAATATGTGCTGCAGCGTTTTGTTTTGTTTTCATATGTTTCATATGTTTTCATTTGCCATAAACACGTCATCATTGATCCTAATTTAGAAGAGCTGCTGCACTAATGTACCTGATCATCTATATCATCTGATTTGAAAGTGGCAGCACAGATAAATACAGTCTTTGTGTGAAGCTACAGGGAAGCTGACTTACAAGCCCAGACTTTATTTTATTATTCCTACTACATATTAATAATAATCAAGTAGGGAAGCAGACACATAATAGATTCCATTATGGTTTCTGTTTTTTCCTTGTTTTCACCGGCCTGTTTGTGATCAGATCACCTTGTTGGCTACTAAAATGCAGATGAAAGGTTTGGATATTAATTCAACTTGTACTCAGTACTCAACTATGATTTTGAAAGTAACTAAGTAGATTACATCTCTTCATTTCATCAGACTTGAAAATCAACTCATAAAAGTACAAGCACCCACAAGTCATGTGAAGGGTTCACCTCGTGGGCTGAATCAACGTCCCAAATTTGTCCATTTGATGAACAAGCTACTTGTTTGACATCTTTCAGTTCCTAACTTTCCAGGTCAGAAATAGAAAAAGTAAATATCCAGCCCCTATCTGACCCTCTTAAAAGACAGTAATTGAATTCACCTGGCTGAAACCATCGTGTAGTGAGTTTTTGATCTTACCTGTGTTGCGACTGGAAGGTCAGCTGCTGAGTGAATGATGGCAGAAAGTGGTAACATGACAGGGTTTATATGTTTTTGGTACTGCTGGTGTCACCACACCCATGGCACAACTCAATTGTGTCTTTGTGTGTGCATGATGTGTGTGTTCATCGTTGTTTGAAGCTACAGGGAAGCTGACTTACAAGCCCGGACTTTATTTTATTATTTCCAGTACATATCAACACTAATTAAGTAGGAAAGTAGACACAGTATAGATTGCATTATGGTTTCTGTTTTTGAAAAAAAGAAAAGAAAAGAAACCACGAAAGTAAAGAAAACCATAATAAACATCTGTTATTTGTCATTTTGCATGAACATTAATTCTCTTTCCCAGTGCACATTAATACATTTGTAAATGTTTCAGTAAGAGTACATTTGATATTTCACATCTCTGTCAGTAGTGAGTCCTTCCCAATAAGAAAGAGAAGCTTCACAGACAGAATATCAGAGATAACTGACATGGAAGTTACAGTTCAGCTTGTTTCTCCTCGAGGATTTTGATTAAGTTCTTCACGTCTCTGTTTCTTTCACATTATGACCATAAATGAACTCCTTGCACAGCAGACATTTTGACACGTTGTGCCAGAAAACTCATTGGTGTATCAATAAATTGCTGCATTACACTTAGGGGAGGTCCTTCTATTGTGCACACTGGTTCACTGTTTCTGTTACTGGGACACATAATGGAAAGTCCACTTGTGTTTTTCTTACTCTAACAAGTCAAAATGTCTGCTGTGTAAACAGTCCACTTGTCTGGACAGACAGACTGGTCCACAGAGGTTTGATGCTGGAAAGTCTCATTTCATTCATGCGCATATGAAGACAGGTTCACTCATGATGCAGTTATATTTTCCGAGCTGCAGGTTATAAACGCCCATTGTCATTTATCAAACATCATAACCAATTGTATTCCACTCTCGCTGTGGTCAGGCACAAAGTCAAGAACAACTGATGTCACCACTCTATTGTATGTTTGCCAAAAGGTCGTAAATCATTCAAACATTTCATTAATGCTTCAAAACCAAGTTGTTGTTTCATTTAATTAGCCACTGCCACCTAAATGAAAACCCGTCGTGTGAGCCGCACTGGTCAAAATGTTTATATGTGTTTTTTTACTGTGACAGTCAATCCTGCAACAAATATGTACAAAACTCTGTTCTGTTCTTTATTTTTCTTGGCACACTGACTCCCTACTGCACTATGCAAGAATGTCTGTTTTGTCTAGCTTCACGGTGTTGTGTATTACACAACAGTTTTTTTTGTTCATTCAAATTTCAATTTGTAGCACACAGAAGAAGAATACACTCATTTCAACCTATCCTCATATACATTTGTATAATAAATGTATTTGTGTTGCAACAAAGGTGGAGTGATACAGTTGATCTGAAAATAGATGAATTAACAGCCAGTCCTTTTTCAAACAGATGATAAACTGAGTTTACCCGCCACTACACCCCTGGTTACATGTACTGTGAACAGAAAATTCACCTTTGATCTTTCATGTGAATTCATATAAGTCCATCGGTATGGATCAATGAGCCACGTACAAGTGGTTTATTGTGCAAATCATAAACATTTGTACTTAGTCTTAAATACACGTGTGCAGTTTGCTTGAAAGAGTGAGAAATAAACTAATCGTTCTGAGAACTGAACTTACTGTTTTGAAAACATAATTCTTATTTGAGAGAAACTGTAATTGACCAAATGGCATGTACAGTACCACAGTCATAAAACTTCATATAAAGAGTGTTGAGACAAGGTTAGGAAGAGTGTAATGAGAGTCTTGTCCACACCCTAACCAATAAGATGCCAGTTTGTTTTCTGTAGCTAAGGGAGGTGATTTTGATGTTCAGTGAACTTGCGAGGCAAACCAGACACAGCAGAGTGAAGATGAAGAACAGGCCTTTGTTGCTCCCGACACCAGCCACCCCTCTGCTTCTGGACAGAGATGCTGCTGCTGCTGCTGCTGCTGCTGCTGCCATCATTGTTCTAAATAAACTGACAGAGCGTAAAGAATCAATGAAGAGCTGCAACTTTTCAAATAGTATAAACCATCTTACGTGAGTTTCTGCTCTTACCTGCTGGGTGAATGGACGGAGGGCTGCTCTACAGCTGGTGAAGGAGAAAATGATGAGATAATGCAGCATAAAATGCTTTATACACTCCTGAAGTCACCTCCCCCCTCAGCACAACTCACCTGTAACTGTATCCACATCTACCTGCTGCCTCAGTTTTACTTTAACTGTTATTTACAGGAACTGTAAGTGACTTTACAGTAAAATACAACCATCGGTTGCTGTAGATACATAAAACAGAATGCAAACTCCTTGACAGCAAACCAGACAAACTATGTAGTGCAAACATTATCATATAATTATTACATAAGCATGAATATTTGTTCAGCACGACGGCGTGCAGTTGATATAACACGTTATATTTTGATAGGTAAATGCTGGGGATCATTTCATTGTCCATTCAGTATTAGAACTGCTCACCTTGTTTGTCCTCTGTGTTCTTCTGTTTGTCCTCAGAGTCCCTCTGTACCTGATGATGTTGTCAGACTGCCCTCATCATTTTTGTTCTTTATCAGCAACTGAACCCCAAAAGTATTTGTCTGGAACTGGAATTTCCTGTAAGAACAGTTTAACTGTAATATATGTATGTTTAACTGAAAGAATCTGTGACACCATCATATGTGTTGTGTCAAAAAAAGTCACAGATGATGGGCCAGTAAGGTCTGGGCTTGATGCCGCAACACTTCTTCAATTGTATCAAAAACCTCAGTTATTACCCTTATTTTGAAGTTTGTATCATAGAAGGAAAAATCACTGGAGGAGTAGCAAGTTCAGCCACAGAAAGTTTATTGACTTCTCTGACAGAAAAATCAACAAGCCTGAGTCAAACCCGGGGTTAGACTGAAGAAAAGAACTCAATGCACCGGTCTATATACTATTTGGAGGCTCTGAAGAGTCTCCTCCTCTCTTGAACATTTTGGATCACACTCGAACATAATCGTACATCACTTCTTCACAGCAAACGTCTACAGTACCTTCCTTCAATCTGCGTGGTCTCACGTGTTCTTTTTTGGAAAACAATGTAACTCATCATTACCAGATGACTCTGGGTGTGCCACCTGGTGTTTTCCAAAAACAATACAAAATATTTTCTCCATCAGTTGAGCTTGGGTGTATCACTTACTCAGCCATGTGCTTGCAGGCCCGATCTACCCAGGAAGGATTCCCCATGCATGTGAACCAAGGACAGTACCCTGCAGTGAATCCTGCCACTACATATGATAGAGACTTTAACAACTAGACGAAGTCACTCAGTTGAATGCAGATCTCCACCAGCAACAACAAATATTTACATGTAGTTCCTTGGTAATCACCAACATTTTGATTAGTAACTGCATAGATTTATTTTTTCAGTAACTGTGACAGATCACAGTTACATTCATTTTGGGATTTAATTACATGAAACTAAACCTGCTTGTAGGTGAGCCTGGTTTTAGCCTGACAGTTGTTGATGACTTGCCCACTGGTGAGTTAAGAGGAGTGAGGAGTCAGCAGTAGATGTAGGCAGCGGTGAACAAAGTCCTCACCTCCAGTACTTGAGCTAAAGTGTAGATACTCCTGATCAAATATTACTCAACTACAAGTGAAAGTTCATTGGTCAAAATCTTACTTGAGTAAAGTTCTAGAGTGTTTGCTTTTAAAAATACTTAAGCATTCAGGAGTACAAATTACAAAGTACATTTTCTAATATCAGTACATTGCTGTATTGTTTTCATGATGCATTTAAAGAACCTTGTAACTCTCTGAAACCACCTAATGATGCACTGACCTGCTCAAAGTCTATAGATACACCTGTAAAATCAAAAATAAAAAGTACAGCTGTTGTCATTTTGTGTAACTGTATTAAAACCACCACATAAAATTAGATTGATGCCAACTATTTCTTTCTGTCTTCATGGGTAGTATATACATTAATTATGTGGTATCCAACATTAAAAGCCTACCTGGAATTATTTCTTTTTTTCTAATTATAATCATCTAGAGATTTAATTTTGTCTTTCTCCTGCCGTCAACATTACTGAGTTTTGTTTGAATGGATCTTGCAGTCCCAGTTGAGAACGGGTACTGTGATTGGTTTCCTTCTGCGAGGAACACAGCGTCTGGCCAGTTGCATTTTAGAAAAGACAAAACAGGAACAGCTGACTTCAAAGCCCTGCTTAGACTAAAAGTAACAAGTAACAACAACCTTCCTAGAAATGTAGTGGAGTAAAAAGTACAATATTTGTTTTTGAAATGTAGTGGAGTGAAAGTCAGAAGTTTCCAAAAAACAAAAAAACAAAACAAATACTCAAGTAAAGTTTACTAAAGTACAGTACTCAAGTAAATGTACTTAGTTACTGTCCACCACTGGATGTAGGTTTTAAAAAGTTTTCAAGGTTTTTTCAAATGTTAACTACCACAACCATGAGAGATCTTTAGGCATACAATCACACATGTGCCCAAATGTGTTTTTACGTTGTAATAAAAACTCACTTTTACTAAAACTGCTGTTAGAGCTGTATCAGAAGAGGGCCAATGAAGGAAAAGTAATTAAACATGTATGAGGAATAGAAGATGGCCGAGGCCCAACATGTGATAAAAAGTGGTGGACTTGAGCACCACCTGCTGGTTGGTTAACAAACAGCCTCGATCAAACCTTGGAGAGAAGTTGTAGTTAGACCAGTGTGTGCAGGTCTGGTTACAGGTTAGATGTTGGAAGTGGTGATGAATCTTTTAATGAGCCTGAGTAGTTTGGGAAATATGTCACTACTGCTCTGAGCTTTTTTTTGGCAGTGGAGCAGAAACTATTATGTCTGCACAGTCTCACATGTTCTCTGTGTCCTGTGCATCGTGTCTGAAAATACAGCTACTACCATGTTAGCAGGTTAATTTCACCTGTAGCTTAATTATCTATAGATATAGTGTTTTAATGTCTGTTGTTTTTTAATGTATTCATACACAGTCCACCCACAGATCAAGTTGCTTCATATAAATATGTTGGTGTTCACATTGGCAGCTCCCTAAAATTATACAATAACTGAGCAATAGCAATGAGCAGCAGGCACAGCACACTTATCCATTGGGAAAGAAAACATTAATACTAATATTATAAGTGTGATAATAACACTAATTATAACAATAATCCACACTTATACCATTTTAATCAAAAGATGCTGTTTTAGTAATAATTTAAATGGACTTATAGGGGAGCTGGGTTCACCTGAAATGGACATGAGCTCCCCTGAAAGCCTCATTTTGGACAATTGAGTGGAGCTCTACAACATGATGACCCTGAAATAAATAATAATAGAGAGAATATGCCAATGTTGTGTGTGTATTGGCACATTATATTATAATTTCCAAACATGTATCTTCACAAATGAACTCCACGCTGTGTGCGCTGTTGCGTTTGGCGACTTGATCGCTGCGCTGTCCATGGTTCTGACGCGGAGCAGAGGAGGTTGATAGACAAACAGAGAGTCTTTACTTACTTCGGTTCCTGTTTGCTTTTCATTGTTGCAAATTGAACTTTCGGCCCTAATTCACTTTCGCCCTGTTATAACAACCCACAGACAGAAGGGAAACGACAAGGCAATGAGGGGACAGTCAGTGAGGAAAAACTGTGTGAGGGAGACGCACGCAGCTGTTTCTTTGTGCCTAAGATACTTTATGAAGTCCTCCCATGTAAAAACAAATGTGAGTTAATTTTGTAAGTACACACATTGTTCTAAATGGCAGAACGCACACTGAGCTGCAGCTCCACCTGAAACCAGGTAAAATAAAATAAAAAAACGATCCACAGCAGAGACGGAGGGAGGGAGAGAGCGTGTGAATATGGACAGATGTGGCGACTTGATAGAAACACTTTTTATGATCATGAATCATAATATAACTGTACGCTTCTGTGGTGCATGATTTATTTGTTTTTTTTTACTCCAAGTCCGATTTGTGTACTTTCAAAAACATAATTACCTCATGCCGATTAATTAATCCTCGTCCTCATCTTCCTCTTCACCCTCCTTCTCTGCCTCATCCTCTTCTTTATATTAATTCTACAGAAAATAAATAGATGCGTATGAACAGCAGCCTTTTCCTAAAATACTGCTGGTTCTGTGGTGTTGGAATTTTAAATCTGAAGCTACCAATACACCTGAGCTTTGCTCTAAAGTCGTATCTTTTCCGTCAGGGTTTGAATTACACAGTGGCTCTCGGGGGAGCCCTATTTTCCGGTGCGCACAGCTCATGCACCGCAGAAGTGTACAGTTATATTATGATTCATGATCATAAAAAGTGTTTCTATCAAGTCGCCACATCTGTCCATATTCACACGCTCTCTCCCTCCCTCCGTCTCTGCTGTGGATCGTTTTTTTATTTTATTTTACCTGGTTTCAGGTGGAGCTGCAGCTCAGTGTGCGTTCTGCCATTTAGAACAATGTGTGTACTTACAAAATTAACTCACATTTGTTTTTACATGGGAGGACTTCATAAAGTATCTTAGGCACAAAGAAACAGCTGCGTGCGTCTCCCTCACACAGTTTTTCCTCACTGACTGTCCCCTCATTGCCTTGTCGTTTCCCTTCTGTCTGTGGGTTGTTATAATCGGGCGAAAGTGAATTAGGGCCGAAAGTTCAATTTGCAACAATGAAAAGCAAACAGGAACCGAAGTAAGTAAAGACTCTCTGTTTGTCTATCAACCTCCTCTGCTCCGCGTCAGAACCATGGACAGCGCAGCGATCAAGTCGCCAAACGCAACAGCGCACACAGCGTGGAGTTCATTTGTGAAGATACATGTTTGGAAATTATAATATAATGTGCGAATACACACACAACATTGGCATATTCTCTCTATTATTATTTATTTCAGGGTCATCATGTTGTAGAGCTCCACTCAATTGTCCAAAATGAGGCTTTCAGGGGAGCTCATGTCCTTTTCAGGTGAACCCAGCTCCCCTATAAGTCCATTTAAATTATTACTAAAACAGCATCTTTTGAATAAAATGGTATAAGTGTGGATTATTGTTATAATTAGTGTTATTATCACACTTATAATATTAGTATTAATGTTTTCTTTCCCAATGGATAAGTGTGCTGTGCCTGCTGCTCATTGCTATTGCTCAGTTATTGTATAATTTTAGGGAGCTGCCAATGTGAACACCAACATATTTATATGAAGCAACTTGATCTGTGGGTGCACTGTGTATGAATACTGGACTATGGACTATAAATGCTATTATACTGCTGCCACTTTTCTTGAAAAAGGACTAAATCTTGTTCTGCTTCAGACATTAAAACACTATATCTATAGATAATTAAGCTACAGGTGAAATTAACCTGCTAACATGGTAGTAGCTGTATTTTCAGACACGATGCACAGGATGCAGAGAACATGTGAGACTGTGCAGACATAATAGTTTCTGCTCCACTGCCAAAAAAAGCTCAGACTGAGCAGTAGTGACATATTTCCCAAACTACTCAGGCTCATTAAGAGATTCATCACCACCACCAACATCTAACCTGTAACCAGACCTGCACACACTGGTCTAACTACAACTTCTCTCCAAGGTTTGATTGAGGCTGTTTGTTAACCAACCAGCAGGTGGTGCTCAAGTCCACCACTTTTTATCACATGTTGGGCCTCGGCCATCTTCTATTCCTCATATGTGTATAATGACTTTTCCTTCATTGGCCCTCTTCTGATACAGCTCTAACAGCAGTTTTAGTAAAAGTGAGTTTTTATTAAAATGTAAAAACACATTTGGGCACATTTGTGATTGTATGCCTAAAGATCTCTCATGGTTGTGGTAGTTCACATCTGAAAAAACCTTGAAAACTTTTTAAAACCTACATCCAGTGGTGGACAGTAACTAAGTACATTTACTTGAGTA
>JAJHUR010140495.1:144760-173296 GCA_027495735.1 Lutjanus campechanus | reverse complement strand
GAGGACTGGCTGGTGTCAGAAGCACCAAAGGCCTGTTCTTCATCTTCACTCTGCTGTGTCTGGTTTGCTTCGCAAGTTCACTGATCAACAAGGACCAACTGGTAAATACACTGTTGCTTTACCTTAGCCTGGAAACAGAACCAGTCTGCTGAGCTCAAATTTGTACCAAATGTAACCTGCATGTTTGTTGTCGTCCTGAATTTTGCAGGAAAGCATAAAGGCAAACCTGCATAAAAATCAACAAATGCTGAACAGTTTGAAGGTGAGTCTGTCAGTCAGTTTCTATGTTGAATGACTTCAGTGGAAACAATATACAATCATGCAAAACCATAGCAAACTGAGTTGGTGCTATATTTTTTCCCATCAGGAAGAGTCCCAGTCAGAGGTGGCTTCTTCTTCAGAGCTCTTGGGTGAATACATAAACATCATCAGCCCACTGGCAGCACTGATGAGGAAAACCGCGGAGACATCACCTGACTTTCCACCAATGGAGGAATTTCTGCTGAAGGTTAAGGGCTTCATTGAGAAAACCAAGTTTGGATTAGACAGCTGGAAGGAGAACTTAGATGCAAACATAGAGGATCTGGATCAGAAAATGGATAAAATGCACAAATTTATCGGATTCCTTGAGGAACACCAAGCTGAACTGTGAGATCCATGTTAGTTAGAGCCTTCATTTCTGACATTGCATCTGTTATGTTTCTCTTTCTTATTGAGCAGCTTAATTTTAATATTTCGATAAACTGGTTTTGAAATCATGAATTCATTTTAATTGTTTGACACAAAAGCGTATGTTTGACTCACAGGGATGTGAAATGTTTTCATATATCTGCAGCTCTTACTGAATACAATTAGAAATGTATGACTGTGCAGTGCAACAACTACATATAGATTTAGGTGGATAATTCAAGTGGTTTATGTTTTGCTTTTGCTGGTTTATGTTCAAAGTTTTCTCACATTAACAGAACCCATAATACAAACTATGATGCTTTATATTACTTGCTTGTTGCCTGTTGATGCCTGATCTGTTAAAAGATGATGAAATTCAACTATTGTACATGAAATTCTGCACATGTGGCAAACACAAATAAATTCAATATATTGCAACTATTGATGTCTGACACCTCTTTCTTTGTGGTCCTAAAATATGAAGCCCAGAGTTCTAATACAACAGTCATTCTTGAGGATTGGGACAAATCGTGTCCAATGGTTGAAAAAAAACAAGAAAAAAAAACTTGTATTATCATTGTCTATACCAACACTAACTCCATTTTCTTGGTAAAAATGTTTTCTTTAAGGATTTATATATCTGAAATATACATCAAATTTATGAAATGTTTTGGTCTGCTTTAATATTTAATAATTCACAACTTCAAACAATTTAAAAAGGTGTGTTTAAAGCCCTCAAAATCAGATAAAAACAGATAACATGGGTATAAAAATTTGCTATTATAATAAAATATATATTTTTAATGAAAATGTTGGCCCTGGCATAATTAGATTTAAATTAAAGCTGCAAGCAGCATTGAACAAGCCCTCACACCCCCACAGCAGTCGGGGTCTGAGGCAGCTGTGGCCCTATTAACCTACAGTTGCAGCCACCTCAGATTTTTTTGTTCCTCTGTGATGGTGCCATGACAAATGTGTGGCTGGTTCCTGTTGTCACCTGGCTGAGCTCATGGTTGTAATGAGATCCTCCGCGATGACGTAGATAATACGGGGACCAATTTGTAGAAACCACTTGCAATGGTCTGTCAATCCACCAGGGAGTGGGGAAGTTGACAAACATTTCCTGTCACCAGCAGGTGGCGCTATGTCTATCATGGAATTTTGTCATGTAGATGTGTTCAGGGCATTATCAAACATGTGGAGTTTGGTGCAGATCCGACCATTCAGCCCAAAGTTATAGCAATTTCGTGTTTCATGGCAAGACATGAAAATTCGACGCCACCTCACGGCCACGCCCTTCAACGATAGCACAATCTTATGATAACTTTTGATCACAAATTTGTCGAGATGGTAGCCACCGGTTTTGAAGTCATTATGTTGAATCCTGTAGGAGGAGTTTGTTAAAATACAACATGTGGAAAACGCCAAAAATTACCACAAAATGCAAAATAGCCAGCTTCCTGTCAGGTTTGGCCGATGGGTCATGGGGACGTCTCAGTGTGATAATTTTGTGTGTTTGTGTGTGATCACTAACATCCTGAACCAAACCTGCTGCTGCTGCAGTGTTTTGTTTTCATCCATATGCCCTAATTTTTATTGGCTTATTTGTGATCAGATCACCTGATTGGCAATTAAAAGTTAAAGGGTTTGGATATTAATTCAAATTGTACTCAACTATGAAGTAAGTAGATTACATGGCGTAATGAATACTTAAGTACAAGTGAAAGTATAGGTTGAAAATCTACACATAAAAGTACAAGTACAAAATAAACCCCCACACTTAATTACAGTAATTTGAGTATTTGTCATTAGTTACTTCCATCCCTGCTTTTCATATATGAATTTGTTTGAAACTAAAAGAACTAATTCAATGATTGGGAGGGCTGCGACTTTGACTGAACACTCAATAAGCAGGCGTGGCTGAATTATACAATCTGGATGAGGATGATGCAGAGTCAATATTGACTGCTTCATACTCGTCACAACACACCTGTAAGGAACAAAGTAGTTTGCAAACAATAGCTGCATGTATTTATGTAATCACATTCAATCACAGAAAAATGAATAATGGATAAGTGCTTTTACCCTGAGTCACTCAAGTGCCCTTACATTCGGTTTACTTTTGTTGTTTCTAGTTGATTGTTAAGGGCTGACTCATGGCTTCACGCATACAGTCCATGCTGTTCATTGGATTCGTGGGATCCTTGGTTCCAATGATGTTGTCCATTTATGAATGGAGCGCGATACGAGAAATGAAAGGTACAATGTGTGTGTATATGTTGTATTTGTGTGTCGATTTCTGTTCTTGTTTTGTCTCCTGCATGTGGTTAGGAACGGATTTGATTTGTTTGGATCTTGTTTGGGAATTAGGGAAAGTGGATTAGGTGGATCTGTAGAAAGTAGATCTATGACTTTGCCCTGATTATGCTTCTATCCAACTCGCATTTCTTCAGCTGAGAGCGGCTTTGTAAAAGACAAATATCTGGCCATTGTCATCCCCTCAAAAGAAGAACCAGCCTAAATTCAGTACCAGTAATTTAGAACTGATCATTTTGGGCAGTTTCTAGGGGTGTAAAGAATCACTGAGTTGGATAAATATATCGATTCAAAGTTCAATGATCCAGTATAAGTGCAAATTTATATTGTCATCTTTGTGATATGTCTTTATTTTGAAATTCCCATGGCATGTCCATGTCATGAATGTCTGGACAATTTTCTGGACAGTTTAGTTGCTTCTTATGCGTTGACATAAATGCAACTGAATGTGTATCATGGACATAATATCGTCTGATCAACTGAGGGCCCTAAATTGAGTATAATCGAAATCTAATCATAGCAGACTTTGTGATAATGATGATGACTTGTAATTTACACCCCTAACAGTTACAACACATATTGTTTGTCCTCTTTTTGCAGCAGAGGGGCTCAATCAGGAGCTGAGACGGAAGCTGCTGAGAGACATGTGTGATGCTCACAAAGAGGCATATGCAGGGGGGAAGCAAAGATTTGAAGACATGACGAACAAAGACTTGAATAACTTCATTGTGGATGACAAGCATGGCATCATTTACTGTAGCATTCCCAAGGTGACGTAGACCTAAACACACGCAACACACTTACAGAACACAATGTGGACGTACAGAACTGAACTTCCCATCAGCCTCAGCTGTACTGTGCCTTAAAATGTAACGTGCACATTGGAGCCCCAGTGAATCAACATTTAAGAACAGAGTCCGTTAAAGACATTAGAGCATGGGAAAACAATCAGAGAAATGTCACTGCAATACCACTACCAATACTTTTTTACCACTATACAGTGGCTTCAGGATAATGATAACTGTCTCAGGGTTGGAAACAATCAGTTGTTGCTGCTCATTTTCAGCTCAAAGAGCTCTCAGTTACTCACTTAAGGCTTCAATTTGTTCCTCAATTTCACTCATTTTAATAGTATGTAAACTTGTGACTTGACTGCAGACTGAGAGCTGTAGGTCTCTCTAGTCTTCTGTGTTGATTGCTGTGTACTGCTCTGATTTTAGAAATGCTCATATGGCCAGATAAATAGATTTCTATACACACATACAAGTGGGGCCTGAACATCAGCTCCCTCATCTAAAAAGCCCAGCAGAGGATGTACTTCTTGCGGCAGTTGAAGAAATTCAACCTGCCAAATATGATGATGATGCACTTCTACACTGCCATCATCAAGTCTATCCTCACCTCCTCTATCACCACTTGGTACACTGCTGTCACTTCCAGACACAAGGAAGACTGCAGTGTATTATTTGCTCTGCCAAGAAGGTGATCGGCTGCAACCTGCCATCCCTGCAGGACCTGTATGCCTCCAAGACCCTGAGACATGCAGGTAGGATTTTAGCCGACCCCTCCCGTCCCAGACACAAACTCTTAGTGACACTCCCCTCCAGCAGGAGGCTGCGGTCCATCAGGACCAAAACATCTTTCCATGAGAACAAGTTTCTTTCCCTCTGCAACTGCCCTCATCAACATTGCCCATGACCCCTACTGACACTGTTGCTACTGGCAGCCCCACCTTTCTACATTAGGTTTGCAAAAGAGTTGGAAAGAGGAGAGAAGAGCTGTAACCACATAAAGTAGGATCCCTTCCCCCTTTTTGACATATTTTACACACATTGAAACTGTCATGAAAGGTTTTATGTTGCTGGTGTGGTGTCATCCAGATTTAGGGGTGCTGGAACCCATGTGTCAGTTGTGTCGTGACAGAGCGGCCTGGGTTTAACTCTTGTTCTCATCTACAGGTGGCGTGTACCACCTGGAAAAGGATTTTGTTTATCCTGAACCAGAGCGAGCCATATGGTGATCTCGAGTCCATACCTGGTCATCAGGCCCACTACCAGAACAAGCACACTCACCTAGACACCCTCCCAAGAGCAGAAAGAAAGGTCAGTTCAGACAATGACACCAGAAGTGTTGATAAAGGTACAAATACAAAGTTTACTCACCTTTGTATCTGGAGTAGTTAGAATTAACAGACATGAAGGCCTGGAACTCGGTTAGTCCCATTAGAAGTTGATTTAAACAGAATAGACTGAGAGACTTGATGTATATTTATCTGTTGACTGCAGGCAAAGCTGAAGCACTACACCAAGTTCCTGTTTGTCCGGAACCCATTTGTCCGTCTCATCTCTGCCTATCGAGACAAGTTCATGAAGCGCAATGAGGACTTCTATCAAAACTATGCCCGGGACATTCTACGCCTGTATGGAAACCAGTCTGATCCACCAAAGAAAGCAGATGAGGCGTTTGCATCCGGCGTGCGCCCCTCTTTTGAGAACTTTGTTCGGTTCCTGGTGGAGAAAGAGAGGCAGCCCTTTGAACCCCACTGGAGGCAGGTGACCCGCCTGTGCCACCCCTGTCTCATACAGTAAGTCCAAATTTACCACCGGCTGCTTTAAGGCTCATGTTGTGTTATTTCTGGGAATTCAGAGGGTTTACTGATCTGAGGAGGAATTCAGGACGACTTTGCCGCTATAGTGTCTAAGTGACGACCCTTCCAGTGCGCCCCATTGGACCTAACTTTGGAAAAATATGATGATAAGAGACAAATTATTTTTGATACTGTTTGAACTGTGCCACATATTGCACATTACGTTAAGACATAATTTTACAAGTCAAGAAAGTTGAAGTTTGTCATACGTTTGTTGTGGTTTAGTTTTTTTAGTTTTTAACTCCTCAATGATATACGTCACCAACACCGAACTCGCTGCCCCTTGTAAAGTTATCTTACCTGAAATGTTTTATACCGTGACTCCTGGTCCTTTTCTCATCATGAAGAGAAAGTAAGACCTGCAAGTAAGACTTGCTGTTGTGTGATTACATCCTGGTACGAAAATACACAGGTGTCATAGCTTCAACAGCACAATGTCTCTCGCCATTGACTACAGTTCATACTATTTCTAAATTAGGTCCCATGGTGGTTCACTGGAAGGGCCATTTAGGCGCTCTGTTGGAATCAGAATCGGGGAGGAAAACATGGTATCAGAACATCTGTAGCTGATTATGATCTGATTATGAGCCTAAAAATGTCAGAATGGTGTGTCACCATGTGTCACTGTGGGACAGCATTAAGTCCTGTCCTTTGGTAAAGAATGGTCTGATGTATGCTGTGCTAAAGGAGAAAAGAAAAGGAGCCTTGAAGCACCTTTTGTTTGCATTTAGAGAATTCAAACAATTCTTATCATGGCTGCAACTTACTTATGGGTCATTTAACTCAGCCAAGAACCTTTCTAGGCTAAAAGACCATTCAACTGCAAACACTGACTGTGACACTGCATAGTCTTGATGTCCAAAACTTTTAAAATCTGAATAGGCGTTTATAACAGATTTTTATTCAGTTATACCTCAAATGAATCTTAATCATTCAAATGATGTACACCACTTCTATGTGGCATATACTGTTTACCTGCCATTTTCAAGTTTATTCTTTCATAGATGAAATCTCACTTTTATAAAATATTTCATAAATATTATACTATTTATATTTTAGAAATTATCATTTTAAAACCACCCTTTTAACATCCTAAAGACTAGACTTCTATACCGTACTGGTGTGCCAACAGAGAGACAATTGGTGGCAGTAGAGGTTTTGCAGAGAACAGTCATGAGAGTTAAGTGAATAATTTAGATACCCCATTCATCCATTTGCACTTATGATTTATTGTCCTGTGTTTGTGTTACATATATAAAAATAAATCATGACCTATAGGTTTATAAGTCCAGCAGTGACAGAACAGGGCTTTTATTGTATTGAACAACAAAAGCTCTGATTACCTGGGACTGACAGAAACTTCTATATAATGACAAATAATGTATAATGACATTCTGAGGTGAAAATAAAAGTTGATGAGTTCTTCGCTCCATTGCAACTGAAGTGGTCAGTATGGAGAGCTGTATGCACGAACAAATCAAAGCGTGGGAAATAATTGTATCTCGAGCGTGTTTTAGTATCTTGTGCGCTCGATTTAGGATCTCGAGTGCAGGATATAGCTTTTTTTTTCTTTATGGAACTTTAGGGGCTCCATATATTTCACCTGTAGTTTGACATGGCTGTGTTTTACTTCTCAGGTATGATTTTATTGGCCATCACGAGACTCTTTATGAAGACGCTGATAAGCTGCTGAAGATGTTAAACCTGGAGGACAAGATTAAGTTCCCTCGTTCCAACGAAACCTCTTCCTCCAATTTTGAGTTGGACTGGTACAGAACGGTGCCCCTAAAGGACAAGAGGAAGTTGTACAAACTCTACGAGTGGGACTTCAAGCTTTTTGGCTACCAAACCCCAGCCGATTTGTTTGATAGTTGAGATGAAGTCATGACTTGGACAACTTCGTTCGTCCCTATGCAATAATCACCTATCTATTTTGTTCATCTGTTTCTACTCTACACGGCTAAAATCTGTTGACTAAAAGCATTAGTTAATGTGAAACTGACACAATCTTTATTTCATGGTGGTTTTCAGCGTTTGCATGTTTGACACTGTGCTTGTCCGTACTTCCTTAACTTCTCTTCCTGGTCTCAAATGTTATAAAAAATCTGTCATACGAACAATGGAAATAAAATGAGTAATATATTGTAAAAGGTGTCATGTGGATAAGAATGAGGATGTCTATCATCTTTTATATATACTGTATTATTTGCTCCTTTGTCTTACCTTTAAGTGATTACCTTCCCCGTCTCCATCTTCACCCCTCCGTCCTCGGCCTGAACAGAGACCCACAAGTGCGACACCGAAGTGTAAAAAAAAAGAATGTACGGAAAAAAAAAACTGTTGTGTAATATACAACAACATTAAGCTAGACAAAACAGACATTCTTGCATAATGCAGTAGGCAGTCAGTGTGCCAAGTGTGCTGTAGACATGAAATTTTCACCAGATGTTGGTAACAACCCATGCAATCACACATGCAAAGAACAAATGAAGAGAAAGGGAGGTGCAAAAAGGCATGGAAAGCCAAGACACCAGCTGAAATCAATCAGTAATTAGAAAGCAATCCTGCCTCTTGTCAGTGCAAATTAATATCAGCTGGTTCAGTCCCAACTGATGGCCTATAAAAAGGTGTCTCATTACCAAGGTGTCACAGAAGAAACATCTCATGATGGGTAAAAGCAGAGAGCTCTCTCAAG
The DNA here is from genome assembly GCA_027495735.1 of Lutjanus campechanus. Classification (NCBI taxonomy): domain Eukaryota; kingdom Metazoa; phylum Chordata; class Actinopteri; order Lutjaniformes; family Lutjanidae; genus Lutjanus; species Lutjanus campechanus. Next base: position 164,969 of record JAJHUR010140495.1, on the reverse strand, counting down.
ACCTTTGCAACCTTACTGTCGCAAAACATACTGATGGTCACAGAAGGATTTCTAAACTTCTGAATGTTCGGTGAGCGCTGTCGGGGCCATAATCAGGAAGTGGAAAGAACATCATTTCACCATAAACCGGCCACGACCAGGTGCTCCTCACAAAGATTTCTGACAGAGGAGTGAAAAGAATTGTCAGAAGAGTTGTCCAAGAGCCAAGGACCATTTGTGGAGAGATTCAGAAAGACCTGGAATAAGTAATGCACTCAACCGCCATAGCCTGTACGCACACTCACCACGCAAGACCCCACTGCTGAGGAAAAAGCATGTTCAAGCTCGCTTAAAGTTTGCTGCATGTGCCCCACCTGACGTATGTGTTGTCAAGTTAACAGGTGTATCTAAGTATCTAGGTTCTCTGTGAGGAGAATAGCTTGTGATAAAGCAGAGGAATATACAAGGACATTACCCAAACTTTCACAACAACCACCAGATGCCTTTAAGTTTAACTATAGTGTATTGTTGTTTCTTTTACTGTCTTATTTTCAGTTATTCACTTTCAGTTATAACAATAACCTCACAAACGTTCTTTTCATTCACAACACGACACATACCATCTTGTAACAGGAATCATGGACTTTTGCATACCTACTGGGCATGAAACAAGAATTGCACCCATATCCAGGACCAAGTACAACTCAATTGACACAGAAAAATTATATTACTGATACATTTATTTATTATTATTTATTACAATTATTGAAAGGGTCACTGAGCACCTTGGTATTTGGTTAGATGATAAATTAACCTTTAAACATCATGTTTCTAAGCTGGTGACTTCTTTATGAATTAAAATTTGTTTCTTTTATAGAAACAGGCTCTCCTTTCCGCCCCATTGTAGAAAGATGCTTGTTGAGGCAACTTTTTTGTCAGTGTTGGACTATGGTGATATTTTGTACATGCACGCCTCTGCTGCGTCTCTACCTGGACTCTGTTTATCACTCTGCATTAAGATTCATAACTGGAGACAGCTATAACACCCATCATTGTGATTTGTATTCTAAGGTTGGGTGGCCCTCTCTTGGTGAAAGACGTGAAAGACACTGGGTTTTATTTATTTATTTATAAAGCTCTTATTGGTCTTTTACCTTCTTATATCAGTTCCATGCTTTCTTTTAATTTGGGTTCTTATCAGACTCGGTCCAGTGATTGGATTACACTGCAGGTGCCAGCTGTTTTTACTGAACTTGGAAAATCCAGTTTTTCATATTGTGCACCTGCAACGTGAAACAACAAGAACCATTTAAAGCTTTCATCATTTTTATCCCTAGGGCAATTTAAATCTTTAACTGTATCACATTTTACTTGTAGTGTTCCTGTTTTACCTGATTAATGTGTTTTGCAATTTTTAACTATTTTATTCACTATTGATGCTTTTATTATTTTTTTTTTCTACATTTTTAATTGCAGTTTTATTGTGTTTTTTATTCTTGTTGCCACTTTTATGTAAGTTTCTCTTTGGCTTTTTCTGTGTCCAAGTGCTTTTATTTTTTTATTGTTTCACTCGGCTACATTGTAAATGAGGTCTCTACCTCAATATATTTCCAAGTTTAAATAAAGGTTGAATGAATGAATGAATGAATGAAAAGTTTCACAAAAAACTGCTATGGCTAATTAACTATCCAATCTGGCATCCAAATTTGGATGGGGCAATTAGGATCAAACCCAGTTTACTTCAATACAGGTTTTAAATGTTGGGGCCCAACAACAAAACAAATTTAAAAAAAATAATAAAATATAAAACATGAAACTGAAAACTCAAAACCCGAGATCCATTTTTTATGAGTGCACCAAGTTCCTACCACTACCATGGCTCCCAAGAGGATGGAAAAGATGAAGGGGGTTGAATCCGATAAGTAGTGGGGATGAAGGCCAGGGATGACGATGGCAGTGAAGATCCGGTGAGCGATGAGAGGATGACGATGATGGGGATGAAGACCAGTTCAGTTCAGTTCAGTTCAGTAAACTTTATTATCCCCCTGGGGGGCAATTGGTTGTACAGCCAGCAGAGAAAGAAATAGACAGACCAGGAATAGAGACCAGGAAGCAGCGGGGCGATGGCGACTCGAGCAGCACAGTTCTGTCCGTAGTAATAGTCTCAACAACAAAAACCACCTTACGGCCACACCATTCAACAAGAGCGTAATCTTTTAATAACTTTTGATCACAACCTTGTCTAGATGGCACACAGTGACTTTGAAGCTGTTCTGATTATTCCTGTAGGAGGAGTTCGTTCAAATACAACGTGTGGAAATCACGCCAAAATGACACGTGAAAATCAAAATGGCCGACTTTCTGTTTGGAGTAGACCAATGGTGTAAGAAACTTTTGTGTTCGTCTGGACAACTTACAAATGTGTACCAATTTTCATCTTCCTACTCCAAGAAAACTCTATGGGGAGAGGTTTTTGAAGATTTCTGGGGGGCGCTATAGAGGCGTTTTGCCCCACCCATGGGCGACGCCCCTATCACATGTAAGAGGTTGCCATTCTTGACTGGTGTATCAATTTTCATGATGATATGACTTCATTAAAGACATCAAAAGGGCAAACGTAATTTCATGGCAAAGGATTGATAGTCGCCACGCTGCCACACGGACGCCATTACTCGTAGCTTCATGGCCTTCATGATGTCGCTTCACCAACTTGTTCTGCATGTTTTAGAAGTGGAATGAAGTTGATGGGGTCAACTATGTGGCATCAGTACATGTTAAAGTAAAAACAGGTCATTTCCTGTTACCACCGGGGGGTGCTATGAGATAGGTGGAAAGTCAATATATGGATACGTTCAGAGCGGAGCCCTCATCATGTCCAGCAAGGTTGAAGCTGTTACGATGTACTAAGTATGTGGGTGTGACAGCCGTTTGAAGTGAGATGGCGCGCTCCAAAAGTTTGTCGAGCCCTAGCAGCCACGCCCTTTGACCTACAGAAATTCTTTGAACAACTTCTGATTAACATGGGGTCATGATGATGTGAACCAAATTTGAAGACGATAGGATGAAATCCCTAGGACGAGTTTGTTCAAATGCAAGTAGTGGAAATCGCAAAATCGGCCACTTGATCGAAACTTCAAATTAAAATGGCCAACTTCCTGTTGACATTTCACCACGACGTTAAGAGACCTTTTTGTGCGTCTTGGCATGATAAATATGTGTACCAAATTTCGTGAGCCTACGACAAATAAACCCCAATGCGGAGGGTCTTTTGAAAGTTTGTAGGGGGCGCTATTTCGCCCTTTCGCATCGACCATGTGCACACATCCCAAAATATCGAATTTCGGATGTGGCCGGACGACTTTGCAAAGTTTGGTGAGTTTTTGAGCATGTGAAAGGGGCGAAATTGGGGCTTGAAAAGGGTAGAGAATAATAAATAATAAACAGCGCGATTTCCAGAGGGTCCTCGTCAGATGACGTTGTCGTCGCTCGGGCCCTAAATATATCAACAAAAGTAAATGCACTCTAAAAAATTTCCAGGCTACATGCACAACATTTGGACAAGCCTGTGAAATACTGGGAGAATGCAGTCTGGTCAGATGAGACCAAAATTGAACTCTTTGGATGCCATAATACACACCGTGTTTGGAGGACAAATGGCACCGCACATCACCCCAAAAACACCAGACCAACAGTGAAGTTTGGAGGTGGGAACGTCATAGTTTGGGGCTGTTTTTCAGCATACGGTACTGGCAAACTTTCGCTCTTTCATTCTTGATTAAAAAAATCTGCTGCTATCTACCAGGATGATGAAGACAATGATCCCAAACACACAGCCAAGGAAACTCTCAATTGGTTTCAGAGAAAGAAAATAAAGCTGCTAGAATGGCTCAGCCCTTGTGAGTCATCAGAAGCAAATTTACTGTTAAAATGTTCTGAAGTAGATCTGCGGTCAGTCTTTCATGTCACCAAATGTAACCGCATGTTGATTCTCACCCTGGATCTGCAGGAAAAGCTCAAGAAAACGGTTCAGAAAGCTCAATAATGATGATGAAGATGATGAAGAAATCCACAAAAGGACTACCTGATGACTTCCCACCACTGGAGGGACTCATGGAGAGCCTCAAGGGCTTCATGGAGAAAACCAAGACTTTCATAGATGGGCAGAATGAGGAGTTAGGTGAAGAAATACAGAAGAAAGAAAAGAAACTGACGCGAAGAACTTAATCAAAATTCTCAAGTAGCAACAAGCTGAACTGTAACTGGGTGTTGAACAGTTTGCAACACATAATTTTGTGCTGATTTGTTCTGGTTTGTCTCACAGTAGCTATGTGCCTACACTAAATATGTTGGTATATTCCAGTGAGGTGCAACTATCACACTGTTTCAATAAAGATGTAACTGAAGAAGTTTTGCCAGGATGAAAGGAATTCATTTAGTTTAGTATTGGGTTAGAAAATGGTGTAGTTACCCATTTTAATTTTGTCCTCAACTGTACCTGTACTTTGATTCCTGAGCTGCTATAGCAAGTGAATTTTCCCAGAGTTGGATCATTAAAGCTTATCTGACCTGACCTGACCTGACCTTACCTTACCTCACCTCACCTTGTCTCAAAGAGTAGAAACAGGCCAAAACAGCTCGCCTGACTCTGTTAAAAGGTAACAAAATCAACCTACCAAAACCTCTAAAGTTCTCACTGATCCGATAACACATAATTTATTAATTCTGGAAGGAGACCCTGCTACTTTCCAGCTTTGTTTTGTATGCCATTTCCTCCCTATTCCTTATGCAATACATTTTTTTCCTGCCCCGGCTCTGTGCAAAGTTTTACACAATATAATCAAAGCCCAATGCATCGGTCAATTCTGTTCAGCCATGATGGAAAGTGCCTTGAATGTTTTTTCCTGCAGTATATTAGTCCTCGACCAATCTTTAATATGGGACAAGTGTCGTGCCAAAAACTGACTGTATTGACCAGTTTATATAACGTTACTGTGCGTCTACAGCTGCTGCAGCACTAAAAACATGAACTTACTCCATAGCGTGAGCAGGATGCTTCATGGTTTGGAGTGCAACTTGGATTAGTGTCTTTACTGAATGAAAAAGAGCTCTTTATACTTTACAACAAATATTGACAGTGATAGTGAAGTGCTCCTTGCCCTCTCACTGACTTATTAGAAAGTGGACGGATTGTCCAAGAGTGTATCCTCCATCTTAGTTCCAATCACTTAAAGGTAAGACAAAGGAGCAATATATAAAAGATGATAGACATCCTCATTCTCATCCTCATGACACCTTTTACAGTATATTACTCTTTTTATTTCCATTGTTAGTATGACAGATTTTTTTTAATAACATTTGAGAACAGGAAGAGAAGTTGCAAATGTTGGAAACCACCATGAAATAAAGATTGTGTCAGTTTCACATTAACTAATGCCTTTAGCCAACAGATTTTAGCCATGTAGAGTAGAAACAGATGAACAAAATAGATAGGTGATTGTTGCATAGGGACGAACGAAGATGTCCAAGTCATGACTTCATCTCAACTATCGAACAAATCGGCCGGTGTTTGGTAGCCAAAAAGCTTGAAGTCCCACTCGTAGAGTTTGTACAACTTCCTCTTGTCCTCTAGGGGCACTGTTCTGTACCAGTCCAACTCAAAATCAGAGGAGGTTGTGTTTTCATCGGAACGAGGGAACTTAATCTCGTCCTCCAGGTTTAACACCTTCAGCAGCTTATCAGCGTCTTCTTCAAGAGTCTCATAATGGCCAATAAAATCATATCTGAGAAGTAAAACACAGCCATGTCAAACTACAGGTCAAATAAGCATTGTATTGACATTAAATTAATTGGTCGTTCGTGAAGGTGAAAGGGGCATTCCAACAATTTTACACATCAAGACTATACAAGGTTCGAAAGGTTCTTGGCTGAGTTAAATGACCCATAAGTAAGTTCCAGCCATGATAAGAATTGTTTGAATTCTCTAAATGCAAACGAAAGGTGCTTCAAGGCTCCTTTTCTTTTCTCCTTTAGCACAGCATACATCAGACCATTCTTTACCAAAGGACAGGACTTAATGCCGTCCCACAGTGACACATAGTGACACACCATTCTGACATTTTTAGGCTCATAATCAGATCATAATCAGCTACAGATGTTCTGATACCATGTTTTCCTCCCCGATTCTGATTCCAACAGAGCGCCTAAATGGCCCTTCCAGTGATCCACCATGGGACCTAATTTAGAAATAGTATGAACTGTAGTCAATGGCGAGAGACATTGTGCTGTTGAAGCTATGACACCTGTGTATTTTCATACCAGGATGTAATCACACAACAGCAGGTCTTACTTGCAGGTCTTATTTTCTCTTCATGATGAGAAAAGGACCAGGAGTCACGGTATAAAACATTTCAGGTAAGATAACTTTACAAGGGGCAGCGAGTTCGGTGTTGGTGACATATATCATTGAGGAGTTAAAAACTAAAAAAACTAAACCACAACAAACGTATGACACACTTCAACTTTCTTGGCTTGTAAAATTATGTCTTAAGGTAATGTGTAATATGTGGCACAGTTCAAACAGTATCAAAAATAATTTGTCTCTTGTCATCATATTTTTCCAAAGTTAGGTCCAATGGGGCGCACTGGAAGGGTCGTCACTTAGACACTATAGCGGCAAAGTCGTCCTGAATTCCTCCTCAGATCAGTAAACCCTCTGAATTCCCAGAAACAACACAACACGAGCCTTAAAGCAGCCGGTGGTAAATATGGACTTACTGTATGAGACAGGGGTGGCACAGGCGGGTCACCTGCCTCCAGTGGGCGTCAAAGGGCTGCCTCTCTTCCTCCACCAGGTACCGAATAAAGTTCTCAAAAGAGGGGCGCACACCGGCTGCAAACGCCTCATCTACTGAGTTCGGTGGATCAGACATGTTTCCATACAGGCGTAGAATGTTCCGGGCATACTTATTATAGTAGTACCAATTGCGCTTCATGAACTTGTCTCGATAGGCAGAGATGAGACGGGCAAATGGGTTCCGGACAAACAGGAACTTGGTGTAGTGCTCCAGCTTTGCCTGCAGTCAACAGATAAATATACATCAAGCCTCTCAGTCTATTCTGTTTAAATCAACTTCTAATGGGACTAACTGAGTCCCAGGCCTTCATGTCTGTTAATTCTAACTACTCCAGATACAAAGGTGGGAAAACTTTCCTATTTGTACCTTTAGCAACACTTCTGGTGTCATTGTCTGAACTGACCTTTCTCTCTGCTCTTGGGAGGGTGTCTAGGTGAGTGTGCTTGTCCTGGTAGTGGATTGGTGGACCAGGTATGGACAAGAGATCACCATATGGCTTGTCCCGGTTCAGGACAAACAAAATCCTTTTCCAGTTGGTACAGGCCACCTGTAGATGAGAACAAGAGTTAAACCCAGGCTGCTCTGTCTGCCTATGAAGCGTAAACACATACAATGATCAGACATAATTATGACCACTGACAGGTGAAGTGAATAACACTGATTATTTCCTCATCATGGCACCTGTTAGTGGGTGGGATATATTAGGCAGCAAGTGAACATTTTGTCCTCAAAGTCGATGTGTTAGAAGCAAGAAAAATGGGTGAGCCTAAGGATTTGAGCGAGTTTGACAAGGGACGAATAGTGATGGCTAGACGACTGGTTGAGAGCATCTCCAAAACTGCAGTTCTTGTGGGGTGTTCCCAGTCTGCAGTGGTATCTATCAAAACTGGTCCAGGGAAGGAACAGTGGTGAACCGAAGTCAGGGTCATAAGGTGTGCCCAAGCAGTGAAAGTTTCCCCATGCTCTGATGTCTTTAATGGACTCAGCCCAACTCTGAGATGGTACTGACATAAAAGATTGAATGCTGTGGCACCACTTGAAGGATGTGGTAAGAAGACAGCCAATAGATATGTGGGAGGAGGTGGGGTGAACATTTGGATGGAGGGAGTAACTGCTAAATTATGGGTGTTATACTACAAGAGTTGACATTTTTTGAAAATCAAGTTTCTACATCATTTTATTAAATGTTGATTCACTGGGGCTCCAATGTGCAAGTTACATTTTAAGGCACAGTACAGCTGAGGCTGATGGGAAGTTCAGTTCTGTATGTCCACAATTTGTTCTGTAAGTGTGTTGCGTGTGTTTAGGTTTACTTCACCTTGGGAATGATACAGTAAATGATGCCATGCTTGTCATCCACAATGAAGTTATTCAAATCATCGTTCGTCATGTCTTCAAATCTTTGCTTCCCCCCTGAATATGCCTCTTTGTGAGCATCACACATGTCTCTCAGCAGCTTCCGTCTCAGCTCCTGATTGAGCCCCTCTGCTGCAAAAAGAGGAATAACAATATGTTGTAACTATTAGGGGTGTAAATTACAAGTCACCGTCATTATCACAAAGTCTGCCACGATTAGATTTCGATTATATTTAATTTAGGGCCCTCAGTTGATCAGACAATATCATGTCCATGATACACATTCAGTCACATTTATGTCAACGCACATAAAGCAACTAAACTGTCCAGAAAATTGTCCAGACACTCATTTCAAAATGAAGACGTATCTCAAAGATGACAATATAAATGGATATTTTCACTTTGCATCAATCTTATTGGATCATTGAACTTTGAATCGATATATTTATCAAGCTCAGTGATTCATTACACCCCTAGAAATTGCCCAGAATGATCAGTTCTAAATTACTGGTACTGAATTTAGGCTGGTTCTTCTTTTGAGGGGATGACAAAGGCCAAATATTTGTCTTTTACAAAGCCGCTCTCAGCTGAAGAAATGAGAGTTGGATAGAAGCATAATCAGGGCAAAGTCATAGATCTACTTTCTACTGATCCACCTAATCCACTTTCCCTAATTCCCAAACCATCTCACATGTGGTGGAGCACAAAATACAAAGAAGACATTATGCAAACAAATCAAATCCGTTCCTAACCACAAGCAGGATACAAAACAGGAACAGAAATCGACACACAAATACAACATATACACACATTTTGTACCTTTCATTTCTCGTGCCACGTTCCATTCGTAAATGGACAACATAAATGTAACCAAGGATCCCACGAGTCCAATGAACAGCATGGACTGTATGCACGAAGCCATGAGTCAGCCCTTAACAATCAACTAGAAACAATTAAAGCAAACCGAATGTAAGGACACGAGTGACTCAGGGTAAAAGCACTTATCCATTATTCATTTTCCTGTGATTGAATGTGATTCTGAAAGTCCACAATTAAATCAAAGCTGAAGTCACATGCATTTGTTTCAATCTTCTTCATTTTGATTAGCTGTAAATATCTCACAAAATCAATCGTCACATCACTCACCGTGCTGAGAAGTTCACTGACGGACGATCTGTGAAAAAAAACCACAGATCAGTGCCTCAGACTACAGAAATACATGCAGCTATTGTTTGCAACCTACTTTGTTCCTTACAGGTGTGTTGTGACGAGTATGAAGCAGTCAATATTGACTCTGCATCATCCTCATCCAGATTGTATAATTCAGCCACGCCTGCTTATTGAGTGTTCAGTCAAAGTCGCAACCCTCCCAATCATTGAATTAGTTCTTTTAGTTTCAAATAAATTCATATATGAAAAGCAGGGATGAAAGAAACTAATGACAAATACTCAAATTACTGTAATTAAGGGATTTATTGGGGTACTTGTACTACTACTTTTATGTGGAGATTTTCATGTCCGTACCTCTATTTGTACTTTTTAAATCATGGTTGAGTACAATTCGAATTAATACCCAAACCTTTTAACTTTTAATTGCCAAACAGGTGATCTGATCACAAACAGGCCAATAAAAATTAGGGCATACGGATGAAAACAAAACACTCAGCAGCAGCAGGTTTGGTTCAGGATGTTAGTGATCACACACAAACACAAAATTATCACACTGAGACGTCCCCATGACCCATCGGCCAAACCTGACAGGAAGTTGGCCATTTTGCATTTTGTGGTAATTTTTGGCGTTTTCCACATGTTGTATTTTAACAAACTCCTCCTACAGGATTCAACATAATTATTTCAAAATCGGTGGCTACCATCTAGACTAATTTGTGATCAAAAGTTATCAGAAGATTGTTGTAGTTTTTGTAGTCCACAAAACACTGCTGAAGTTTCACAGACAATCACGATTTTCTGCCTTTTTGTTTAGCCATTGCCGTGATGAATCATAGCATCAGCGCTCCATTTACGATGGCTTTCATGCACACGCTTAGTTCAGAGTTGAACTAATTCTGATCAGCTGTTCTGGAACCAAAAACTCAAAGCTTCTCATCTCAGACTGAGTCAACTCAGAGTTCAGAATTAGACTCAGAGTTTGTTGAAACCTGCTTCTTGAAACAGGCCCCTGGTCTTCTGGCCGACTGTCGCATGATTTCCATAAATACACTGGCATCGATCCTAATCAGAAGAGCTGCTGTATTTCAAAAATAGTCTCATCTGATTTGACTCTGGCAGCACAAGTAAATACAGAAGCAATAGAGAAGCTAACTTACCAGCCTGGCCTTGTCTCTACAGAGAAAACAATGTATTACAACTCTGGGCCTCATATATTATGATTGCCAAGAAAGACGGCATCAGACAAAATAGTTCCAATATATTGAATTTATTTGAGTTGCTGACATATGCTGAATTTCATGTACAATAGTTGACAGCTCAGGCATCTTTTCCAGTGTTTATAGAGTGTATCTTAACAACAACCAAGTAATAAATGTAGGAAAGTAGAATGAACATTAGAGTTTGTGTCTTGGTCTCTATTATTGTTGTAAGGAAACTGTGAAAATAAAATATTAAACAAAAGCATGGTAACCTGGTTCCCAGGTGGGGAACTTTATTTAACTTTATTTCTAAGTGAATGACCATCTTATTGTGAGTAATGGTTGATCTTACCTGCTGGGTGACTGGAGGGAGAGCTGCAGTCGAGATGATGAAGGGAAAAATGATTATTACATACTGCAAAGTGGCATAACTGTGGTTCTTCATTGTTTATAAGAATGTGTGTGCATGCCAGACAGGTTATTCAACTGTATTTATATGGCCATGCATCTTCGGTTTCACTGTCACAAAAATAGTATTTGGCAGTTTCACTGTGCAGGAAATGCATTCCAAGCACTTATATAAATATTTTCTCTCCCTATAGCCACTACAGGGCTTCATAGATTCGTCTTGTTTCTTTTCCTCCTTTCTCACACAGTTTACCACGACTGTTTGTGTTGGCTCCAAACCCGTCCATCCTCAGCAAACCTGCTTTCTTTCACGTCATGAAACAGTCATTTGTTCCATTTCAAAGCCAGTTCACAGAAACATTAAAATGAAGCCTCACAATAAGAGAGAAATTTCACAGATAGATACATTAGAGATAGATGCTCTAACTCAGTCGTTCCCAAACACTGGGTCAGGAGATTTAATTTGGGTCACCCTAACCCTACCAACAACTCACCAAATAAATAAGACTTTGGAAGAAATTCTGCAAATTTTAAGTCTTATATCTGCAGCACAGATTTTTATAAAACATTTAAAATGTGTTAGATGATGATCCTGTGCACTGATTTAGCTTCATTTATGAAGTCAGCTAAAATGTCTATAAAATACTTACTTCAATAGATTGTTGATCCCAACCAATTTTCAATGTTTCAACAACTAATAATGTTTTGTTGAGTTAATTTTCTTTTCTTCTTTAGATAAACTTGCATCTTTGATACTGATATTTTGATATTCACATTCTTAAAGTGATATTCCACTTTGCCAGAATAAGCCGCTGAGTATGTACTCACCTCTATGCCGATGTGATGATGGGTGAAGGTCTTCACAACACAATCCTGGAGTTTTAGGAGAAACAGGGTAGCAGCCTCATCCAGTACAATGGCAGTGAATGGTGACCACGGATAAAACGTCTAAATAAGCACACAAAACAAACACAAAATGTCTCCATCCTGCTTGTGTGGTGTAATCCAAGTGTCTGCGAGCTGCGACATTAAAAATTAACCGCAAAAGACGCCATTTACGCCATGTTTTTTTAGCAGAAATGTCAACTGTAGCATGCAGCCGATAGGATGTAAACATGGCATCGATCTCGCGAGACTTCGTATATATCTTAATGGACGCACGTGCGAAAGTCTCGCGAGATCGACGCCATGTTTACATCCTACCGGCTACATGCTACATGCTCTCTGGCTCCTTGTCTCAGGTCTAAGCCAGGTTAATAATAATTAAAATAATTATAATCCAGGCAGTTTAAGACAAATACTCTTTATCAACACTTTTATCTCTGCTATGAATCATTTCATTATTGATTAGCATTCCAGTTATTTTCTATATTAAATATTTGTCTATAAAATTACCTTTCCCCAATTCCAATCTGGCATCCACAAACATCTCACTTTGTCTGACTAAAGGTCCAAAACCATGATAAAGCAAGATTTGAGGAGGATATCCTCGAATCTGCGAAGGTAACTCCAACACTGATGCCTGAAACAATCAATCCATCATGAAATAGTTGTGGAGTAATTATGTGTTTGACTTATTGATTTGTTGACTAATCATTGCAGCTGTAGAATTCCTATAATGAGCTAGAAGAAGTTTTAAACATATATAAGTTGTCTCTTGATAATTAGCTCAGTGAGATAGAGCAGAGTCTCTTGTGCCAGAAATTGTGAGTTCAAGCCTCAACTGATGTAAAATGCATGTTAGAATGCCACCTTTTTTTCATCTTCCTACATTCTGCTTGTTGCTGAGAACTGCCTAATTTTACCTAAAATTGCCCGGCCCTGACCATTGATGCGCAGCAGCTATAATTATTAATTGAATGCAACCTAATATGAAAACAAGTCTTAGATTTACAAGAAGCCATTTGAGGCCAACCATAATGCTGATGTGGCCCAGAATGAACTTGAGGTTGACATTCCTGCTCTTGCAATTTGATGAGCGTGTGAGCAACATGGAAACTGAATGACTGGTTCACCTTCAGCCTGCAGCAAAATAATTAATGTAACATAACCAGTTGATCCTTGTCATATGTGAGACAAAACAGACAGGCATTGTTTCTGATGTCAGCCACTTCTCTGCTTCTGGACAAAAATGCAGCTGCTCCTGTCATCACTGTTCTGAATAAACTGATCGAGCATCAAGAATCAGTGAAGAAGTGAAAAGGAAATGCTCAAACTGCAACTGAATCTGCAACTCTTTAAGTGGTGAATTGTAATATTGAAAGCTCTACATCGGTGGCATAACAAGTCAGCAAATTATCAAACCAGGCCCTGCCCATCACAGTCAGATGTAATATAACATGATGTTAGAAATTCACGAACGACCAACAACAGCGAAGTACACCGCCATGATATAGAGGAGGAGTCATGACAGCAAGGCCAAGATAGTAATAACCTAATCTGTCTGACAAAATCTGGTGTTGGGGCACCAAAACAGATTAAAACATAATCGGATAAAAACTATACATGCTAACAGGAGACGGCACACCTGCACACAGATGAAAACCAGAATTCCAAGCGGGCACACTTGGTGCATTTTTTAACATAGAATCGCCCGTTAATCCTTATTTAAGCTTAATTTAGAAACATGACTTAAATCAACAATATGGAAGATTAAAGTCCTTTGAGGGTCTTGTATAATATGATCAGTGGTGGAAAGAGTACTCAATCTGTACTCAAGTACAAGTACTGTAACATTCTTAAAATATTACTCATTTACAAATAGTATTAGTCACTTTTAACTGTTGTTATCACAGTCACCTCTCTGAACTAGGTTTGCAAATTTTGTGCATTTTCCTTCACCAGTTTTTGGCTCTGCCAGACAAAACATTAAATTAATTAAATATCCATGAACACATTTTTAATTGGTTAACATCTTAACAGCGATAAATTGATTAATGATTAATCATTAACATTCTTGCTCCAAATATGTGCTGCAGCGTTTTGTTTTGTTTTCATATGTCTTTGTTTTCATTTGCCATAAACACGTCATCACTGATCCAAATTTAGAGGAGCTGCTGCACCATCATCTGATTTGAAAGTGGCAGCACAGATAAATACAGTCTTTGTTTGAAGCTACAGGGAAGCTGACTTACAAGCCCAGACTTTATTTTATTATTCCCAGTACATATAAACAATAATTAAGTAGGAAAGCAGACACATAATAGATTCCATTATGGTTTCTGTTTTTTCCTTGTTTTCACCGGCCTGTTTGTGATCAGATCACCTTGTTGGCTACTAAAATGCAGATGAAAGGTTTGGATATTAATTCAACTTGTACTCAGTACTCAACTATGATTTTAAAAGTAACTACTGTAAGTAGATTACATCTCTTCATTTCATCAGACTTGAAAATCTACTCATAAAAGTACAAGCACCCACAAGTCATGTGAAGGGTTCACCTCGTGGGCTGAATCAGCGTCCCAAACTTGTCCATTTGATGAACAAGCTACTTGTTTGACATCTTTCAATTTCTAATTTTACAGGTCAGAAGTAGAAAAAGTAAATATCCAGCCCCTATCTGACCCTCTTCAAAAAAGTAATTGAATTCACCTGGCTGAAACCATCGTGTAGTGAGTTTTTGATCTTACCTGTGTTGCGACTGGAAGGTCAGCTGCTGTGTGAATGATGGCAGAAAGTGATAACATGACAGGGTTTATGTGTTTTTGATACTGCTGGTGTCACCACACCCATGCCACAACTCTATTGTGTCTTTGTGTGTATGTGCGCGTGTTCATCGTTGTTTGTAAGAATGTGGCTACCCGCGGGACTCTTTGAATTCAGGAAGTGTTTGATTCAGAAAATTTTTAATTATGACAGAAAAAACAGACTGCACCCAGAGCTGATGATGGTGGTGACACATCGCTTCTTTCTCAGCTGAGAGCTGGACTGTATGTCTGCGTCATGAAAAAGACACTGACAGATTATGTCATCCTGGGTAATGTCAAGTTATCATAACAAGGTCAATTTTGCATTAAAAATGACATAATTGACCAAATAACACTTAATGACAACAGTCATCAAAATCCATACGGACTCCCTCATGTCAATTACAGTTGTTATAACATGGTTATGACAGTGTAATGACAGTCGTATGCAAAACGGAATCGTCCAGTATTTCGAAATATATACGCGTCCCGTATTGAGTTGGAAAGGGACGCACTTTGTCCCGTAATACCGTCAGAGTCAAAAATAGTCCGTAAAATGTCGATGGAATTAATGAACAACAGTGACTTTTATATGAAAACTTACGGTAACGTTCAGAGGACCTCTCCTGCTCTGTGACCAATGAGCTGACAGCACATTCATACACGAGTATGACAGTCCAGAATCAGTGACACACCTTCAGCAGTCAAAGACAAACCGCTCCTCACAGCAGCAAGATCTCAGAGCAAATATTAAATGGAAAAAATAGGCTGTCTCCACATAATGTGGCATTGAGCTGTTCATAAGTTACAGGATGAATGTTCTGCTTATTATTTATTGTTTTATATTAATTTATACAGTTTTAAGTTAAATGAAATTTAATGAAATTTAATTTAATGAAAATACATCTGATACAGGATATAAATCCCCTACATCAGACTCAAAATAATAACAACCATACAAAAAACAAAAAGAAAACAGTTTAAAAAACCCTCAATAATACATACATATCACTTAAATACATAATCATTTTTTGCTCCATCACCTGTGAAGCAGCTCTCCGTCTATTCACCCAGCAGGTAAGATCAGGAACTCTTTTATAACTGTAGAGCTTTAAATATTACTATTTATTAAAGTTGCAGTTTGAGTATTTTCTTTTCAACTCTTCATTAATTCTTTATGCTCTGTCAGTTTATTTAGAACAATGATGGCAGCAGCAGCAGCATCTTGGCACAGAAGCAGAGGACTGGCTGGTGTCAGAAGCACCAAAGGCCTGTTCTTCATCTTCACTCTGCTGTGTCTGGTTTGCTTCGCAAGTTCACTGATCGACAAGGACCAACTGGTAAATACACTGTTGCTTTACCTTAGCCTGGAAACAGAACCAGACTGCTGAGCTCAAATTTGTACCAAATGTAACCTGCATGTTTGTTGTCGTCCTGAATTTTGCAGGAAAGCATGAAGGCAAACCTGCATAAACATCAACAAATGCTGAACAGTTTGAAGGTGAGTCCGTCAGTCGGTTTCTGTGTTGCTCACAAAAAAAGCATAACATAGCAAGCTGAGTTGGTGTTATATTTTTCCCCTTCAGGAAGAGTCCCAGTTGGAATTGGCTCCTTCTTTAGAGCTCTTGGATGAATCCAAAAACATCATGGATTCACTGGTAGCTCTGGCTGGCAAAACCTCGAGGGTACTGCCTGACTTTCCACCAGTGGAGGGATTCCTTAAGAATATCCAGGGCTTCCTTGAGAACCTCAAGTCTAGCTCAGATATCCGGAAGAATGAGGTAGATGCAGAAATAGAGGACCAGGAACAGAAGCTGGCGAAAATACACAAATTAATCCAATCCCTTGAGGAGTGCCAAGCTGAACTCTAACTTTCATGTCAGTTAGAGCCTTCAACTATATGTTTGTTTGCTTTGGCTGGTTGTTACGTGTGGCATCCTGTCCTCTCTCTCTATCTCTCTCGCTCGCTCTGCCAACCTCGTCTTTCTCCTCTCTCTGCCTGCTGCGCGCTCAGGTAGAGAGAGGAGGAGGAGGAGGAGAGCAGCGGGACAGAGAGTGCAGAGACATTCAGGGACAGGAAGCACACACACACACACACACACGGACAGCTGCACAGATGGTGAGGAGATCTTTTTCTTCCTCTTTTTCTCCCGATGCAGGATTTTCTTCCACGCACATGTAGGTGCTGGGGCTTTGTTGTTTTATTTTATTGTGTTAGTTTAGTTAGCAGTTATCCGTCTCTTTTGTTTTCTTCAGGATTAGAGTGTGTTTCCAGGTAGTTTAAGGGGCGGGGCGGTGGGAGCAACGGCCCATT
Organism: Lutjanus campechanus; assembly: GCA_027495735.1. Classification (NCBI taxonomy): domain Eukaryota; kingdom Metazoa; phylum Chordata; class Actinopteri; order Lutjaniformes; family Lutjanidae; genus Lutjanus; species Lutjanus campechanus. The sequence goes on along the minus strand of JAJHUR010140495.1, from coordinate 148,003 downwards.
GTGTGGTTTGCCCAGCGTCTTCCCTCCTTTTGTCCATTTTGGCCGGGGTCTCTTTCCCCTTAGTTTATGTTTGCGTGTGGGTTATTAAAATAAAGCTTGTGAATTAATTGTTAGCGTTTGGTGAGGTGTATTTCTTCATATGTTGCAGCTTCCTACCCCCATTGAGCCTCACTTTCCTTTTTTGGTACAGAGGCTGTAACATATTCGGGGGCTCGCCAAACACTGACGTTGTTTGTCGGTTGAGTGGTGATGGCTTTTTGTTTTTTGGCTCAGCGTTGGAGCTGTGAATTTTTTTGTTTGTTTATTTGTTTGACGCATAGCTTAACACTGTGTTGTTGCTTTTAATACTTTGTATTGTTTGCCCTTGTTATTGTTTCAAATTGTGAACATAACACTGGTTTTGTTAACAATTTTCTCACAATAACAGAACCCATAATACAAACTATAACGCTTTAAATTAGTTGGTTGTTCCTAAGATGTACAAGATAAATATTGGGAATAGATGCCTGGTCTGTTAAAAGATGATGAAATTCAACTGTTGTACATGAAATTCTGCACATGTGGCAAACGCAAATAAATTCAGTATATTGGAACTATTGTTGTCTGACACCTCTTTCTTTCTTTGTGGTCCTAAAATATGAAGGCCAGAGTTTTTAATACAACAGTCATTCTTGAGGACGGACAAATCGTGTCCTATGAGGGGTGAAAAAAATAAAACTTTTGTTATTATTGTTTACCAACATTCTAATTCAATTTTCTTGGTAAAAATGTTTTCTTTAAGGAGGTATATATATGAAATATATATCAAATTTCTGAAATGTTTTGGTCTGGTTTGATCTTTTTAATTTCTAAACTGTGCCAGAAAACTGTCCCAGACAAGAATTCACAATTTCAAACTATTTAAAAATGTGTGTTTAAAGGCCCCAAAATCTAACATGGGTAAAACAAATGTGCTGTTACAATCAATAATTATTCTTTTAATGAAAACATTGGCCCTTTAAAGTTGTGTTCCAGATTTACATCAACTCAGCAGCAGTTTATCTGAACAAGTTGGTTATTGTCTTCTTGAATCATAAACGTGCAGTAAGATCTTGGGTTCGTCCGAGCTGGTGGGAGGCCCTCAGATATGAATTAAAGGGATGGTTCACCCAAAAATGAAAATTCAGTCATTATCTACTCACCCTCATGCCTGTTGAGGGTCAGGTTTAGTTTTATAGTTCACAAAACACTGCTGGAGTTTCACAGGAAAACTGTGTTGCAGGATCTCCCAAACAATGGAAGTGAATGGTGACTAGTTTTCAAAAGTGAAAAAACACACACACATTTCAGACAGTGTGCTTGTGCACGTGAATGTGGCTCCAAGCTAAAGATCTACAGTGAAGATTCAGGCTAAAAACATGGTGTAAATGACGACTTTCAAGTCAGCTTGGCATGTTGGGGCTTTAGGAGACTTGGATTACACCAGATCTTTTTTTTCTTTCTTTTTTTTTTTACAGTGAATGAATGAATTTTTATTGTTGTGTCATGCACGAGCAATGTGCACAGCCCAAACAGGCTTACAAGACACCATTATTAATCAAAACAGACCAGAAACCAGAGTAAGTTACAATTAATGTTAAACAAATAACCCATCCTGATGCTTTTTCAAAGCTTTAGAGACAAATTTAGCCAACTTATACTTTCATTTTTGGGTGAGCATTCTGATGCTATTTTAGTGTATGGCTTTCTAGAAATACATATTTGATTTTATTACAACAAAACACAAAAGTACAAACTACGCAGACAAGTTTTTTTTTAATGCAAACCAGACTGCTGTTACAGTATGTGCCTCTTTGGCTTCATTTAAACATGACTAAGACTGGGTTACGCCTACAAAGGTTAATTTAATCTAAGATAAATTCTCATCAGAATTTAGAAGAAATAGATTTAAAGAAGCAGAAATCCAGGTTTAAAATTAGGAGCAGAGCTCTGTCGCACACAAATTGATAACTGTTATCTTTCGGCTATTCTGTATTCCTTAACAAAACATGTTGTTTGTTCGCTAGCTAAAGAGTTAACAACATGTTACATTGTTTGCTTGGTACAGCAGCTAAGAAGTTAAAAAAAAAAGTTATAGTTATAGTTTGCTCGCTAGCTCAAAAGTTAAACAAAAGACATTGTATTGTTTGCTAGCTAGCTAAAAAGTTATTTAGCCTACTCATGATAGCGCGGCAGAGAAGTTCTAAGAGGCAAGTTGTAAAACTCAATTTGGTTGAGACTGTCCCGTAACTTTCTTTGATCATTTTGCTCAATCCATCTCAAAAAGGCAGTCATTTTAAAAGTTAAACCTCTTCCAGTTTAAATTTAAGGTTAATACTGGATCATATTTTAAATTGGAATTGAAAGTTTTGGATCAACAGAATTAAATTCAGTCTAGGTTGAGAGTAAAACTGAGGGTTACAGAGGGCTTTAAATAAAATCTTTCTTAATTTCAAGCCAGTTTAGTAGCATAAATTAAAGTTAAGCCATGATTTAGCCTGGTTTAAAAGTTGGTGCAAGAGTCTACAGCCGTGCTAGCAGCTCTGTGAGGTTGTATTTCCGCATAGTGATGCTTTGAGTTAAATGCAAGTATCAACAATGTGACCATGATAATGCTAACGTGCTGATGCTAGCCTTAGATGAATCAGAAGAATTTACAAATCATCTCAAGGCGATAACGTATCAATGTATTTTCACCATCTATTGTCTTTTCAGTTGCTGAACAATCGGAAAGCGATGAAATGAAAATTATTTGTCAGATTCTTTACGTTTTTATGACTTGCAACCTGGAACACGGCAAGTACGACATTTGGGCTTCCCACCCTGAGTGGAACTTTGACGATCTTACTTTTAAAAATCATTTTTCATCAGTGGTGGAAAGAGTATTGAAAATCTGAACTCAAGTACAAGTTAGATACAAGATACAAGATACAAAAGACATTTTTTTCTCATTTTCAATCTTTTGATTGTTTTTTTCTTTGTCAAAGTCAGATGAGGTGCAATTACTGCCATGACTATTGATTAAATATCCATGAATACTTTTCTAATTGGTTAAATTCTCAAGATTAATCACTAACATCCTTAATCCAAACCTGCTGCTGCTGCTGCTGCAGTGTTTAGTTTTCATCCATACGCCCTCATTTTTATTGGCTTATTTGTGATCAGATCACCTGATTGGCTACAAAAATGCAGATAAAAGGTTTGGATATTAATACAAATTGTACT
>JAJHUR010140495.1:120004-141042 GCA_027495735.1 Lutjanus campechanus | reverse complement strand
ACATTCTACGCCTGTATGGAAACCTGTCTGATCCACCGAACTCAGTAGATGAGGCGTTTGCATCCGGCGTGCGCCCCTCTTTTGAGAACTTTATTCGGTACCTGGTGGAGAAAGAGAGGCAGCCCTTTGAACCCCACTGGAGGCAGGTGACCCGCCTGTGCCACCCCTGTCTCATACAGTAAGTCCATATTTACCACCGGCTGTGGTTTTAAGACTCACGTCTGTGTTGTTACTGGGAGTTCAGGACAACGTTGCCGCTATAGATGCCCTGTGGGACCTAACTTTGGAAAAAACACGATGGCAAGAGACTGTTTGAACTGTGCCATGTATTACACGTGTTTTCAGTCAATTTAAGGCATAATTTTACAAGTCATATGTTCGTCATGGTTTAGTTTAGTTTTGCGTGACACTCCTTAGTGATTTACATCACTAACATCGAACTTGCTGCCCCTTGTTAAGTTATCGTACCTGAAGTGTTTTATAATGTGTCTCCTGGTCCTTTTCTCATCATGAAGAGAAAGAACAAATAAGACCTGCTGTGGTGTGATTACATCTTGGTACAAAAACACACAAGCATCAAAGCTTCAACAGGTCCTTCTGGGTGTGTCCTGGGTGTGTAGTCTGTCTAATTAAATATTTACATAGTCTGATGTTTGAACAGTTTTTTTTTTTTTTACGACAAACTGTACCAGCCTTGATTTGACAATTAACAAACATCATATGTGTGATTTGTGGCACAATGTCTCTTGCCAGTGACTACACTTCATATTAGTTCTGAATTAGGCCCCATGGTGGTTCACTGGAGGAGCCATTTAGGTGCTACATTGAAATCGGTATCAGGAAGGAAAAAATGGTATCAGAACATCTGTAGCTGATTATGATCTGATTATGAGCCTAAAAATGTCAGAATGTTGTGTCACTATGTGTCATTGTGGGATGGCTTATCAGATTCCTTATCAGACCTGTCTGGCGATAAGAAAGGAAGCCTTGAATTCTTATCATGGCTGCAACTTACTTATTGGTCATTTAAGTCAGTCAGAGTGCCCACCTCCACAAACGACCAATTAATTCAGTGTTAATATACAACAATGCTTATTTCCCCTGTAGTTTGACATGGGTGTGTTTTACTTCTCAGGTATGATTTTATTGGCCATTATGAGACTCTTGAAGAAGACGCTGATAAGCTGCTGAAGATGTTAAACCTGGAGGACAAGATTAAGTTCCCTCGTTCCGATGAAAACACAACCACCTCTAATCTTGAGGTGGACTGGTACGGAACAGTGCCCCTAGAGGACAAGAGGAAGTTGTACAAACTCTACGAGTGGGACTTCAAGCTTTTTGGCTACCAAACCCCGGCCGATTTGTTCGATAGTTGAGATGAAGTCATGACTTGGACAACTTCGTTCGTCCCTATGCAGCAAGAGCAATCACCCACATCTTATACAGTGTGTTAAGTGTGTTATCTAATTTATTTTGTTAATTTTTACTCTACATGGCTAAAATCTGTTGGCTAAAAGCATTAGTTAATGTGAAACTGACACAATATTTATTTCATGGTGGTTTTCAACATTTGCATGTTTGACGCTGTGTGTGTCCGTACTTCCCAAACTTCTCTTCCTGTTCTCAAATGTTATTTAAAAAAAAATCTGTCATACTAACAATGGAAATTAAAAGAGTAATATACTGTAAATGGTGTCATGAGGATGAGAATGAGGATGACTGTCACCTCTTATATATATTGTATTTGTCTTACCTTTAAGTGATTGGAACTAAGATGGAGGATACACTCTTGGACAATCCATCCACTTTCTAATAAGTCAGTGAGAGGGCAAGGAGCACTTCACTATCACTGTCAATATTTGTTGTAAAGTATAAAGAGCTCTTTTTCATTCAGTAAAGACACTGATCCAAGTTGCTCTCCAAACCATGAAGCATCCTGCTCACATTATGGAGTAAGTTCATGTTTTTAGTGCTGCAGCAGCTGTAGACGCACAGTAACGTTATATAAACTGGTCAATACAGTCAGTTTTTGGCACAACACTTGTCCCATATTAAAGATTGGTTGAGGACTAATATGCTGCAGGCAAAAAGAAAAACTCAAGGCACTTTCCATCATGGCTGAACTGAACTGACCGATGCATTGGACTTTTATTATATTGTGTAAAACTTTGCACAGAGCCGGGGCAGGAAAAAAAAAATGCATCGGATCGGTGAGAACTTCAGAGGTTTTGGTAGGTGGATTTTGTTACCTTTTGACAGAGTCAGGGCAGCTGTTTTGGCCTGTTCCTACTCTTTGAAATAACATGAGATAAGATAAGATCGAATAAGATCAGCTTTATTGATCCCACTTTGGGGAAATTCCCTCGTTATAGCAGGATCAAAGTACACCCAAAACCAGGTATGAGTGACAGTCGTTAGAGTCACCTGATTGTGAACATCTGGTTTTTGTTTTTTGTTTTGGAGGCCAAGTTGTTGAATCTATTAATCTTTTTCTTGAGACTCAGACTTCAGAAATAATTCCTGTTGCAGTTGTGTGTTCAAAGGTTAAACTACACGTGTATGTGGGCAAAAAGGATTCTTGAAGGTAGGATTTAAACGCATCACAAAGATAGTTGACTGTTGAGTGTCATTAGCAGACGTTTAGGTTGGCTGAGCTCATTAAAATGAGAAAATACAGAAATACAGGCAGAGAGCAGGACCTCTTTATATGAGACAATACATCCTTCCAATCAATGTATTTATTCATGTATCTTAAAAGTAGTCACCCTTCCCCTCTTGCAGAACTTACTTACAGGTTTGGTCCACTTCTGGGAAGGTGAAAGATGCCCACTCTGTTCTCACATTAATATTTTCACCAGACAGTCTCGCAACAGTGATACCAGGTTGACAGCAATTTTTTTTAGGCTTTATTACAAAACAACATGACAAAACAATACACTTTTATGTTGAAATCCACACTCACAAAACAAGGTGATGGTGGCTTTGTGTCTGGCGAGGTCCATTTTGTGCGGCGGAAACCAATCCTTTTGAAATTCGTTAGTTTTCTGTGTCAGTAACTGTGAACGTGAGCGGTGACAGATCTGAGCAGCTGTCAGTCACGTACATCGGACACAAGTCTGGTAGGGGACCTTCAACCCCATCGTCTTCTTGACCTCAGCGTGGGCGGGGACAGCCCCGTCACGCTCGCTGCAGCCCATCTGAGGGCTCTGCGGTGCCTTTATGGTTCTTTAGTCTCTGACAGTGACATCTCTCTGTTTGAAGCCTGGGACCGGTGCAGTCTGACTGGGCAGTCTATTGCTCGGCAGTCAGTCCTTTGGTGCCTTTGGACCCATCAGGGTCTGGGATTTGAGTGTCAGAGAGAGAAATAGGAACAGAGAGACAGAGATAGAGAGATGCTGAGAGATTCAAAGTGCACTTTTCTTTTGCAGTGCCATCAGGAGAGGAGAACGACAGACAGCAAACAACAACAGAAGTTAAGGTGAGAGACAATATGGCTTTTCAATGTCTACACATGTAGACATTTCATCTTTGATTCTTTGTAACATTTCAATTGCGTGAAATCACGCTCAGCTCCGCGTCCACAGTCGCCTTCAGACTGCTTATATTTACAGTTTATATTTACATCTGATCATTTATTTAGCTGTGGTTCTTCTCATCCTGAGTGACTCACAATGCCGGAACATGTTTTCTGTCTTTCCACACGTTTCTCTCACATGCTTAGATATAAATTTATATATTTCTCATATATCTCTGTAGTCTCTCTTCATGCCACAGCTCCCATTCAAAGGCATTTGGCAGGAGCCATTTGGCATCCCTCCCAGCATCATTCAGTTTATTTGGGGGATGCAAAATGGTGCAGTCGATAGTAGATTTATATCACCTTTTCATATCGAACTTTCTTCACATTTAGCCAGCGGTGCTGGTGATTTAAACATGGGATAGCTGGCCAAATCCTCCTCTAGTCCTTTTATCCCATCCCCGTCCCCCAGCCCCTCATCCACCTCGTCCCCCTCCCCTGACTCCCTCTCTACCCCCTCGGGCCGCCCCCTCTCCCTCTCCCCCGTCCTTCCATCCAGCATGTCTGCAGCTAAAATTTCCGAGGCGAACTTCAGTCCGCTGCTACTCGTGTTGCAGTTGGCGTACAGGGAATTCCCGTGGCCGTTGCTGGGGTTGCTGTGGATCAGGTTGCTGCTGTAGCTGTGGTGACCACCATTACCCTGGTTGCTGAGAGACGTGGTCGTGGTGGCCGTGCCGTTGCGTTTTTCGGTGAGTCTGAATCCCTCGGACAGCAGGCTGGCGCTGCTGGGGGACTGCGGCGTTGCCGAGGAGCCCAGCAGGTCCCGCCCCTTCTCTGATGACAGCGAATTATCCGGCAGGTGGTGACCCTGTCGTCCAATGCTGCGCCGACGGGTGAAGAAGTAGAGGAGAAACATGCCAAGTGCGAAACCCCCGCAGAAGAAAAGGATGTAGATGGCCAGGACGTGACGACCTCCTGCTGTCGCTACTGTTCCTCCAATGCTGGGGTCTTCGAGTGTCAGCTGATAGGCTGCTCTGCGGCAGGGAGTGGGGTCTCTGATACCTGGTCCCGCCTCCTGGAGTAGGGTGACATGACAGAGAAGAAGAGAGAGCTGTTTGATCTGTTTGAGTTCACCTTGTTCTATTTTGAAGTGAAAATGAAAGAATAATCCAATAATCCGGGGGGCTTTTGTGCCTTTAGTTGTATAGGAAAGCTGAAGACATGACAGGAAGTGGGGAGAGAGTGGGGAAATGACATGCAGCAAAGGGCCGTAGGCGGAAGTCAAACCCACGGCCACTGCAGAGGACTCACTGCCTCACTCAACCATTGCGATGCATCTTATGCAAATCAATGCATTTCTGTAATCAGTGACACTGATTATGCTGACAAATCACCCTAGCCCTACATATATGTGGCTGACAGTTAACAACATTAAATTAAATAAAACAGAATAAAAAGTTAGTGGTAAATTTCCATATCAGCAGTTTTAGCTGTTTGCAGCTGCAGGAAAACACAGAGCAGCTCCTGTGATACGTTTGTACATGTTTTGCATGTGTACCTGGCATGTGCAGATGTATTTTCCCAGGCTGTCCTCTGAGACCGTCACCTCCAGGTCAGAGTGGTGCTGTCTGGTGAGTCTGTGGGGAGGGTGCTCCCAGCTACAGGGCCTGGGAGACAGCTGGACGCATGGCAACAGGAGACGCAGACCCATAGAAACTCGCAGCTCCCTCATGGACGGGCTACAACGCCCTGGAGGAGACAACGAGCAGGGAGACAGAAGAGGGTTTGTTTGCAATCATATGACAGAGGAGGAATTTGACATTTACAGCCTGTAATCTCCAAATTCTAAAAAAAAAACAAACGAGATGCACTCACCCTCTTGTGTATCACACTTTTTCAAGGCCTCGTCTACGATGTCACCTGGACCAGGCCTGAACACACACAAAAAATGAAGTCACACTTCCAAATTACATAACGTAAGACCAAGTCCTTTTTACACTTGAAGGTGGAGCATGAAGCTAGCTGGGTGTGTGCTGATAAATTCTGACTGGGTGTAGTTTGCATTAGTTGTTATTGGTTCCGTGTTTTGTTTTTTAGTTGCTACAGTGTGATCAATACAAAGTTAGTACATATAAAAGTGAGACTGGCTCATAAGTCAATTTTTAAGGCCTGTCAAAGTCATATTTACGATAATTTAAGACCTAAAATTCAGATTATCATCATCATTATCAGATCATTTTTACATTTCTGAGACAAAATGACAGATGAACATGCTATAAAGTGAAATGGGTCAGCTTTTACACATAACTACACCATTTTCTAACCCAATACTGCTGCTGTCTGCCCTGCTTTTCATTTCTGGAAGCCTTCCAGTTCATTGTGATGTTCCTGTTGTACTCACTCTTCTGTTGTGGGCCTGCAGGCTTCTGTCTTCCACACACAGCCCAGTCCTCTGGCTCTGGCACACACCTCGCAGCTGGGATACAGAGCGCAGCCTTCAGCCTGGAGACGAGCCAGAGACTGCGGGCTGCCCACCAGAGCCTGGCCCTGGAAACACACAGGGAACCGTTATAGAAACACTGAGCAAGTCTAACAGATATTTCTGGGCACGTCAGTTTAATATATGCATGTCTTGGTGGTCTACCTGGTGCAGTAATATGTTGTTGACAGGTTCCTGTGAGGTGAACAGAGGAATCTCGTGCAGTAAGGTGGCGTTCTGGCCCACTACTGCCACCCGGTGGAGCTCCCCGCGGTCTACAACACACACATATTGAACAATAAATATCATCTTCTCTATCTGCATTAAATCCATCTGTGACATATTCCGTCCTTCATATTTTCTGCCTCCTCCTCTCCTCACCTGTTCCAAGGTGCAGCACTGCCGCTCTGCGTTCATCTCCACTGCCCGTCTGCGTCACAGCCAGCTTGGTGTATGTGAGTCCCTTTCGGACAAGCAGGGGGGCTGCAGTGACACTGTTCTCCATCAGGGGGTGGTCCCTCACAAATGTCAACACCTTGTCAGGAAGCTTCAGGGAGGACTCGAACCCCTCAGCCTTCAGGGCATTGTTCAAACACTAACAGCAGAAAGAAGCAGAAAAAAAGTAATGTTTGAGTTAATGGCAGGTGCTGAGAGTATATTCACAGACGTTATGTGGTTTCACCGTTCAGTACCTGGCCAGGCCTCGGTGTGGGGACAGGCTCAGGGTTGATCCAGTTCTCACAGGTCTTCTTCAGCTCTTTAAAGGGACCGTCCAACACTTTGTTGATGTCAGACAGACTGAAAACGCACACTGCTGACAACTCTTCACGCTCCCTGCGAAAAAAAGGAAAAAGTTAGGTTACATTAACCCATAATATTGCTACTTTTGGAGGAAGAAATGGGGGTAAAAGTCATATAGAGAGGCGCAGGAATGAATCCTAAAACCTGGAAATTAATGAGTTTATTAGCATCCCTGGTTCCCTCGTCTCGAAGTCAACAGGTTTTTGAATGGGCCTTCATTATTTGCCTGAAATAAGGTCTGAGATTGACACAAGCTTAAGAGATTTTCATGTTTTGTTCTATGACATAAAATATGTCAGTACCCCACTTGTAAATTTTGAAGCTCTTAAAAAAAGGGCTGTTGCTAACAAGTAGCTAAACGATACGACAGTGGGAATCACAGGGGGTGGGGGGTTGATGCTGAGTCACATGACCGTGTTAATGTTGAACGTTAGCTACTTCTGGCGATTTGTGACGATTATCTTGTTGAATAAAACCTGTAAGTATCACAGATGTTTGTTTGCCACACAGCTTATTTTCTGCAATAATCCAAAATCCAATGTAAAAATCCGATGGCTATTTGTCGAGATCGATACCACATTTATACTGTACGATAATATAAAGCTACAGCCAGAAGACAGTTAGCTTAGCTTAGCATGAAGACTGTAAACAGCTAGTCTGGGTTCGTTTTGCAATGGTGACAAAACTTTGTATGGATTAAACAAAAAAGATGAAGAGAGTTTACACTAAGCTAAGCTAAGCTAACCTAAGCTAAGCTAAGCTAAGCTAAGCTAAGCGTCACCTAGCTGCAGCCTCATATTGAGCCGACAGACATGGGAGCAGTATCAATTTTCTGATCTAAAACCTCTGCAAAAAGTTTCACTTTAACACATACAATCAAATCCATACTATCCTGTAACTACAGCCTACAGGATAGCTTGTGCTTCAATATGTTTTGAGAGAAAGAAGCTCTGGTTTTCCTCTCACCCATGCTTGATCTTTAGCTTACCACTGGGAGGTGAACAGTCCGTAGAAGTGTGTGCTGCTGGGGTCGCCTGGCGTGTGCTGCGTGGTGAAAACATCAGTGAGGATGTTGTAGCGCTGACCGCTGGGTTTGTCTTCACACACCAGCTCAGCCTTGAGGAAGGTGGTCCAACGACGCTGCAGAGTCTTCATCCCTCCCACGTCAGACTGAACAGACGGGGCAAGACAAATATGCCCAATGGTGAATCCATACAAGGCGATCAATTACTCAATCAATCAATCAATCATCCAATCAAGAGGTCGGGTTACCTTGCAGACTCGTGCTACCCTGGGCACTTTGACTTTGGTGTAGAGGTCGTACTCTTTGGCCACCTCAGTGAAGAAGAAGTAGATTTTGTCATCGTCTCCTGTCGGGTTGTTGTCTGCAGACTGCTCTATGAAGGCTGAGCTCACAAACTCAGGATCTGGGAAACACACACACACTCAATTAGACTTTATTCTGTGGGAGCGTCTGATCAATGTAATATCAAATGAAAAGTGTTTTTGTGTCGGAGTGTCTGTGCATGTCCAGATACATGAATATGGGGGTTTGTGCATGTGTATCTCACCACTCAGCCAGTTGATGGATCGTTCAGTTCGGATGCGCCCCTGCTCAGGGCCCGTTGCCCGGGAGATGTCGAACAGCGTTCCCAGGAAGTTACTGGTGGCTGCTGTGTACAGGGTACCACCTACACAAAAGACAGACAGATACTGTAAGACTGGGTTACACCAAAAAAAGAGAAATTTAATCTAAGACTAGCTCTAATCAGAGTTCAGTTAAACTAGGTTAAAAATCTGACTAAATCCAGATTTAAAACTGAGTACAGCTAATCTCTGTTTATCAAATCCAAGTTTATTGATGTAAAACTGAAAAATAGTTACTTGCTTAACCAAATCAGAATGACTAAATGAATACATGAGAGTGCTGTCAAGGTGTAGTAAGAATAAAACTTTAAGCTGCTCTGTATTTCTTAACAAAACGTTAAATTGTTTGCTATCTAGCTAAAACACTCGATTTTATGCCAGTTAGCCAAGAAGTTAACAAAACATTAGTGTTTGCTAGCCAGCTAAAAAAATTAACAAAATGTTTGTTTGCTAGTTTGCTAAAAAGTTAGTTAGCGTTTCTCCTCCTTTAGAGAAAAAATTGTTGGCCAGTATGCTCAATCTGTTCATCTCTGTTCATCAAATCCAAGTTTAAGTATCCAAGTAAAACTGAAAATATTTACTTGCTTAACCAAATCAAAATAAGTAAATCAATACATTTGAGTGCTGTCAGGGCATAGTGAATATAAAACTTTTAGCTGCTCTGTATTTCTTAACAAAATGTTACATTGTTTGCTATTTAGCTAAAAAGTTAGTTAGCATAGTTAGGTTACTCATGACGGCTTGCCAGAGAAACTATTTCTCCTCCTTTAGAGAAAAAAACGGACATTTCAAAAGTTAAACCTCCTCAAGAGTAAGTTTAAAGTTAATAATGCATCAAATTTTAAATAGGATTTTAAAATCTCTGTGAAACTCTTAATCTCACACAAATTTAAGAGTTTGATGCAACAAAGTGAAACCATGAGAATAATGAACCTGAGAATAATACCTTATATTCAGCCTAATCCTGATCAACCAGACATCAAACACATAAGTAAATGAATCAATAAACCGGTCAAACATTCAGCGTTTCTGTCCCACCTGCCATAACAGCTGTGTAGTGCTGACTGGGCTCGAAGGGACATTTGCCCTTCCCCGTCTCCATCTTCACCCCTGCGTCCTCGGCCTTCTCCAGGGTGAAGGAGGAGAGCTCCTGAGGGATGACAGGAACAGAGACCCACACCGAAGTGCATATTAATAATGGTAATTATGTAGATTATTCTTTTCTAACAGCTGTCTAGTGTTTTATTATCCTCTAAATTAATTAGAGTGAAAAAAAAATGTTGCTTTCAATTTGATCTCTACAGGTTGTCTGCTCAGAATGTCACTATAATTGACTCTAATTATGCTCTTTTATGCTAAAAGCTTTGGTGACTTTAGCGCTCAGAGTACCTCCTGAAAAATGTCACTCACAACAAAACGTCTGAAAGCTTTTGTTGGCTGACTGACACCAAACATTTTTCTGATAATTACTGAGGAAGAGTGTGTGAGTGGAGTCTGAAAAAGACGACAAAGTTTACATGCGAATAAATTCACTACAGTGGAAGAGAGAGTGTGTGTGAGTGTGTGTGTCCTTCTGCCCGTCCCTTTGGTGAAGGACTTGGGTGTGAATGATTGTGGGAGCCTGTCACAGAGATTCATTTGCAGCTCTTTATGCACATACTGTAGGTGCAAACACACACAATTACACATGCAAAGGGACACACATGCAAGCAAACACACACACCAGTTTGGAATTCTAGTATATGAGAGTGTGTGTGTCTGTGCAGTGATGTGACAGACATGAGATCCTCAGGCATAGATCTGCCCTACGATGTCTGACTCAAATATAAATTCACACATGCAGACACGCACTAACAGGAGGAAGGCCTCACACACGCACACACACACGCAAACTGACCAGGAAGGCACACTGGGGGTCGAAGGCGTAGGTGCCACACACATAAACATGTTCATCGTCCAGGAACTCCAGCAGACGGATGTAATTGTGGCAGTCGACCTGCAGGGGGAGACAAACACTCAGAAATCAAGACAACCCAAAAAGGTCTTTACATTCAGGTTCAGCTGTACATGTTTCATTTTTATTAAATTTTGCACAAAATTATCAGGGTTCTTATTTAAATTCATATTCAGTCAAAAACATATAATATGTTACAGCATAAATATTGAATAAGTCTGAAGATAAATTATACATCTTCATATATATTACTGCATATATTTCAGGGGAAAAAGGAATGTTATACAGAGACTGGTGGATCAAATCTGCATGATCGATACATTGATCCTCACAAGCAACTCATATGGTATTGATTACTTAAAATATATATACATATATATGTATATATCGATAGTCACATGGGTGGCTGCGTCACTGCCAAAGGTTTCAGCACTTGTTTGTGCCAGTAAACAACCCAGACATTTTTATTTAGCTCGCTGGTGTCACATGACTGTGTAAAGCTACAAGACATGAGAAGTGAGCGGCCGCAGACGGTCTCACACTTCTGCACCAAATGTGTGAGAAAATGGCAGAAAGGAGACAAAATGGAAATGTGGTGCATCTTTTCACCTTTTTCAGTATCATATCAAATTGAAAAAGTTTGGTATTGTCGGCCTGATCTTATATTGTATATGAGTATTTATCTGGAAACTTCAGTGTTCATCTGTAAAGAGTGTTTAGTGCTGCAAACACTTTATCAGACGAACATTTTATAAAGAAGATATTCATGAATCCCAATCCCCAAAAAGTTGAGATGTTGTGTAAAATGTAAATAAAAACAATGCAACGATTTGCAAATCCTTTTTGACTTTAATGGAATTTCATGCCTTCAACATGCTCCAAAAAAGTTGAAGCATGGACATGTTTAACAACTCTCAGTAAGCGTAATTCTTTCCCATCCTTGCTCGATATGTGACTTCAGGTGCTCAACAGTCCAGGGTCTCTGTTGTTGTGGTTTTTGCTTCATAATGCGCAACATATTTTCAAAAGAAGACAGGTCTGGACTGCAGGAAGGTCAGTCTAGTACCTCAACTCTTTTACTATGAAGCCACGCTGTTGGAACACATGCAGAATGTCTCGTGGCATTATTTTGCTGAAATAAGCAGGGACGTCCCAGAAAAAGATGTACGGATGGGCCTTCACAGATATGATGGTTACCCATGATGCCATGGGCACTAGCACACCCCCATACCATCACAGATGCTGGCTTTTGAACTTTTGCTGGTAACAATCTTCTCACATCTCACCTCAGACGAGCTCAGACCCAGAGAAGTCAGCAGCGTTTCTGGATGATGCTGATATGTGGCTTTCCCTTTGCATGATCGTGTCTATGATCGAATCTGTTTTTATTTACATTTTACACAGCAGCAGAACTTTTTTTTTTTATTAGGTGTTTGCAGTTTTAGAACCAAAATCACGTCTGTTTTGACCTTAAATTGGTGCATGAACAGAGGTGCTGCTGCATCAACCACGCTGAGCTTTTAGCAGAAAGGTTGGGAGTGGTTTCTGAGAACAGCTGGAGTATCAATGATTCTGACTGGAAATTGGAGACCCCCTCTGGTGGGACAGACACCTGAGACCCCCACTGCTACCAGAAGAGAGATCATCCATACTAACTCAGACCAACGCGGGCATGCCAACTGCAACTTAAGACCCCAGATATTTGCGCATGAATAAAACACAACAAGCGCACTTATGTGCTCCTTTGTGCGTCTCATAAATACACAACACTGATGATGCATTTGCCGAGCTCCCCTCTCTTTTTTTTATTCCCTCCTGTCTTCAAGCATGCATAGTCAGACCTCAGCTGTTATGGAAAAACACCTCTATTGTCCCTCCCCAGTGACCATGAAGGCATGACGCAGCCAGGCAGGCAATCAACTTGTGTGTGTGTGTGTCTTTGCGTGCCATCCTGGATAAGCTCCAGGCCTGAATCACCTTCGCCCCAGGGACCTGATCCTCTCTGATGCCCAGATCATGTCGCCCAAATCAGCCCCCACCACCACACCACCCACCCGCCCTCACGCTGGTACGGCCCCACGTGAGGCGGACAGAGAGCCAGAGAGCGAAAGAGAGAAGGAGAGCTCAGCCTGGTAACAATGGGATCAGCTTGGGATTAGCTATTCCACTGGTCCAAATTAACCCCATTCATGCTAATAAGCTTCATTCACACTCTGGCATTGGGTGAATCGAACGGCTCTATTCAGTTCTGTTCTGTTTTATTCTGTTCTATGTGAGTGTGTTGGAGATAATTATTATCATTATGCTTCCTTATGTTAAAAGCTTCTGTGATTTTAGAGCTCACTGTGGAAATTAAATGTCCTGCCACCAAAACACTTAAAAGCTTTCACGCTAACTGACACTTACTTACTAAGAGCAATTTTGCAATAATTACAGAGAATTACAAGTGTGTGTGTGTGAGTGTGTGAGTGTGTGTGGAAAAGGCAGAATGCTATTCTCTTTACCACATGCTCCAGTCTGAGCCAGCATGCCCTCCTTATATTCTGCACCTAATTCACTCCTTCTTGTGCAAACAACAGCACCTTCTCTTTTGTTTTTGACACTCAACCATCTATTATCACATCAAGTGATATTACCATAAAACTACCTACCTAACTAACTAACTACCTTTTAATTGTCTGTCAAATGGTTGCTTTTTTTTCACAGAAGATTGTTGGGGTCCGGTGTAAAGACAACGATGAGAGGAGGAAGACTTTTTTTTTAAATTTTGCAATTTGAGAATAAACTTGAAATGCCAAGAATAAAGTCAAAATGTTGAAAATAAAGTCGAAATGTTGAGAATAAAGTTGAAATTTGCCATGTCTCCCTATTGTGTGTGTGTGTGTGTGTGTGTGTGTGTGTGTGTGTGTGTGTGTGTGTGTGTGTGTGTGTGTGTGTGTGTGTGTAGTATGGGGGGTGGGAGGGGGGGGCTTTCTTGGTAATTGTTTTCTTTCTTTAATTGTGTAAATTGTTTTTAATTCTGTAAAGCACTTTGTGTTGCATGTCCTTGCAGGAAAAGCACTCTACAAATAAAGTTGATTGATTGATCGATTGACTGAATTTAGAGAATTAAGTCAAAATGATGAAAATAAAATCAATATGTTGAGAAAAGTCACATGTTGCAAATGAAGTCAAAATGATGACAATAAAGTTGAAATTTGGAGAATAAAGTTGAAATGTTGAGAATAATGTTGACCTGTTAGGAATAAAGTCTAATTTTAAAAATAAAATCTAAATATTGAAAAACAGAGTTTAAATGTTGAGAACAAAATTTCAACTTTATTCTTAAAATGCAAAATAAGAACCATCAAATGGCTACATTTGTTGGTTCAGCAACTATAAATGAATGCTAATGTTACTCTGCGTCTGCTGGACGTGTCATTGGTTTGCTGGCACGTTAGCCACAGCGACTTTACAATGCGATTATGTGTCAGCGTTGTGTTCACAGGTGGCTGCGTTGCCCCAAAGTGGCCAAAAAATTGTAGGTTTAAAGGACCGTTGAGTAGGATTTAGTGGCATGTAGCCTTAAGTTTACATACTGCAAACACCTCGCCTCACTTTCCTGTTCCCGTTCTGGGATACTGTAGAAACATGGCAGCCTTCATGGCAGAGGAGCCACACCCTCTGTGGATATAAAGGGCTCATTCTAAAGTAACCAAAACCCAACAATCCTTATTTTTAGGTGACTTTGAGGTGTGGAAACAGATTAGAACAGTACAAGCTAACGGGGGAACAAGCTCGAGATAAAGTTTTTCTATACCACAGTGAAATTGTCGGCATTTACGTCACTCTGAGAGCGCAAAGACCCAAGTGCCCGACTGACTATCAGCCCAAATCTATCACCAACTGTATAACATGTAATATTTCAGGTGCTGAAAGTCCATACATACCTGTACAAATTCTATGACAGGTAAACAACCCTCCAATCAACACCAAATAATAATCACTGATGAGCCAACAGTTGTTGACACATGAATTAACTTTAGGACATTTAATAATAGATTTCTTGTCGGACTTGACAGACTTGAGCTCAGTAGAAGAGTGTCTACCTGCGTTTTTTAGTCTCACAACAGGATGTACACTGATGGTGTTTTGTTCTGCCTTATGATCAGTGCAATGCTGACGTCAAACTCCAGCGAAATATCATTTTATCTATTACACGTCCCTGATTTCCTGTGTTTAGTAACGTCCTGCTGATAGCAGCAGAGAGAGCATTGTGCAACCTCGCTTAACTTGCCCAGATTTGCCCCTCTGACACACACACACACACACACAAATCTCTGGGTCAACTTCAAGGTAGTCTCTTGTTGAGTCTATTGTCTTGTCTCTCTGGTCTTAATCCACTTCTCTCTCTCAGTTTGACAATACACCTCATCCTGTCTTGCTCACTCCCATCTATGACTCTGCCTCTTCCTGTATCCTTCCCTTCTCTCTTTCTTCTTTTTGTAATCCCCCTGACTCACGTATAATCTTGTAATCAATGTTTTCTCAGAATAAAAACACAACCCTTCTCTTTCCTGCTTTTATCAGTCTTTCACCTCTCTATCTCCTAACGGCTGGAAAGCAGAAAAACTGGGTCAAAACTAATTGCCCTTCCTGTCTGTTAATACGCTGACCTTCCGTTAGTTTCGTTTATCTTTTGATTTGGAATTTTTCAGGCATTTTTTGAGCATTACCAGGTCATTAGAGCAATCTCAGACCCTACGTTACCATGCTGAAGCTGGTACTGCCCGGTAAACGGTCAAAACCAACGGATCAGTGAGACGTTACTCAACAAATACGTCTCCAGCCAGCGTGCGGTTAGTTTACTGTAAGCGGTTTGGTTGATGTCCCATTGTAGTCGACGCATAATGAGATGTACAGCTTGAGTGTACAGTACGCTCTATTTAATCAGTTTCCACAGACAGTTACCGGACATCTGTGACTTCACATACACCCTGCCTTACTCTTACTCGCTTTCTGTCTCTGCACACACACGTACACACACACACACACACACACACACCCACGCATACCCCTGATGAGGTCTTGGCATAAATCCCAGAACTTCCCATCCGATGCCTAGCAGCGGGTTGTGACTAACACACACATACATGTCTGTGCTGCAGCACAAAATATAGCCTCCATCACACACTTCAAATGTCTGAGGCCACTTGAGTCCAATAAATTACGCTTAAAATAAGATGGGAGTATTAATATACTAGGGTTGGCTTTTTATTGCATCCGACCCATTCCAGCCCCTTATCAAATCTATTTAGGTTTAGCTTTCAACATTCTTGGTAAAAACATGAATAAATACATTCAAGCTCTTGCCAAACATGCTCACACAGTGCTGACTATAACCAGCAGGTAAATCTCCCCGTATTTCACAATATACAAGTTTTAAATCCGGTGCTGAGGCAGCATTACCGCGCTTGAGCAGGGACTGAGCAAGCAGGGGCAGGGCAGAGGCATACTGTACGAAATAAGCATGTGTAGACTGTGTGAGTGTGTGTGTAATTACTCTCACTGCCAGAAGGGGGAGACAAAAGTTCTCCACTGCAGGTTTTTTTTAATTTGAGGACGTGTTCATGACCTGAGACTTGACTTACACTTGAGACAGATAACTCCAAAAGACTTGACTTTTTAAAATGAAATATTTGGATTTTTCCAGACCAGCAGAGGGCAACACACGAGCAGCTGTCATCAGGAGGACTGTTCCAGAAATAATAAAATTTAGTTTGGAAACTAGGTGGGGTCATCAAAATCTTGCATCACTTGACTTGATTTGATTTGACTTGTTTGACTTTTAGCAGGGACTCGCCACGGCGGTTTGGTACTAGTTACAGCTATCATGGAGGCAGCTAGTCCAAAAATAATAAAATCTGGATTCACTGCCACAAAATGTCAAATGTCAGTAAGATTTATGAGGTGCAAGCAGGTTTTAAAAGTTGAAAATAAAAGTCCACATTTCATGACCACTGTCTTTTAACTGATTTAAAAGCGGAAACTGGAGGTGATCACCTGAATTCAGTATGACTTGACTCGGGACCTGCACATGTGTGACTTACTCCCATGTCTGATTCAGAGCATCGGGGAAAAGTTGGAGCGTGGCGACTTTCTTAAAAGTTTCTACTGCTTCTGCTGCACTTTGGAAGAGTTTTGATTTGATTACCACTACAAAACAACGGGCCGGTTCGTCATGTACCGTGCAAATAAACGCATGTCATGAACCTTTTTTCACCTAGTTGCTGCTGGATCATGTCGCTTCGCTTGTATCAGAGAGAGCATGTATCAGTGAGGAGCGTACGGCAGATGCACTGTCCCAGGTGACATGTCTCCAGCCCATTTAGGCATGATTGCCCCCCTCAGAGGGAGCTTAAAGTACGTAGTATTGGTGTTGGTCTCAGGCTGGAGCAGACTCAAGCTTAAAATTTTTTTGTCAGGTTGGGAACAGGCTAGGGCTTGAACACCATGGAGCAGGATTAGGCTAGAGCTGGAGTTTTTTTGGCCCACGCATGTTTCCAGACAACATCGGTGTTAAATAACAGTATTACTGGAAGACAGAGCTACCGTTAACCCCTTAATGTGTGTTAGTGGCAAACAATCAAATGACTTAATACAGATCCTGAGCTGAATGAGGGGAAAACGCTCATAGGAAACAGCTCTCACCTCTGTCTTTCCCTTTGCCACACAAGACCTCCTCTTCTCCTCCGGCACGTCCCAAACAATCTGGAAGAAGACAAAAGAGAGAACTGGATAAGTCATCATCACTTGCGCATCAGTATCTGATTAGAAGTCAATCTTCATTACAGCTTTTGGCCAAAGTTCCTGGTTTTTCCCCAGTTTATTAGTCAGTTAGCTCAACCGTAAAATTCATTCACTATTAATCACCCGGAGAGTGTTAACCTCTGTGAACTCTAAACACTAAAAATTGGCTCTGCAAACATCACTTGGCACTTTGAATCCAGTCCTTGAGTCAGTTAGGTCCATAATTTATGGCTACAAAGAGAGATACAGATCATCACAAACGTCCCTGGACCAGTTTTTACAGGAATGTGCTCATAATTCATTTTTTGATCCTCGTGAAAGAGAGAAACTGAGCGGAAATCTCACAAATGGAGGGAAGTAAGACAAATGTAATCCTTGGAGGTGAGTTTTGGGGGAAATAGGCTTTTTTTCGCTTTCTAGCAGACAGGTGAGAAAATCTATACCTCTCTCATGTCTGTATGTTAAGTAGGAAGTCACAGCCAGAAGACAGTCAGCTGAGTTTAGCACAGACTAGATGAGAAGGCAGGGGAAACAGCGAGCCTCCGCTTGTACTTTGTCCAAATCTTAAAAGAAAACTGCCAACCTGCACCTACAAAGCTCATTAATTAAGCTAATCACCTGCTGGCTTCATATTCAGTGTGAAGATAATTCTCACAAGAAGAAGATGTAAACGCACACACAGACTTTGTACCTTTTGTGGTTCTTGGTTGAAGTTTTTGGTGTCCACAGCCAGGATGGCGTCCCTGGCGCCCAGGAACAGCATGCCTGATGATTGGTCCAGTAGGAAGGTGCTGAAGTTGGCCACGCCCTTGAAGTCCTTTGGACCAAGAATCTTTTCGCCTGTGGACAGAAAGGGAAAAAAAAGATTCGGTCAATCATCCAACGACGATTCTAAAAGATGCACTCAGAGCACTGGAAGCCGCTGAGGTTTACAGGAAACTGTGCAGCATGATCCAAAGATAAATGTGCCAGAGTGCCTCCTTTACCCGCGTTAATGTAGCACAAATGATCGACAGGATGAGGTCAATCAAACACCATGTTCTCAGCAAGCAGTTTAAAGAGATAAATAAAGAGATGAGGGATGAGAGCAGGAGGGAAGAGAGATGAGAGTAACCCTGGTTTCACCTCTCACACAATCAGAGACACAGATTAACTCCTTTAATCCCTCTCAGTCCTCGTCACCCTTTTTCACTCTGTTTTTGTGACTTTTCCCCCCCAGTGTTGGTTTACTTTAAGTCATATGTTAGTCATCTGAATTGTTTTTCATCTGAAAAGGTTTTTCTAGAATTCCAAAACTCATATTCCTGCAGGAAACATCTATTAACATGTTATTAACATGAAGTATACTGCATTTCTTCAAACGTGCATTTGTCTTTGGTGCCTATTTATTTTATACATATGGAGACAATTTGCTAATCTTCAGTTATATTTATTAGGTCAAATGTTAATATATTCCAAAACTACAAATCATGATTGTATCAAGAGGCCATCTACACTATATTTACACATTATTTCAGCACCCACCTCATTTTTATTTGTTGGCAAACATGTCAGTATGTTTCATCATTGCTTTTGTCATCATGAATTCCTTTTTATTTAGTTATTGTTTCATTCTCGTTAGTGGAAAAAGTGCTGTTGATGAAAACTGTGATGAAATTTTTCTCTTTTTCTCTCTTAACAGTTGAATACACAGTGCGGGTAGAAATCAGCAGAGGTCCCACGTTTACGATATTATTGCATTTGCGATTTTAAACACTTTGCAATATGACTTTTTAACTGAAAATTACGTCCCCAAAGAAAAACACTGTCAACATCTGCCGAACCCCTAAGAAAAATAGAAGAAGAAAAAGTGTAATGTTGTCCTCCAACCATTGTGGGGCGCTGCAGGATTGTGGCTTGTGACATTCACACGTGCTGCAGATAGTGCTGGGAGATGCCCACCGTTTCCCATGATGCATTACTACACAGTTCGTTCAGATTTGCTATTTTATGTTCCTGTAAACAAATGGCTTCTTTAGGCTCTTTTTTTTTTCAGGCTGTTGGGCATGATAACTGAAATCCTAGAAACACGAGTAAATTTAGTCTCAAAGATCAATACCTGGCATGTCATGTATCAACACAGTGTTGCCATGAAAAATATTGTGATACTACTCTATATTGATTTCCCCCTCACCCGTAGTACACAACAAACATCAACTCCACTCTGTTTGTCTTGTTTTCCTTTATTCTTCCTCTATTTGTCTCTGTTGTAATGTTCCCCCACATATTTTAATTCAGAGTCGAATCCACTGCTGGGGAGAAGTACAATAAACTAAATTATGCATAATTGTGATGTATAATAAATAAGGCATAAATCTTTTACACGTGTGTAATAATCTCAGCTATATTTGTCTCCTTAATCTCAAAACTATAATATGAATCAAATCCCAGAAGCTTTTCGATTGTGTTCCACTTATTGTTTGTTCTCTCAGTCACTCTCTCTCTCTCCTCCTTTATCATCCAGTACAGGACAAAGCATATTAGTGTGTGTGTTCATGTCCCAGCTGCTGCGAGGAGAGAGCACAGCTGTGTACTGACTGTCTTTGGAGTGCTGGTGAGAAAATGTGTGTGTGTGTGTGTGTGTGTGAAGTCCCACAATGCTGCCCTTTGTTGACCTTAAAGAAAAAAAAACCCCAGAAAGAACAGAAGATTCATAGCGACAGTTTCATTTCCAAAGGTGGAACCAGCGATTGGTTTCTGAGTCGTACTACACGACCAATCAAAGGAACACGCCTACAAAAGGAAGGAACTCATTGTGGCACAGATTAACTCATCGGGGGATAGATTAAAGACTAATGCTGATGAATAAACCCTGTGATGTTAATTTAACCGCAAACAAACCAACAAGAGCAACAGAATATATCACATATTACTCATTACGCATTACTCAGTGTACTTTCACAATCAAACAGCTAATGAAACATGACCGATGGCAATAACAGCCTACGCCCATGTTTGTGTAAACGCAAGCACATGCACGCTCACAACAACTTCATATAAGATACTGTGTTAGTCATCATCTGCAAACATTATAAAATAGTTAAACCAGTGATACTAATTAAGGCCCTGTTCTATTTAGTGTAGCAGGGCCTTTTCCGGTGAACCGGCATGCAGAGTAGCAGCGCCCTGACTCTGAAGAATGAAGAAAGACCAACATCTGACAGCTGAAGCCGAGCCAATATTAGCTTAAGCTTAACAGGGCTCAATAGTAAGGGTGGCACACTTGCCCAGGGCTAGTGAAATGCCACGTTTGGCTAGTAAATCCAGAGTTGGGAAAGTGTTGAATAATAAATAAACGCATGAGAAGTGAGAGGGGACTGGCTATCTATGAAACACTTGTTCTGATTAATTTACTTTACAAAAGATTAAACATTGCAATTTATGTACAGGTGGCAAGTAAAAATTGAGTTTGGGCAAGTAGATTTCTGACCTACTTGCCCGACAGCGCAAGTGAAACAAAGACAAACACTGAGCCCTGAGAAATGTTGAAGATGTGCTTCAGGTCATTCAGAAACAGTGTCTTGAGTACATAAGATAGTACATAAAGATCAATAACTTCCAAACAAGACTGTGTGTTATTTTATAAATTACGACCTGATCACGTTTTTCAGTCACCAGTTCTGATTACTGATTGTCTATAAGCCACATCGACTGATACATGGCTGATACAGATCGTTTTGTTTTAGTTTTGTCTTGTTATAGCAGCTGGTACAACAGTATTGTCGGTCAGTTTGACTATTTTGAGTGTTCGGAGCCACACACACTGCAGGTGTGTAGTATAGTTTACCTTCAGGGCTTTCTGCCAGAAATGG
>JAJHUR010140495.1:100191-112504 GCA_027495735.1 Lutjanus campechanus | reverse complement strand
CTTCAGCATGCATTACGGTGAGTGGTAGCAGACGAGTAGCATCATCCAAAGTGAGACAATCCTCCTGTCATTTATACACAGGTGTAAAGCCTACCGTGGGTTTTAAAATAGAAAATAAATGATAAAAAATAATTACAGTCAGGGCTGATGTTGCCAAGATTGTTACAGCATTTCAGGTGGACAGTGTTCTTATTTTTAGCTCAGTGTTTCCCCCCAACATCACCTTGGGGGGGCCCTCACGTCCTGAAAGGAACGTAATATTTTATTTATGTTATTTACCTGATTTGTGTGCAGTCGTTTCATTTCAACTGTGTGAGACACTTTAACTCATTCTGCTTGTCATTTACTGTCGCACAAGTTTCTATCCTCTCCTCTGCTCTCTAATCTCCTCCACATGCACACACACACACACTGCAGAGCAGAGGAGAATAAGGTGAAGTGAAGATAACATTACTCAAGCTGACAGAAGGGATGTGATGAGAACTGCATTACCGCAATACCAGGGTCATGTGATGCCTGCTGCAGGGATGAGCTCATTAATGTCATCTCTGCGAATTTTATTTTGAAAGGTTAGTCTCAAGATAAGCACACTGATCAATTAACACATCTATGGATAAAGCGCTGTCACACACACAAATCGGGCACACATCCTCTAACTGGTTGGCGAGTCAGCCTCCGATTGGTCGAGAGACTCAACCCGAGGCATCTTGGGATTGCCAGATTTATCATCATGGATTTATTTTTACCATGTCTCCAATGAGACGCTGCCGTTCAAGGTTGAATTACAAAGCTTCTGAAAGGACACAATTGCGGCGAGCTGATGTCGCAAAGGCACAATGCTAGCATTAGCATTAGCTTAACATTAGCCTTTCCTGCTCAGCTACCTCAGGGCCAATCGCCATCACTTTTCCAGCAGTTGCGAAACAACAGACGAGACTTTTCTTGGACTTGAGAAGCTGACACACTGAAACCTGAACTGTACATTTACTGCCAGATTGACAGCTTACTGCTAAATTTAATTTTCTGCTCCGCTATGAGGAGCACCATCAGTCTGCCACTAGCTCTACCTTAATTGTACACTGCACATACTGCCCTATTCCTCAAAGGAGCTATGCAACACTTACGGCAGTATGCTTCAATAAAATTCATGTCATTATTAAGGCAGCCACGGTAAACTTTACCTTGCAAGGCAGCTGGATTCGCAAGATCACGTGAGAATCCGTCTTGCCAGCCTTCAAGTTATCCATTTGATTCTGCTCTAAAAGGGGTGCAGCCAATCAGCATCCTAGGAGGGACCACAGGCGTGGTTTTAGGTGTGAGGACAGCGAGAAGCATCTATGGAAGCTTTGATCTGACTGGCTGAAGTTAGCCAGTGTTAGACAGACGATTCATCCAATCACCTGCCAAGTAGTTTTTGAAAGTGCCTGCCCTTTTTCCAAACAGTTTCTGCGGATGACTTCCCAGATGAATCTCTTTAACAAACCCTCTGGCGTCAGGTTACGGTAAACTGTCGTGTAATCCCTCTAAAACCAAAGATGGACAGACGATGACCAATAATGTCTGAAACTCAGGCCAAATAAACATACCCAACCTAATTTGGTGTCAGTGGATGTTAGAAGCTCTGCTGCTGGGATTTATCACTAATGTGGTCACCGTTCTTTTCATTCCAAAGAGGAGAAAGATTGTAACTTAATGAGTGTAGGCTGACCTTTGGAAAATAAAATATCTGGTTCAGGTCCAAATGTTCTGTAATGAATTGTGTTAGTTGGGGTTTGAGGATGCACACCACCACTGCTCTGAAGGAAGGCAGCCATCATGGCCATGTGAATGTGTAGTTACAGTACGAGCAAGTATATTATAGGCATTATCACTTAAAATAAAAGCCCAGCATTGTTATGTTGTATGTTTAGAAAATGGAAATGACTTCCACTGAATGTTTTGTGTCTGCTGCGCACAGACATGGCGAAGTTTATTATAAACAGTAGCTTCATTTGAATATGATTTACAAGAAGAAAAAAAACAAAAATATAACGTCTGTTCCAGCATCCAGACAATGTAAATGGTAACTCAGATTGTTTCTTGTGTGTGTGTGTGTGTGTGCTGTTTGGTTAACCCCTTCTTATTGTTCTTAAGTGGCTCATTGTCTTTGCTTTGATTGATGACAGAAGTCAGCTATTCAGGCACATCCTGTCTCAAGAGCTGTTTCAAGGGTGTGGCACGACAGAGAGGTGCTGCAGAGGCTTTTTTTCAAAATGCGAACCGAAACACACACATAAATATTTTGGGCTGCGTCTGCTGTTAGGATGAAATGTTGTCCTCTAGACTTCCTGTTCTTCTTTAAACTTAGTTTTAGAGGACATCGTCTCATGTATCATACGTGTGTGCATGTGTGTGACAGAGATCAAGAGAAAGTGAGTGAAAGGAGAAAGACAAGCATCCTCTTGTAGTGGTCACAGTCAATTTCAGCCCCTTTCAGTCGATAAACGGGCCTCACAAAAGCCTGAGAGCATCAAAGCCGCGTGCTCGTTAGATCTACAGAGAGACTGGTAATCATTTAGCTCCTGTTTGCATCGCTCTCCACACACCAAATGCAGCTGAACGCTACTGACGCTAAAGCAGAACATCTGCGTGACACTTTCCTATGTATGGACGCACTTGACGTTGAAAAGTTAATCTCGCTGAAGTGGTCGCAGCTGCGGTTTGGTTCATTTACTCGCAATCATATCCGAAGAGACACGCCGCAAAACAGAATTTGCAGCGGCCAATCTTTCTTTAAGGTTGTGTACAAATTTCTGAAAGAGCAATCATGTCTCAATAAGAGCAGAATTACACCATAAGATGAAAATTTGAAATACATTAGACGGATGCACCATCACAGCTAAATTATAAACTCTACAGTGTAATATAACCAATAATAAGACAAGCACACAAAACAAACTTTCCATAAAGAACAACAAGGTCACCCTGAGCACACAAACACATTGCAGAGCCTTGTATCAAGGTCTGTCAAACAGCTTAGTTAGATTCATTACAGCCACAGTAAAGGATTGCCTGTGTGCCAGTGTGTCTGCACATTTCATCAAGTCAAATGTAATAGTTTGTAAAAAACCTTTCATTGCCACTTTAATAAAATTTAAAACCAATTTCACCCCTGAAATGAACGTCTAAATGAAAAACTACTTTGTCTTATCAGAGTGAAGTGTCGGCGCGTGTGTGTGACTGAGCTGATTTCTTACTAAAAAATAACTGTATATTAAGAAAACACATTTTTTTGGAGCATTAAAAGTGAAAAAGAGACTTAAAAGTTGTGTTTAACAACACTGAAGGTGGCTTTTAATTTAGGTAGATCAATTGCACAAATTTTGACTGTTCAAGGATGTTAGTTAATGTAAAAACTTTTTCTAATAACCAGTAATTAATGGGTTTGTTAACTGTTTGCTTTGTAGATCTACAGTATTAGATTGCTTATGTGTTTCCTGTAAAACAGGGACTTATTGTGGACATCGGTTGGTGTTTAAAGTAGCCAATATCCACTTTGACTTCATGGGATCTCTAATAATAACAAGGATTGGGTTGGCAGGGTGTGAAAAATCTCCTTGGCAGCTCCTCATCCTTTCTGTTTAGTAACAATACACTTGTTTAATAAAGGGTCACTTCCTGTTAAGCCTTTAAGTCTGCAGTCATAGAAGTTAAAGCTGGGGTGGACAGCTTATTTTTGGCACCATTTGGTAAAAGTTCCCGTAATAAGCATGAAGTAATTCAAGTGATCTGTGATTAAAAATAGTCTCATTCCCACAATGAAAGTATTTGCTGACCTCGGAGTAAGACAGCAACCAACCTACTTTCTCCAAAATCACTTATTGCACCTTTAATGTGTCAATAGTAAAGAATTTTTACAATAATTTGTTGTATCTGCTGTTGTAAATGTTAATAAACTGAGATTCTGGTCCTTTGGAGCGGTTTTCAGGGGGATAAATACAAGACAAAAGGATTTTTCACAACCTGGCAACCCTAAAAGTAGTTCTTATTAATTTCACATGAATATAGAGTTATTTATATTAATAAATGATTTATTAAGTGTTTAGTTACAACTCATAAACCCCAAAAAGTGCCTTATTAGGCAGTGGTGCCCACTTTGTAGTGCATATGTGGCCTTCCTGCGCTCAACTCAGTGAAGTGAAGACATCAAAAACACCAAATGACCCCGAATCACATCGGTGGCCTCTCCTTTGAGGTTCTGCTTCACTTGGAGCAGCAACACACGCACACACACACACACACACACACACACACACGCTGTGCAAAAGTCCTGAGGGAAGTGGAGGATTACCAAGTGTAAAGAAAACAGGTTGAGAGAGGAGAGACGGGGAAGATTGGAGGAGATGTAGGAGGAAGGAAGGAAGGAAATAAGGCGTCAGAAAGTGATACAAGGACGAGGAGGAGGAAGAGGAGGTCCAAGGTTGTGGAGGCCGAGTGCCCACTTCATCACCTAATGCTCCGCCACTCTTCTTCTTCCTCTGTGTCTGTTTATCATTCCGTTTCCTCTGGGCCGTATGTTTATATTCGGATGATTTTAGATGAATAAAATGGTAATGATAATAATAATAGGCACTGAAAAAGAAAAACAAATTCCTTTGTGTGGATCCACATTGCTGCCCCTCCAATTCTCCCACCCCCTGCTCCCACCTCCCAACCTCCCACAACCTCTTCTTCCACTCCCCTAATTTCCCTCCCACCTCCTCCCAGCTCTCTCCCTGGCTCTGGGTGATAAGCAGTAGCACTACTAATCAGGCTTGCCCTAAATTCGCCCATGCCCTGCAGGATTAGCATGTGCGAGTGTGGGAGCGGTGTGTGTGTGTGTGTGTGTGTGTGTGTGTGTGTGTGTGTGTGTTGGTTTAGGAACCGGTGCCTGCAGCGTTCACTTCATGTGTGTACATAAAGCCCAGGGTGTATGTGAGGGAGAGTTTCTGTATGAATGAGTCATTGAATCAACACAATCCTGTTATTTTTATCTTACTGTAAGTAAAACTGTACTGAGATATAATAAAGCCATCCCATTGCATAATATAAATATCTCAGCATCATGAATCTTTAATATGAAGGAGGAACAGCAGGCCTCTAAAAAGTCTTATATATATTCAGTATATCCACAACACTGATCTCTAAAGGCTGGTGCATTATTGTTGAAGAAAAATAACGTCTAGTATATATACCCAGAAATATTTGAATGTGTTTATAACGTGAGAAATCGACCAGTAAATCTGGCAGGACACCTTTGTTCCTGCATAATACAGCGACATGTTTGACAAAAAGGAACACAATGCTCACCTGTCTGGCTCTGTTTAGGTTCTGGCCGGTGGATTCAGACTAAACAGTGAGACAATCTGTGTCTCTTTAAAGCCAAACACAGATGGAGCAGCCATAACATCTGTTACACTTGGGCAGTTGTTCTGTTCCTTTGTCTTTTGTACTTAACGTTAACGTTTGAGGTACTTGTCCTTCGCTTGAGGATTTCCATTTTTATTGCGCTTTATATTCCACTGCATTTATCACATTTCAGAGTTGTTAGAGGTTTTAACAAAGAACAAATTTACCCTCTGAACTTCAAATGTTTTCATTAAATAACTGTTCAAAGCTCAAAAAAGTAAATAGGTCCAATATTTCACAAAAAGTGGGAATAAAGCTTTGATTTTTAGTTGTTTCCACTGAAAGTACCTGGAACTTTTAGTCCCAGGAACTACTTTTCAAGGAGCTGACTATACAACGACGATGAGGCCATATACTGTAAAGCCAGACATTATTATTTCTCTGTCTCCAATTCTTGCTGGACTTTGTCCTCAACACAGCGCCCTCTGTAAGGCCCGGACTTGTCAGTCCATCTGTCGTTTGTTTTCTTACGCAAGTCCATGCTGATGTGTCGAAGCACAACTGGTTTGTAGCTGCAAATTTTGAAAGTGGTGGCTGGAAATTTTCAGTGTAGTACCAGGGATGTAAATCAAAAGTTTCATCATGATACAGTATTATATCGATTATTTGGAGAACTATACAATATTTGCAATCACAAAGTCCGCCAAGATATGATATGGATTCGATTGAATTCAGGGACCTGCAATCGGTATCCCATAACTCTCCATAAGTTCTAACACCAGAGCAGGGAATTTTGAGTCTAAAGTTCCCTGGAGGTTCCTGGTCCCTGGGGAAAGTTCCTGCAGTGGAAACATGGCTGATCCTTTATAGGAGTCTGACACTTACTTAACTAAAACTTCTTCCATCAGTGCAAAACAACACAGAAGTAACTGTAAACCTATGACCTATCTGCCAACAGAGAATTGAAATTACTTGCTGTTTAACAGCGGCACAATGAGTCATGTTAGTAGAGAAGATGGCACTTAAAAATGGAATTTATTTCATGCTAGTAGACTGAACTTGGCACCTAACACTTCTGAGCCAGAGAGAAGTACTATAGTTTCCCTCCCACCTACAACTCTTCATATTAGTTGCCATGAATCTATTTCTGTATGTTTCCTGTGCTCTGGTGATGACAGCATCCACCCGTGCTGAAGTGCAAGACACTGTTTCACAATCAGTTCTAGGGCTGCTATTCTGTAGCTGACCTCTGACTTCCCTGAGGAGGGATAAATACAAAAGAGAATCTCTCTACAGGGATTAATCTCTGAGGAAGTGTTCAAAGTGCTGAAAGCTTAAAAAAAAAGATGTGCATAAGAATTAACGTCACTCCGTGTGATCAACTATACCCAACTCACTTCTCCAGAGAATTCTGAGCCTTTCTGACTGAATGACCGCACAGCTCGTGTTATGCGCTCACTTGTGTGATATCGTTGCTGCAGATGTTTTCTCTCGGGTACGCTGTAAACAACAGGAGACCGAGCCAGAGAGGGAAAGGAGGAACAGAGTTAAACGGGCAGACACAGCATGACAGAGAGGTATCTGGGCAAAAACCAAATGGCGTGAGATTAACCCGCTTGAGCCAACGCCACAGGGGAACACACGCAAACACACACACACACACACACACACACACACACACACACACACACACACAAACAGACATGCATGCATGCACACACAGATGTTTTTCACCTGATGCTTTCGGTGGGTGGCAGTTTTAAATTGTGGGTTTCAGTTTGTGCTCACTAATAGATTCAGGCCAGGACACACTGCGGCACAAACATACAAACACACACTGATACAGGCTGGTTTGGTGCAGCTACACATGAGCATGCAGGCTGCCTCACAATATACGCCGCACTATATATTTCTGCGTAATTGGAAAATCCATGCAACGGCTCTTTTTGCCTTTAAATTTAACTACACGTCTTTATCCACTACACACAGACCCCACACATTTCTCATTAAAACAGCACAAACCACACAGTTCCAGCGAACATCTGCATGTGGTGGCACACACACACACACACACACACACACACACACAAACACACACACATAAAGGACTGATACCACATGCAAGTGGTGAAGCAACAGCTGGTCAGTGTCACACGCACATCACCGATGACCTCTGGGGGGTCACATGCCAAAGGTCAGAGTTTGCCTGCTGCTCGAGAGCTGGGGGATCAATAGGACCTAAACTCATACGCACACACACACACCAACACGCACGGTTCAGTTCCTTTTAGATCCCGTCCCAACTCATATCGTGCTTCTATTTAACAATATATGCCAAAAAATACAAAACTTCTTTGTATTCCTATATGTAGAAATCATGTTTTCTTCCTGTAAAACAGAATATTACAGTATGTCGTTTTAAACCAACCAGTTTCAACCAATAATATCATGACAGCCACCCATCAATCAGTCTTCAACTTTTAGTGGCACAGAGGTAAGCTTCATTAGTTAGCTAGTTAGCAACAGCAAGATATTTGAAGTTATATGCCCACTTTTCAACCTTTAAATCAATTTCCTCCCAACATTATGTCCCGCTGATATGAAAGCGATACACTAGAAATGCTCACTACTTTTGCACATTTTTCCAATAATAAATATAATGATTGTCTTCTTTGATTATTTATCATTTTTTCCATGTAGAAAACAGCTGCTGTGGTTGTTGTTGTCGTTAGCATGTTGTCCACTGACAATCCCATGATGCCTTAGGTTGAGTTTGTTGTATTTGTGTTCCTGACTTGTTGCGTCTGACAGTGCTGATCTCAAATGCATTGCACGGTGGAATAACATGAGACTGACACTACAGAATAAAATTTGTGGTGACGATGAGGTCAGCATCACATGACGGCGGTATTGCAGTTAGTGTCGCAGCACTAGAGGCTGCCCACAAATAATCTCTGATGTGCTTTTTCATGGAAAATGTCTCTGTGGGTCTGTGTTTTACCACAGGAAGAACAACAGTTCTGAGTAAAGGTTTTCAACAGAAACTACACCACAGAGCATGACAAAACCCCACAGAGACGCAATAGGTGACAAGTCAGGGTCATTTTGATGATGTAGATGAAGGGTGTTGGACTGACACAGTAAGTCAAATAATGACTAAGAAGGGCAGTGTGTCTGTGTGTGTGTGTGTCACAAGAGAAAAAAATCCCATGACAGACCACAAATGTGGACACGCAGGTTTAATAATTAACAAAGACAATTTCCTGTCCTGTTGCTGATAATGGCTCTGTTGATACACCTACACAGCTGTCCATTATAAAGGCTTCCTGTGTGTTTGTACTCCCTTCTAGTCCGTCACCCACACACACACACACACACACACACACACACACACACACACACACACACACACACAGATGATTCTCACATTTTCACCTCACCTTTCAAGTAAATCAGCCTGCTTTTATAAAGGTTATGCACACATAGATAGATGTATAAATGACACAAACTGAAGAAAGAGGAGATAAAGAAGAGAGGGAGTGAGTGGATACTCAGAGAACAGGTTTAGCAACAAGCTAGCAACTTGTCCATTTGCGGACCAGATACTAATAGAGGCTAATAGGGAAGGGAGACTGGGCTAATCAATAATAGATAGGTCAATTAGCTGCCTGCTGGCCTGGATGGCCGAGAGGAGAGGAGAGGAGAGGAGAGGAGAGGGATTTCTTTTCTTTTTAGATTTCATAACACTGTAATTCAATTGACCCTTTCTAAGCCCCGCCCCTTTTTGCTCTGTGCTCCAATGACCTTGACCTCGGTCAACTTTCTCCTTTTCTTGTAGGGTCACATCTTCAGTTAATTAGCTGGCTAATGTTAGCAAAAGGCTGGCTAACTAGCTAGCTAATGATTGGTCAACATTGGAGCACAGATTGAAAAGGGGCGGGACTTAAGAAGAGTCATTTGTACACGAGAACCTCTGTGCGTGGTTGAACTGAAACCCAACTATCTCCACATATGAAATTAATTTTGTCTGTAACTTAATGTGAAGAAGCACAACAGCTCACCCACTATGTCTCGATTGTCTTCCCACATTCAACTCTGTGCCTCATCCACCCACCCCTCTCCATATCTGTCCTCCTCCTGATGACACCGTCTGTGCCCCGAAGCACCAATCAGAGGTCATAGGTCAAGTCATTAATAGTGCTTTGATTGTGTCTCAGACAGAAGCAAAGCAGCAGACACAAGAAGAAAGGAGTGGGGTGTGGCGTGTCAAGAGCAAGTGGGAAGAGTTGTTTCCACATCACCAGTGACTAATGGCAAAAGCCGTTAGCGGGTCTAGCACTTAAACAT
This sequence comes from Lutjanus campechanus, assembly GCA_027495735.1. Taxonomy (NCBI): domain Eukaryota; kingdom Metazoa; phylum Chordata; class Actinopteri; order Lutjaniformes; family Lutjanidae; genus Lutjanus; species Lutjanus campechanus. Next base: position 102,790 of record JAJHUR010140495.1, on the reverse strand, counting down.
ACAGGGTAAGGAATAAAAAGACTAGACAGAACAAATTAAATTTAAAAAGAATCATGCAGGGGAACACAGCAGTCCTGCACATGTTGCATTGGAATCAGCAGAAACCATAGAGGTCTACCTCCCATCTGGTTAAAAAAAAAATATTTTCCATCCACACAGGCAGCTGCAGAGGCCACCAAGACCACCACAGAAACACACTCACATACCAGGTGACCCCACATCCGAGGTACCACAGCCTAACCCCCTCATCGCACAGCTAAACGTTCTCACAATGTCTGCTTCCACAGACCGCATTTGTTTCCATCGTTTGCTTCTCAGAAACCCAGCGAGAACGTTGATAACCCATGAATAAAGTTTGATGTCATCTCACAGAAAAAAATCATACAGAAATGGAATCAGCTAATCTTATCTCATTAACTTAACATAAATATACAAGTTTTATTTGTTCAGGTTAATTAAAACAGTCTAGTATTTATTTCAGAAGACTTCAGAAGGAGGAAAGGAATGAATGTACTGCACAGAGTTCAATCAACTCATTAAATTAAGTTTCTACAAAAACATAATCAGAAGATTAGCAGACATCACAGTGAGTACAAAAGAATTAATGTTAGGGTTGATTTTACAAAAAAAAACTTTGTTTGCTTCAATTTATCACAAAATTACATCAACTTGTCTTTTCCAATTCACTCAACTTAGAATCTTAAGGCAGCCCGGATAGTTACTTTAAGTTAAAACAGTTACTTTAAGTCAAGATAAAACTCCAAATTCTTGCATGAAAGTCAGATGGAAGTGTAACTATTAGCAGCTGAGCTGTTAGCTCAACTCAACTCAACTATGTAGAAGCGATTCAAACAAATGCATCCCTAATTGATATCATTTCAATGAGGTACAGAAAAAAGCACAGAAAAAACACTGCTTATGAAATTAATTACTTTGCTGTGTGCGAGAGAGTCTTCTCCCACTGAGTCTGCACATGTGAACAGACCTGTACTCTTCACCACTGCTTGCACTGCTTCCTGCATCAGCACCGAACGTGAGCACTGGACGTAAATCACGAGGTGCAGAATCATCTAATTCATGGTTCTGTGGGATACTGGGCAGTAAAAAGTCAGAGCAAACCTCTGATGCTTTAAAAGCCTCCATCTTTCCTCCCATACAGCCTTTGTGCTCCTGATGTCTGGGGCTGCGTCTGTTCTTGACAAGTGAACAAAGTGGCCAGTGTGTTGAAATGAGTTTGGCCACGGACAGAGACCAGAGATCAAAGCAGCCGACATTTAACCACTGACCATTGACTAACCCGGAGGGGATGTGTGTGTGTGTGTGTGTGTGTGTGTGTGTGCCAAAATGCTAACAGCCTTCATCGCTGCCATCTGAACAAGTGCCCAAGTCAAAGTTTGGATGGAAGGCAAATTGAATCACCCTAAAAAGTCTATTAACACTCCAAAATAAAAGTAAATCTTTGTCTCCTCTTCAGTCTCTGGATTTGCTCCAGTTCCAGTAGCTGGTACTCTTCGTGGATCCAAGAGGTTCTGCTGGAACTCTGAGTCCCATAATGCCTCATCCTGAGTCAGGGGAGAGATGCTCTCAGTGCCTTCTTCATCATCCTGGTTCTCCGCTACACTCCTGAAAGTAAAGGTGCTAACTAGAACCATAAAGGGTTCTTTGACTTGTCCTCGTAGAAGAACCCTTTTTGGTTACTGCCAGAAACTTTTCAAAAGATTCCACCTGGAACCCTGTCACAGAGTTCTATCTAGAACCCAAAATAAAAGGTTTTTCCTAGAACCGTGTGTGAAAGGTTTCACCCCGACCCCGTATGGGAAACTCTACAGAGAACTGTTCTATGGTGTAATGGTTCCACCCACAACACTCTCTGGAGGATCTATCCGGAACCTTTCCACCCTCTGAGTGTGCTAACAAGAACCTACCAGGGGGTTCTACCAAGAACCCTTTTGTGTTCCAAGTGTTTTATCTAGAACCCACCCAGGAGATTCTACTGAGAATCATTTTATGTGAAAAATAAAATTAAAATAAAATGGTTCTTAATGGAACTTTTAGTCTTACAGAGAACTTTGACAAACCTTTTCTTCAAATAAAAATTGGTTCGTCAGCCGCAAATTGTTCTGGGTTGAACCTCATTCAGCCCTTCAGGAAGAACCCTTTTGGAACCCGTATTCTCTAAGAGTGTTCTCTTGTCTCAGTTTCACTCAGTGAAAAGAAGAATGGACACATTGTTACCGAGACACAAGTGACTCTATATGCTCTCTGTGTCTGTCCGTATGTCTCTCACTCTCACATTACCAAAATAACTGCCTCATCCCGCGCCGCAGAGTCCGAGCTACAAACTCGCCAGTGCATGTCGGGGATAAAAAAAAATCATCCAAACACACGCCTCGCCATGTGGCTGTCGGTGTATTTATACTGGAGGTTCCACTCGAGGAGTTCTCACCAGACACTGACACAAACATGACACCCTCTTTGACCTGTGACCCCTCTCTGCATGCGGCCTGATCCTTTCACACACAGCAACTGATAACACTTTGGAATCAGTGTCAGTGTGTGTGTGTGTGTGTGTGTGTGTGTGTGTGTGTGGTGGGAGGGG
>JAJHUR010140495.1:84474-100167 GCA_027495735.1 Lutjanus campechanus | reverse complement strand
ATAATGCCTCATCCTGAGTCAGGGGAGAGATGCTCTCAGTGCCTTCTTCATCATCCTGGTTCTCCGCTACACTCCTGAAAGTAAAGGTGCTAACTAGAACCATAAAGGGTTCTTTGACTTGTCCTCATAGAAGAACCCTTTTTGGTTACTGCCAGAAACTTTTCAAAAGATTCCACCTGGAACCCTGTCACAGAGTTCTATCTAGAACCCAAAATAAAAGGTTTTTCCTAGAACCGTGTGTGAAAGGTTTCACCCCGACCCCATATGAGAAACTCTACAGAGAACTGTTCTATGGTGTAATGGTTCCACCCACAACACTCTCTGGAGGATCTATCCTGAACCTTTCCACCCTCTGTGAGTGTGCTAACAAGAACCCACCAGGGGGTTCTACCAAGAATCCCTGTATGCCCCAAAGGGTGTACTTTAGAACCCACCCAGGGGGTTCTATCAAGAACCCTTTTGTGTTCAACGTGTTTTATCTAGAACTCACACAGGAGATCCTACTGAGAATCATTTTATGTTCCAAAGGGTGAATTCTAGAACCCACCCAGGGGGTTCTATTGAGAACCCTTTTAAATTCTACAGGTTTATCGAGAACGCACGCAGGCGATTCTATCAAGAACCTCTTTATGTCCCAAGGAGGTTTTACCAACAACCCTCTTATAATCCAGTGGTTTTATCTAGAACCCACACAGGAGGTTCTATCGACAGGATAGAGTTTCAACAGTCCTTGAAAAACCTTGCTTGGAAAATGGTTCTTAATGGAACTTTTAGTCTTACAGAGAACTTTGACAAACCTTTTCTTCAAATAAAAATTGGTTCGTCAGACGCAAATTGTTCTGGGTTGAACCTCATTCAGCCCTTCAGGAAGAACCCTTTTGGAACCCGTATTCTCTCAGAGTGTTCTCTTGTCTCAGTTTCACTCAGTGAAAAGAAGAATGGACACATTGTTGCCGAGACACAAGTGACTCTATATGCTCTCTGTGTCTGTCCGTATGTCTCTCACTCTCACATTACCAAAATAACTGCCTCATCCCGCGCCGCAGAGTCCAGGCTACAAACTCGCCAGTGCATGTCGGGGATAAAAAAAATCATCCAAACACACGCCTCGCCATGTGGCTGTCGGTGTATTTATACTGGAGGTTCCACTCGAGGAGTTCTCACCAGACACTGACACAAACATGACACCCTCTTTGACCTGTGACCCCTCTCTGCATGCGGCCTGATCCTTTCACACACAGCAACTGATAACACTTTGGAATCAGTGTCAGTGTGTGTGTGTGTGTGTGTGTGTGTGTGTGTGTGTGGTGGCAGAGGCAGGCTGATGACCTTGCAGCTGCACAGAAACCAGTCTCGCCAAACAATATCATGAAAACATGGAAGGTTTCCAAAACAGATGCCGAAAGTCTGAGACTAAGAGCTAGGTGCTTCCTTGCAGAAATACAAAATCCAGCATCTTCCTCTGCTCTTTTTCCACTCTCGTTCCTCCCTTTTTTGGCGTCTTTCCTTCCATACTTGGCTGCTTCATCAAGGTCAGCTGGATCATAGTTTGTTTTGACGTTGCTTCAAATTGCATTTGTTAGCAGTTCACTACCTCACTCTCTCTTTGAGTGTGTGGGTGTGTGTGTGCGTGCAGTTTTAGAGGCTGTTTAGCATTGCACCGAATCACACAAGAGGAACTCCACAGTGGGGAGTAAGGGAAAGGGAGAGGGAAAGAGAGGAGGAGGCACTGGGGAATCTGAATAAATAAAGGTACTGTAGAGAGTGAGAGGAAGGACGAAGCGACAGGCAGGAAATGGAGGAGATGGAGAGATGAAGTCCAGGTAGTAAGAGCAAACACGAAAAAGCCATCTGCACCTCCGACTGAAAAGTCTTGTGCTTGTGCCAAAATGTCTCTTTTTGGTACTAATGTGGGCACCTGATAACATACAGTACAAACCAGGCAGTAAAATCTATTAATACATTGTTACTGTCAGGACAGTTAAGTTAAGACTGTACTCTTTATAATGTTTTTAAAGAGACCCAACAATTTCCACCATGAGCAAGTGCTAAGGAGACAGCGGCGAGGAAAAACTTCCTTTTAAGAGGAAGAAACCTCGGGCTGTGTGTGTGAATCACTATTACTGCTACAAATAATATTTATTATCAGGGGCAGGCCCTCTCTGTGCGGAGTTTGCATGTTCTCCTTGTGTCTGCGTATGGTTCTTGGTGGTTAACTGACAACTCTAAATTGCCCTGTGATGAACTGGCAACTTGTCCAGGGTGTTGCCCACCTCTCGTCCAATGTCAGCTGGGATAGGCCTCCAGCCCTCCCAACGACCTGTGAGGATAAGCGGATCGTAAAAACATGGATGGATGGATCATAAAAACAGCCAGTTGATTAATACTTGCATGTCACAATTCCCCAGAGTAAGTAGGGTCAAAAAAAAATGTTAGCGCCTTCACAGAAACAAGGTGGAAAGTGTGTGGAGGCTGATTATTTTCGTTATTGCACAAAGTGATAAATGTCAATATTGAGTCACTAGATTGTGCACAAAAAGGTTACTTTCAGTCAAAGTGTAACAAACAATAATTGCGCTGGATGAATAATTGCCCCGCTGAAACATTTTAATGCACTGTTTAGCTGTAATACAAGAAAGATTGTTGCTTGGAAACAGACCAAGCACTGCCACGTCACACGTTACATTTCTCCAATTGCATCCAGAGGCAACACGAACTTGGTTTCCAGACTAAATTCACTTTTTTTGAATTAGTCTGTTGATGCCAGCCTAATCCTGTCTGGTTACGGGAGGTAAAACCATTGGATTGTCCTTTCTTTCCATAGCATGCCAACTAACCAGCTGTCAGGCTGATGTTAAGAAGCACAAGCATCAGAGACAAATGAAGTACTCTGCAGATTTAACTGCTAAACTGGACGTCGTTGAAGAATTTAGTACTGACAGTCCACAGCTGTGAGGCAACCTGTGTTTTTAAATATGCATAACAAAGAAAGACTTTGCAGGTGGTGCTGGACTTGAATTGTTCTTGCTCAGCTCTTGTATTATTCAAGCTAAAATAGGACGTTCCAATCATTTTTTAGCCTTGCTGCATTATTAAAATTGTACCATCCCTGAGTTTGAACTCACTTCTCTTACTGAATGCAGGTGTGCAAAGATAACTTTTCCTGTATTTAACACACTATAGATTACTCACTGTATCTATATGATCACCAGAAGCTGCTTTTTATCAGACACTCTTACAAATAAAGTTGCTAACTAGAACCATAAAGACACTTGGAACCTATTCGGAGGGTTCTACCTAGAATACAACATCCATCAGATTCTACTGAGGCCTATAAAATATCAGAAAATGTCAGAAAAATACTCAATAATCAACTATTCTGTTAATTGTTGCAGCTCTATTGATAACCCTTTTATATTCCAAGGGTTTTATCTAGAACCCACCCAGGAGGTTCTACCAAGAACCCTTTTGTCTAGAACCCAGAGAATCTTTTTATATTATGGTACAAAGAACCATTGACGAACAATTGATGAAAGAGTTGAATCATTTCTTCCACATAGGGTTCTTTGGATGAAAAGGGTTCTTAATGGAACCCTTAGTCTTACAAAGAACACTTGACAAACCCTTTCTTCAAAAAAGAAGCAAATGGTTCTGGGTTCGAACCTCAGCGCTTCAGGAAGAACCCTCATTTTCTGCGAGTGCAGAAGATAAAGCTTTGTGTAGTGTTGCATGTACAGTACGCGGTACACAGATGAATTATAAATGGGGTTTTCTGAGATTCTGCATGTCGATATTGATCAAGATGGAAACCTGCTTGAAACCAATAAAAGACCTGATTGATTTTCTTGCTTTGAGGGCGATCCTTCTCTCCCTCTCTTTGCAATAAGACTTGAACTCACTGACCTGAGAGAGACAGAAAGAGACAGAGAGAAAGACTGAAAGCGCAAGGTGGACAGATATAGCCTTGCACTGAAACTGGGGCCATTTCCTGAGCCCTCTTCTACAAGGAGGGCTGCAGCGGTTCAGTGTGTGTGTGTGTGTGTGTGAGTGTGTGTGCGTCTTAGGTGATATATAGCAGTAAAGGTCGATGGGTTAAGTGCTCTGCTCTTGTGAAATGGGTGCTGAGGTCCTCTGTGCGTCTGCAGAGCTGATAGCTTTATCTGTCCTGCAGGCAACTCTCAGGATCAAGAGAGCAAACTGAAAGAGCAGACGGAGCATCGCGTGTATATCTGGTGCAACCATCTTATTTTCCAGGATCAGGATTCATATGGGGAAATGATTATTAACCAACAACCACCACCCTAATGAGAGATGTTACAGGTGATAAATATATCGTTTGGTGATGTTAATGCTCAGCAGTTAATAGCTTTAATTTTTCTCTTTTCTATTTAACTTCACCAAAATATACAAGGTTTATTTATATAGTGTCCTTCTAACTTGAAGTCTTCTTACTTGAAATGGTGAGTTGAAAGATGGTTCAATGAATTTAGATTCTAAAGAAAGATAATTTGCATATTTAAACCTCTCCTGAGACCCTTATTTTTTCAACATATGATGTCTCTAAGACACTCTGATAAGTCACGATTGCTCGTTTTCACAATAATGAAGATGGTCCAGCTGAATTAATATCAAGTTTATTTGATTCATATCATTACAAAACGACTTCAACTTGTCTTTTCAGATTCAGTCAACTTAAAATTTTGAAGCAGCCAGGACAGAAGCTCTTTAAATTAAAACAAATAGTTTATTTTTTTACAGTGTATTGTTGAATGAAAACGCAGTATTTCCTAAATGTCAGCGTTCCAGGAAATTAATGAAAAACAGCCTTTAATCTGGCCGGACATCCGTGCCCTTTTGAAATTTAATTTTTGGTGGATTTTTATGAGCCCACAGGCTATTAAACCTAGACGTGTAATCGCTCGGCTAAAGCAGAAATATAAAAAAATTAATAAAAACTCATCAGCCAGGAGGCATTTTGGAGATTTAAGATAACCAAGAGAGAAAGGAAGAAAGAAAGAAAAGCAAAACAAAACGTCCTTTCATGTCAAAGAGGACAACATTTATTTCCTGAGAATCTGTGTGTATGTGTGTGTGTGTGTGTGCGTGTCTCTTTATCTGATATGAATCTCTGACCCCCAAATCATTGTCTGTCTCTTTTGGGTCTGTTGTTGAGTTGAATGACCTAAGAGCCACACCTCTTACACACACACAGTCACGCATGAATAAAACATTTGTTAAAAGAGATCTAGGGTGTGTGTGTGTGTGTGATTATGTGTCACAAACAATAGATCACTGCACAGTCTCAAGGGACGAACGCCCTCAAATGTGTCTATAGACATACAGGAAGCTTTATTTATTCATTGTCTGCATCAGTGCTGTAACGTGGCAGACTTCACAGGTGATATTCATCTTTAGAGACGGATAATTTGGTGCTCATCAAAAGTTTGAGCTGAAACATTTAACAAATCAAAAAGCTGACTGACAAGAAAAATTAAATCCTCGACTATTTGAACAACTGAATAATCATTTAAGTCATTTTTTTAACAAAAAAAATGCTAAACATTTGCTTGTTTCAGCCGTGCAAATGTGAGGATTCTCAGCAAATTAATCAAACTTAATTTATCAAGCGGAAGAAGACGGAACAGAGAAGAGACAGAATGTGTGAAAAATGCAGAATTTAGGCGTACAACCCAAAATATGAAAGAAAAAGATTATCTCTGAATGTGATCATTTTGTTCATTTCTAAAGTTTTCCCTCCTTTTCCACAAATCCACTCTTGGTGTATGTGCACCGCACGGCTTCAAGTTTCTACATCACACTTGTATAAGCTGCAAATTGGACCAGGACTTCACTTCCAAACTAGTTGTGATGTAATAAATCATGCTCGTAGGCCCGCCCCTTAAAATCAGATTTTCATTGAGCACAGAGAAACTTTCCTCTTCCAGCAGATGAATGTGAAAACATCCTTCTAGTGTCAAACTCTGCACATATATCACTCTGTAGAGTGAAGCTCAAATGTCCAACTGTGGGAACAAGAACAAAAAATATATTTTTGAGTGGAGGGGGGCTTTAACTTTAGGACAACGTACTGGTCATTTTTCACTATTTTCTGGCATCTGATGGTATGAACCTTTCAAACTAAGTCAAAGACACCTGAGGTGGAGGAGACAGCTGTGTGCTGATGTTCTAAAAACAACCACAAGGTAGTTAAGTTAATTGTTGTTCTCCTGATTTGGCCTGCTTGCCAACACAGTCAGCAGTTGGAGGAGCAGCAGTGACTGTGACAAACAGCTCATGGAGGCAATTAAGGTGCTTAGCGCCCACTTGCTGCAATTAATAAACATCCATAAAGCCTCTTTGAAATTGCAGAAAAAGCTCATTATAACTCCAGGACCTGCCTGAGAATCATCAGTTTTTTTTAATGCTTTCCTCTATATGAAAGTAATCCAGTGATAGCTGTCTGTAAATCCATGGAGATATTGCAATAAAGGAACCTAATAGGAAATTAAGCATGATTTTAAATGTGTCAATTTGCCAAAATGTAAATAAATACAGGCAAAAAAAACAAATTTCACCTATTTACAACCCCCTGTTTTTTGGGAGCTGTAGTTCAAAAATAAGCTCAACAATCAGTGCGTAGGAGTGTCGAGCATTCTGAGAAGTTTGCCTTCAGGGCTTCCTGCCAGAAAGTCAGACTTTGAAAACCCCCAGCCACAGCCTGCTCATCCTGCTGCCGTCTGGCAAGAGATACAGGAGTATCCGCTGCCGTACCACCAGACTACAGAGCAGCTTCTTCCCTCAGGCGCTAAGACTCTTCAGTTCATCCTCCACACATGAAAAATAGCTTGTTTTTCTGACTTACTATTTTTTCCATCCATTTATGTGTTATTTTTGTTTTGTGAGTAGCTTAAAGAGATTACAGCTTGCGTTTTATTGCACAAGGATTAATAAATGAACCTTGTAGCTTATGGCTTAGTCAAATTAGAACATAGTCAGGTTGCAAAATAGACAAATGACGTTATTGGACAGCCGACCAGTCAAAGCAGTGACCACTCCTGGCTTCCAATAACACTCTCATTCAATAAAAATGAAGAAAAATGTTTATAAAATATGACTGGACGGCCAAACTGTATCAGAATCTCAAAGAGTGTGTGCACACATGTCTGTCCAAGTGTGCCTGAGCACACTCTTTATCAGATGTCCTGCTGTCCCAAGTCACACATTTGTGTCAGACAGGGCTGATATGGAGGCTTTTGTGTTTGTGCGTGCATGCATGAAAATGATTCCCAACATTAGATATCGTGCTGTCACAAATCACATATCTCTGTGTGCATAACTGGAAATGCTGGCTTGTTGAGACGTTATCTTCTGAGGAAGGTAACCTTAGACAGGTGAGAAAGAAACTTATTCTTACATAACACACATGCACACACACCACAAAAAAAACACATTCTAGACATTTTAAATACAATAATGAGAACTTGTAGCACCTCATACCTCAAACACACACTCACAAACATGCACAAACACAGGGACAGTTCACGCTAAATAAATGATGTGTTTTATGTCCACATGGCTGAAGCTCCTCTGCTGATTCACTGCACTGTCAGTGACACACACAGCAGAAACCTCAAACACACACACACTCTGCATGCACACACCATTAAGTTCCACTGAAACATTAAACATGAAGCATGGTGTTCTCCTGGACTCAAGGCTCCCATGTTAAAGGCATTTTAACACAGAGGGGGAGAAAGGGAGACAAAAAGGGGGAGGCGGATTGTTTACATGAAACATTTAAAGTGAGGCAGGATGAGGGGTGAGACAAAGTTCAGCCAGCTGAGCGCAGCAGCCGCCGCTCTGCAGCTCTCACGGGCCTGTAGGAGCTTCAGGAGGTGATGAAACTCTGAGGGTCACCGTTGGTCAAAGTCTTCTTTTTAATTAATTTAAAAACAAAAGCGATTCTTGGGAATTGTTTGTAACACCAGCTTGTCACACTCACAGATAACAGGAAACTTTACATTTCCTAGCGGGGGAAAACAGCCTCTAACATGGAGGTACGGTCCTGAGCTTCAATGTGCAGTGTTTGGCTCTGCAAAGAGAAGCCAACTGTGAGTTGCACCCTTGTCAGTTTCCTGCTCGAAACACTTGTCACTCATCTTGATTAGATGTCAACTTGAAATTGCCTCCGGCCTGGAAGGGGAAGCCAGGATTCCTAAAGCCACCTGAGGTGGTGAAGTGGAAGGGGCCGATACGACTGCAGCAAGAGAATCAATGCTGATGTTTAGTGTTTGTGTAACTCAAGCTTAGGTTAGATGTTGTTGCTTTACGTTTCTCACTTCATTGCCTCTTTTGACTGCCACAACCCAACTGAAATTACAAAGAACTAGAGAACTCAGCTTGTGTTTAACAGTTGTTTAACGTAATCTGAGTCTCTGGAGGAGTCTTGTCAAGTCGTATCCTGAGAAAATAACCCCAATGACATCATCAAGGTTATTTTCTCTGCTTGGGCATTGGTCTATACGGATCCACCGGTTACAAGCCTGGTCAATGATCAAATCTGATATTCAGCATTTTTACGATTATTGGAATCAGTGTTCTTTTCATCCAGTTGCTGGTAACATAAAATCATTTAAAAATGCGTGAGTTTAGCACTGATGATTGCAAACTGTGTTACAATCTTCTTACTGGGTAGGAAGAGATGTTTTTGGTTGCATTATGGGAATAGACGTGTAATATGAGCTACGCAGGGCATTGCTGCTCAGTCTTGCTGCCAATTTTGCCCAGTGGACACTCGCGGTATTGCAGCAAAAAATTCCCCACTGCCCCCCACTGTTTTTTAAACTTCTTTATCGTGTCCTGTGATCGTGTCTTGCTTGAAGTATTGGCTACACTGCTACACTTTGGCGCACAGCCCCCGGTGGTACTGCTCCATTTGGTCTGTATCTGTAAGCTTTCTGAAAACATGCTCAAATACGGACATTGGCATTCAAAGCATAAATGAGCCTTAAGTATTTCAAGCAAAACTTTGTTTCCAGCTTCTCTAATGTGCTGTTTTACATGATTGAAAGTTGAACATTTTCAGGTTTTGGACTGATTCTTTGACTGAAACCAAAGGCTGCAGCAAAGTAAAGGCTCAGTAAACCATGTACTAAAACTCCGAGTCACACACGTTCAAAAATGCAAAGGTATCGCTCAAGCCATGACGCACTGTAATTCCATGAATCAATAAATACGCATTATCTCTGGCCCCCTCTCTGTCTCCATCATGTGATTAATGCCTGACCAGAAATCAATACTCTCCACTCCCACATGTGGGATGAAGAGAGTAAGGGGTTCTTCATCTATGTGCTTCTGTGTGCTCTCTGCACATGCTCCGTGTGCGCCGCTTCTAGTGTTGGATAAATGTTTGCAAGTTCAAGACAAGAATCTGACAGTGAAAGCTGGAAAATACCACCGACTTTTAGCTGTTTGTCTCTAACGCCCTTCTCACACACATATACGTTAGGCTAAATAAATCCTGTTTGCCTGCAGGGACAAGATAATGTAGGTTTGACATTTAGAAAATATCAGTCGTTGAGAGGAAGTGAGGAAGATGCGGCTACACATATGCTGCACACACGTACACACACATACATATGCTATCATGCGTTTGTAGATGGATGGTGGGTTTCACCCCTGGAGCAGTCATGCTGTATCCCTCAAGACTGCATTACCCATGAGCTATTTCCCTCCCCCACGTTCAGACCCTGTACACAGCCTGATAACTACATGCTCATATCTTCCTCTGCATACTTGGTTCTTTGATGACATGAGTCATTTCATAATATTGTACATTAATATTATACTCTTTGCTTCCTTAGCCTCTGCTGCTGTCAGTTTATCTTTTTTAATGATATGCTAGTTTTCATTGGATAATTAAATTCCACTCTATTTCCATCATGGTAAGCTGGCATCAGTGAAACTCTAAAATTCCTGCAGTTTTTAATAAGAATTCTGGAGGATGTGACTGTTGTACTGATGAGATTTAGGCAGTGGAGATACTGTCCTGAATTTATGAGGATAGCATGTAAATATGGAGAAAATTATCCAAGGCAACAAGGGAAATTTGGAATAAAAGCCTGCCCCTAATAAGAGGGCCTGGTTCTATCTGCAGTTTAAGGTGATCTGAGAATTCAGTCAGGAGTGTACACACATTAGTTCTGCATATTGTTTGAGGTTTAAATGATGCTAAACTTCTCAGATTCATCAGCATTTAATGTTACACAAAAGCAACCCTGCAGGTAAATAAAATATAGTCTAAAGGCAGAGCAGGGACGCGCTACTACGTATATTGCATTGAATATTTTGGGGTTTTCTCTCATTTCCCTTTACCAGTGGCTGCTGAGTAGGTTAGCTAGCTCACATGGATAAACAAAACAAATTATGATTAAGAAGAGGAGCTTCCTGATCAAAGAAAAATAAAAAAAAAATACAGAGAATACAACAAAAAATCAATATCAATCAATAGAGGTTGCAAATTTTGGAGACAGTGTCAGCTTCTTTTCATGCAAACTTTTGCTGGCTCAGTGCATATTTATCATGTATATAGCGTCACACTAAAGCTGGTATTATACTTTCCGCGTCCAGTGAGCGTGCAAGAGTCCGCGTGATGTAAATTTCGTTATTAGATTGTTTAAGCGTGGACAGAACTACTACACGTCCATGGCGGCCGGAACTGTCCATGTGCGCTTCAATTTGGGAGTATAACCCAGGCTTAAAAGGCTCCATTACAGTGCATAAACAGTAGATGTTGCTTACTGCGCACAGCAGCAGGGTTTATTTCCACAGGATCCGATTAATGTTAATAGAATCCTGACATGTATAGACTGAGGTTAGCATCAACACACACACACAGAGAGGCAAGAATACACACTTGGACACAGTATGTCTAGTCGTTAATCATGTCAGAGGGGTTGCTTCAATCCATTTATCTATCCTTGGGCCTCGCCCCTTCTTTCTCTCTCTCAAACACACACACACACGCACACACACACACAAGCACACACACAGTGACAAATTGCTGACATGGGTAGAATATTCCAGTGTCTGGAGATGAGATCCCCTCTCCACCGAGTCCAACCCCCTAACCTGATTTCATATATCTCCCTCTCTTTTTCTAAACCTCTAGTCACACTCGTGCACACATACAGCACACATACACACACACACTGTTCGTGAATGTGTTTGTGTGAGCGCCTGCGTGCATCCTCGTGTGCTGAGGTCCAAAGGTCATTTCCCACGATGCCCTGCATCTCCAGGCTCCTCTGTGACGTCATCGTCACTCTGGGCGACAAGGGGAAATAAGGAGGCGGGGCTTTCCTTCCTGACCCCATCTCCAATACAATGGAGACACACACAGTGTTTGGGGCAGCGCAGGAAAGGCTCGTACATGGGTTTATGCAAAACCTGTGTGTATGTAAATGTGTGTTTGTGTTCGATGCTTTATGAACTCCACTCTGCTGTTCATGTTGCGAGCGAGAGTCATTCGAGAGTTAAGCTTCGAATTAGTCACATGCAACAGGAAGTCCAGCTAAATCTGAACTACAGGTGGTCTGGTGGCGACAGAGACATTTCAGAAAGCAGAAGTGTGAGGGTTTTTGTTCAGTTTATTTACCACGTTTCATGTCAAAGTGTCCCAGAATTAAAAGAATACTGAACTAAAACCAAGGAAAATGTTTTTCCTGTGAACTGTTAGAGATAAGGGTTCTTCCTGAGCGGCTCAAGTTCTCGACTAAGGCCATTAAGAACCCTTTTGGAAGAAAGAGTTTTTTCAAGGATTTTTGAAAGCATGGGAGCTACAGCCCTTGAAATACAGAAAGGGGTCTCTGTAGAACCACCTGAATGGGTTTTAGATGAAACCCTTGGAATGTAAAAGGGTTCTCGATGGAACTCTTAGAAGGTTCTGAGAGAAGCACAAGAGAAAGTACTGGGCGGAATCATTACACCATAGAAGGGATGTCTGTGGAACCTCTCAGAGTGACTTCTGGGTGGAACCCTTCACATATGGTTCTACTTATAACCCTTTGTGTTGGGTTCTAGGTGCAACCCTCAAACAGGCCTTTTCCACCAACATGGAACCAGCCCCGTTCCATTTCAGGCACCCAACTTTGAACCGTTCTGAGCATTTCCTCCGAAGATAAATAGACTCAGAGCCTTAAAAAAAGGCAGGTTTCCTTGGAAACCAAAGTGGGTGTGTCATATTCGACAGGTCACTGTGGCTCACACAGCGCCCTCTGTGGATGACGATCTTCATTACAGCGGTTCTGCTCAGAACCGGTTCACCAAGGCTCCAAGGGTCTTGAACAGAGCAGGGTCAAGCACCAGAGCTTATTTGGTGGGAAAGGACCAAAGGGTTCCATTTGAAAACTTTGTAAAAGGTTCTAGTGGGCACCAAAAAGGTGTTCTCCTATTGCGACAAGCTGAAGAACCCTACATGGTTCTAGTTAGTACCTTTCAGAGTGATACTGACTGCACTGTGTGATTGACAGGGAAATTACAGTAAGATCCAAAGACATCACAGTAATAGGGATGGGGAGATAAAAACTGGCACGGATGAAGAAATTCACATTTTTTAAAACAGATATCATTGCCAACAAATTCAGTGGAAACAACCCGCAGACTTCCAGTAAACTGATCTTCTCGGGTTACCAGAGAAAAACAAGTTTGGCTGCTCTTTTGTGCTTCTCTTTCACTCGCTTGATCCGACTCTTCTGAGAAACCTCTTCACAGCGCAGGACAACTGACGTGTGCGAGGTCACGCACTCAGACATTTACCGAGTAAAGGACGTCTACTGAGCCTCGGTGGTTTCTGATTTCACAGATATTCACAAGTCGTCGTCGTTGTTGTTGTGTTTCCTGCTGACCGCCACAGTTCGGCAGATTAAATTAGGTCCTCTAGGGATGAGCACGGCTTTCAAACTCTTCCAGTAATAATAAGAAGAAAAGAGAAAAATGGGGAGAAAACACAAATGAGCTGCTGATTGTGCACCAAGTCCCTATAAATAAGTAAAAACGAGAAGAAGTTAAACTACAAATTGATTGTTGCTAATTGTATTTTTAATCAGCCTTTTCGTCTGGATTTTGTTTTTCTTTTAAAGAATTTTAAGTCTGTTTTAGCAGCCAAAATAAATAGAATATTTAAAAGAATCTGAAGTATGATATACATGCAGAAAAAGAGAAAGAGAAGACTTAACGTTAACAAAAGGCATTCCCTGGGATAAGGAGAAACACTCTCATACATACATACATACTGTACACTTGCCTTTAGGCTGTTATGGAGAACCCGTATCCCCAGGTACTATCCGCCCCCTCACTCGTTCCTGCCAATCTCACACACCTGCAGGACCTGCTCTACAACTGCATGTGTGTGTGTGTTTGTATGTATGTGTGTTCGTGTGTTGTGAAACAGTAAAAATTGGGTCAGCTCGGAAGAGGTCAGTCATCAGCCACGAGCTGCCAGATTGTTGCAGTGCCCAGAAACGAGATAAGGAGGGAGGCAGACGGTTTACGGCTGCGGCGATACAGCCGCGCTGCGGAGTAAGGTAGCTAATTGCATTAGCCTCAGAGTCTTTTCCTGGAATGCAACTTTTACAGTGGCAACATCCTCCATGTGTTTCCTCCTAACTGAACGCTCACTGACACACACACACACACTCTCTATGGCTGGATTTGACCTCCTTTTTGAGTCACCCAAGCAAACTTACAGCGTCAAGTTCAGGGGGCGAACGACAACTACAGGTCTGGATTTTAGCTCTTTACTGTGTATCTGTGACTTGTTACTGACAGCAGCATTAACTAGAAGCGTTAAAGGACCGTCACAGTGGTACAATAAACACACTTAGCATCGACAGGACAGTGCGGCATCGTGAAACGCAGACAGAATCGAGTTATTGTGCTAAATGAACCTGACCTCTGCACTGAAAAATAAAATTTCAAAATAAAAGTCTCTGAATATAAATGTCTGAACATGAAGAATTCACGTCCGTGATGTTTATCGTTGTCCCCCAAAGCCAAGATGATGTCCTCAGATGTCTTGTTTTGTCCACAATTCAAATATATTCAGTTTATTCTCATAGGGGAGTAAAGAAATCGATTAAAGTCGATTAATAAACATTTAATCATTGCAGCTCCTTTGTACATTGAATTATGGGCGAACGCTCATCCACACACTAAAAAAAGGGTTGTTTAAACACACTACATACTCAAACTCTGCTTAGAATTAGTATGCAGTATGGATTTGAGACATTTGGAGAGAGAGAGTTGGAGCTTGTTGGGGGTGTACACAGCCTGAGAAGAACCCTGCAGGCACGACTCAGTGAGGGGAGAATTATTGCAAACCTCCTGTTTTAAATAAAGAAAACATTTAATATTTTCTTTCTTTCATTTACAGGCGAAAAACAGTCCACACTGCACTCCCTTCTGCTTGTAAATCTTACTGCTGTCTGCGTGTTGTGGCAAGAGAAGACAACCAGATGAGCAAATCAGCATTTTTTTTTTATCAACTGTGTGAATTATGGCAGCTGGTGCAAAAGAACACAGAGTGTAAATTAAACTGCAGAGGACAAAATGAGGAGAGAAATCTCCTTAATTTGTTTAAGTACACACAGGATGCTGCTTCTTGACCAGCATGTTGTGCTGCTCATTAACCTGTTTTGCATGCTATCGCCATGGTGCCGAGGATCGCTCCGTTCCGGCTCCCGATTGGCCCGATGTGTGTACTGCTTAGCTGGCACACAGAAGCGTGAGTCAGCATAGTTCAGCATCACAACGCAGAAAGATTTACGCTCCTTTCAGCTTCCTTTCTGCAGCAACGCTACGACCCGTAACTCCAGCCGAGTGAGAGGAACTGAGTAAAGTGCAGCTGGGTGAGGAGGCTGCAGCCAGCAGGACTTTATAAAGTATTGAAAGGATGAGTCTCATTACATCCTCGCTTAGCCCGAGGAGACACTGTGCTGGAACAAAAACTCTGCAGAGCTGCTGTGTCATTACGTAATCAGACTAAAGATCAGTCATTCATGTGTGAGGACACACACACACACACACACACACACACACACACACACACACACACACACACACACACACACACACACACACACAAACACACAGACACACACTAAATGTGTACTCTACGATGCTTTAAAAGGACGTGTACGCTCTTAGAAATAAAGATGCTAACTACAATCATAACAGGTTTTTCAGCTTGTTCTCATGGGAGAACCCCTTTTTGGTTCCCTAACCCTGACCCTAACCCACCCAGGGGGTTCTACCAAGAATCCTTTGATATTACGGTACAAAGAACCTTTAACAAAAGAATTTCAACAAACCTTGAAAACCTTTTTCTTCCAGAAGAGAAGAGAGTTCTTACATACTGATATATGTCCCTTGGTCACTCTTTCTTCAAAAAAGGGTTCTTCAGAAGCATTCAGGTTGGAACCTCAGTTCCACCCTGATCCCTCTCTGGGGGTTCTATGTAGAGCCTTTCCACTTTCTAAGGGTGCTAACAAGAACCCACCAATGGGCTCTACTGAGAACTTTTGTATATTTCAAGGGTTTTATGTAGAAGCTGTCCAGAGGGTTCCCCTGAGAACATATTTAAATTCCAAGGGTTTTATCAAGAACCTACCCGTAGGGATTTACCAAGAAGCCTTT
>JAJHUR010140495.1:67971-84429 GCA_027495735.1 Lutjanus campechanus | reverse complement strand
GCATACACACACACACACACACACACACACACACACACACACACACACACACACAAACACACAGACACACACTAAATGTGTACTCTACGATGCTTTAAAAGGACGTGTACGCTCTTAGAAATAAAGATGCTAACTACAATCATAACAGGTTTTTCAGCTTGTTCTCATGGGAGATCCCCTTTTTGGTTCCTGGTAGAACCTTTTATAAAGGCTCCACTTTGAACCCTTTCAGAGAGTTCTACCTTCGACCCCACAAAGAGGGTTATACCTAGAACCATCTACGAAAAGTTGCACCCACAGCGCCCAATGAGAGGTTCTACAGAGAACCCTTCTCCACTCTTAAAGAAATAAAGTTCTGAGAGTTCTACCTAGGACCTAGACCCTCATAAAGGGTTATACTTAGAACCACTTGTGAAAGGTTTCTCCCAGAACCCCTCAATGAGAGGTTTTACAAAGAAGTCTTCTATGGTTCCCCCTTCTCTGAGGCCTTTCCTCCCTCTAGAGGTGCCCACCCAGGGGGTTCTAACAAGAACCTTTTTATATTCCAAGGGTTTTATCTAGAACCCACCCAGGGGGCTCTACCAAGAACCCTTTGATACCCTCTTCCAGAAGAGAAGAGAGTTCTTACATACTGATATATGTCCCTTGGTCACTCTTTCTTCAAAAAAGGGTTCTTCAGAAGCATTCAGGTTGGAACCTCAGTTCCACTCTGATCCCTCTCTGGGGGTTCTATGTAGAGCCTTTCCAGTTTCTAAGGGTGCTAACAAGAACCCACTAATGGGATCTACTGAGAACTTTTGTATATTTCAAGGGTTTTATGTAGAACCTGTCCAGAGGGTTCCCCTGAGAACATATTTAAATTCCAAGGGTTTTATCAAGAACCTACCCGTAGGGATTTACCAAGAAGCCTTTTATATGCCAAGCGTTTTATCTAGAGCACACTGAGGGGGTTCTACAGAGAACCTTTTTATATCTTAAGGCATGATGAAAGAGTTCAGCAATCCTTTCTTCCTTTGGGTAAAGAGTTCTTACTGGAAACCTTAGTCTTACAAAGAACCCTCGACAAACCCTTTCTTCCAGAAGGGTTCTTCAGAAGCAAATGTTTCCGTGTAGACCCCAGTCCTTCAGGTAGAACCCTCCTGGAACCTTTATTTCTAAGCGTGTTCTCACACACGGAGCAGCGCAGTGCAGTGTTATTGACATGGACAGCACCAGCTTCCTCTGCACATAATTGATGTTGACCTTCCAAACAAAGACAGCAGTTCTCTGCTGTCAAACTAAATAAAAGCGAATCCCCGTCACTTCCATCTTCCTCGGAGGAAATAGGTAGTTTCTTAAAGTTAAATCTCCGCCCTCCCTCCAGTGTGACTTTCCCCTCAGCCACCTCTGTGTGTGTCAGCGCCGGCTCCATCCACTGTGTGAGCCAGCAGGGGTGGTCGCTCTCATCTAATAAGCCCCTGTCACAGAGATTAATGCCCGCTGATGATAAATCCCCCCCCCTGGAACGGGTCGAACCAACTGTCTGCTTGATTAAACCCAAAGGGAGAGACAGAGCGGGTCACACAGCAAGAGAGCGAGGGAGGGAGGGAGGGAGAGACAGATAGAGGAGGGAGGGGGGGGACTCATCTCTCCTCCTCTCAGGCTGCCATCGGCCTACAGGACATGACAGCCTGTCTTGACTTCCTGCCCTTCTTTCTCATCTTTCTCCTCTCTCCCCATCTACTTTCATTTTCTCCCGGTGATGAGGACGTGTCCTCTCTTAGCTCCTCTTTTTCTCTTCCTAATTTTCTGTCCCACTCTGACCCCCTGATCCAGGGACACGACCATAAATTTGCATCACAGACTTTTTTTTCCTCTCACTTATTATCTCTTCTTCTTCTTCTTGTCTGCTGGTTGAATCACCCCGAAGGGGTTTATTACACAACTACACAGTTAAGAAAAATCAATGATGTGACACACTGTTAATCTGAACATGATTTTATTGATTTAAAGATGATTTTATCGCTTTCCAGAGTCAATGAGAACTGCATCCATAGTCTGTTATTCAGAAATAACCTTGGAATGCCATTATTGACCGATCAGAATTGATCACTTAACAAAGCTTTGTAATAATTCTGCTAAAATAATGGTTTGCATCTATCCCATGGCACAGAAATACCATGTGTATGATATGATATTGATATTTTACAGATTTTTTCAAAATATTGTTAAATATTTGATTTTTAGAATCCCCTAAAGTTTGTTATTTGGTGATACTGAGAGAGAAACTTGATAGTTGAATGACTGAAAAGTTTTTAAATCATCTTAATCAATCATCTCTATAAACTGTACTAAAGTATAATAACTTCAATTAATTGGCTTTGTTAAATACTCACTTCTAATTGATCAACTATGTTGCTATGGAGGCAGTTATGATCAGAGATTCAGGAGAAGCAATAAAATCATGTTTATATTAATATTTTGTATCAAATTACAGATTTTTTTAAAGTAAGAAACTGCGTAATAAAGTTGAGTGATTGGACAAATATAGCACCTATCAGTGATGGGCTGAATCCATCGCCGGTTTTCATTTTTGGGCAATTTTTGGAGCGAGATTTGTCATTTTGCTGATGTAATGGAGCCACTGCTCTGCTCTCATCCAGCAGCAGATTACACACCCACTCAGCCGGACCCGAGGGCTCTGAGCTGAGTGAGGAACGAGAGGCAAACAGCCTGTAGACTCAGACTCTTTAAACATCTGACGCGGTGAATTAAGGATTTACTTCAACCAAACCAGAACTGGTGATTGTTGGCACAGCGGAAAGAGTTTGAATGAGGTGTGTTTTCAGAGGAGTAAATGAGGCGATTAATCTCGTCTTAGTTCAGTTTGACAAACAAATATATCACCAATCGCCAGTTGATGGGCTGACAGTGGCTGGTTGGAAAATTTTAACATATTGCATAACCCTACTGTGTAATAAATGAGATAATGTACAGTGAGCAGGTCATTATTTCAAATTAATGTCCCGCTTACTGTACATTATTACTTAAACTACCTAAAAACAGTCCTGTTTTATTTGCTTAAAGGCGCAGCAAGTTATTCTAGAGAAAGATAGTCTATATATATGTAAATATAATATATCTGAGATAAGCTAATCAGCTAATAATATCAGCCACGCCGGTGTATCAGTCACGCTCTGATGACTTAATACGTTTTTTTTTTTTAAAACAACAAATCAAGGGCTTGTGGTGAAAAGCACAGCTTCTGTTCAGCAGTAAGAATAAGAGGGAAACATCTACTTTAATCTTCTGCACCCCCTGCCTTCATAATCACTAAAAGGACAAATCAAATCCTCTTGTTCGCTGCGGTGGCTCCACAGTGTAAAATCCCTGTTCACCACCCAAACAATCATCTAGCAGGTCGGATTTGTCTTTGTGCGTTTGTGAAGAACACACTTGCATAACAGATGAGCAAATACTCGCATTCAAATGGTGAGTGACCCAAAACAAAACCAGTGGAATACCAGTGGAGCTGCACCACCCTGTCTAGGTCTATTTATTTATGCATAGCAACACACACACACACACACACATGCATACATGCATACATGTGGTTGCACCTGTACGTGGGAACACACCTGGAGGGCAGAGCTTCACAGAGAGGAGAGACGGTGTTCATTTACAAGTGAAAAACAAGATGGAGGCATTTTAAAAGACTCTTCAAAACAAAGAGAAAGCTTTAGACAGTTTATTTCTTTTGCCTGCCAGCTTGTGTGTGCGTGTGTGTGTGTGTGTGTGTGTGTGTGTGTGTGTGTGTGTGTGTGTGTGTGTGTGTGGTTGACCTAACAAGGAAAGCTTTGTCTGCATGATGGCTTTTAGCTGCACCTCAACCTGCTGATCAGCTTTCGTACGTGCATCTATGTGACTTGAAAGAGCTAATATATGATATTATATGTAAGCATTTAAACTGTATCTTGACCCTTTAAAGGGATAGTTCCAATTATTTGAAGCGTGGTTGTGTGAGGTACTTATGGATGGAGGTCGGCACACCCCCGGTTTGGAGAAGCAGGGAGCGGTACAAGCACAGAGGCTAAGAAATGTACTGCTGTGGACAGATTTAGCAACAAAAACGTATTTTAGCCATTTAAAAAAACAGGTCAGCTTAAAAAAATCAATATCATTTTAAGTGTACCCTATAATTATTATATTGTCACTGCTTTACTTTGCCAGCAAACCACCTTTTCCGATGGAAAACTGCCATAATATAAACCAAATATCACTCTCTCTAAACCAACCAAACTCCATAGGAGAAATCAGTCATTTTACCTCTCAGAAAATGTGAGTCGATAAGTTACCACCACCTTAATCTGTTGCAATTGGGTGACATCAGTTCTTTAAAAGAATAGTTTGGATTCACCAAAGTCACACGAAAACACAAATAAACTAACAGATCGAGGCAGCGGAAGAACAGCAACTCAAGTGTTCTGCGAGGTAAAATTACTGATTTCATCTATGGAGTTTGGTTGGTTTGGAGAGAGCGATATTTGGTTTGTTTAACGACAGTTTCCCGCCAGAAAAGGTTGTCTGACGGCAAAGTTTAGTGGTGGAAATATTCTAAATATAACATACACTTAAACTTATATTGAGTACCTAATACAACCCCACATACGCACACGTATACGAGACTGTATGCTCCTACTGCATAATGAATATTCTTAGAATGCGGTTTCAGTTCAGTCTGTCCAAAATGAAATGTCGCCGACAGTTTCCTCTCTGGCCTCCCGAGTTATTTTCATAACATTAACAGTGCGTGTTATTTGACATCTTTATCAGTGGTTGATAGCTGCGAGGCCAATAGAACAGCAGTGACTGCTTCACAATGGTCGGGTTGGCCTGCTGACAAGCCATCAGCTAACACACACACAACCACACATACACAGATAAGCAAACGCACAAAAACACTGGGAAAAACACATGAACATGCACTAGAATGTACGTGTACGTATAAAACATCACACCTAGTAAAGGTCAAAGTGAAGTCCATAGCATGGGCTTATAGCTCATTCATGTGTCCTTCATAAGGACTCTTCATACATCAGAAGCCAGCAGCATGTAAATACTCATCATACAGCATGTATGGCTCTTGTCAAGGCACACGCACACACAAACGCACACTTAAACACGCAATTCAAGCTTGTCTAAAGCGATCCACTGAAATAACAGACGTTAAAAAGGTTAGGAGTGAATAATTGACTAGTCCATTAGCTCTCTCTCTCTGTCTGTCCTTCGTTCCCTGTCTCTGCTAACCAAACATGCCTCGTCTACATTGCTTTCTACTTGTTTGCTATCCCTTACAGCTGAAACTAAAATATTAATACTGCAATTTTATTTAACCTGCATGGTTGGGTTGTTAAACTGGCGCATTTAGTGCAGCTGAACTGTTCAAACCAAGCTGCTGCGCAGAAAGTTATACATTTTCTGCCATTTTTCATGTACTCAGATCAAAGATGAATTTGTAGCCACTTAGGCTTATCCAGCGAGTAACCTGTTTCTTTGCATCATTAAACAGGACTTTCAATCCTGGTGAAAATATTGTTTTTTTTGCAGTGTGGGATTACGTTAGTAGCAATTATTTTCATTCCTTTTATCTGCCACAAACTCAGATTTGTACTTTAAGAGCAACCTAAATTGAAGCTTTAAATTTTAAAGTACTTAAAGGGAAAATTCACTACTTTTCATGTGGATGCCCAGTCAATGATGATGGTAAATGTGGTTAAAGTTGTAAATGATGCAATACATTTCTTAATGTGTGCTATATTGACAAGCTGAGTTCTCCTCCTCGCAAAACCGTGACACCAGTGCCTACATGTTCCAGGATGCACTGTGAGCAAGCTTTTGACGCCTACGCCCATGTTGCCATGGATCATCATCAAAACTTAGCGTTAGCTGACAAAAAATAGTGATCTAGCTCGCCCAATGGCAACCAAGAGGACGAGACTTTCATGCTGAAATAACCCATAGTTCTTCCTTCTTTAACACCAGCTACATCACTATGACATCACTGGATGCAGGAAGAAAAACAGATTTTGCAGCATTAAAACTCTGGAGCTTAGAGCTTTACCACTCAATAGAGCACATATTGAGGAATTTGTTGCTTCAACTGACTACATTTTCCATCAAAAGTGGCGAATTTTCCCTTTAACAGTGACAACATGCAAACTCACTCACAATGCAAAGCAGTCAGGGTGGCTAAACAAACAAATGATGTTCGACATGAAGCAGAACCAGTAAACAAGCCCACACGGCGAAGAATCGAAAGGGCAGAGAGCTGAACTTCAGCTCGCTTTCTTAATATTTTAAGAAGACCACATTGACCTCACAGTCCCAGCATGAAAAAACAACCTCAGCTACTGCTCATATAGACCTTTAAAAAGACTAACTTACAACACTTAGAACACTTTCCATTTAAAAATATTCACCCCATCAGCGTCTAACATGAACCAGCTGAGCTGCTAATTTGTTAATTCCATTCATGCTTAACCTTCAGTTGACAGTTTAGCCCGTTCGCTCTGACACTTTCTACTATAAATAGTGTTGTAAATGACATTTATGGAGGTTATTAATGGAACTGTGCCTTTAAAAGTTAATGGGTAGCAGCGGGGCATACAAAGTGCAGCACTTTGTACGCCCCGCTCTTCACCTTCAACTGTCAACACCACCACTGGCAGAATGTTGTGAGTTTTTTTAGTGTGAAAAAAAAAACCTTGTGCAGGCTTGGAGTCAGCTGACAGTGCACTGTACTCAATACCACAAACAGACACAAACACAAGTGCATGTAGGAAAACATTAGGGCTGGCACTCAGGACTCAAAGGTATCGAAATAAGCCACTACCAACAATACCTGGATTCAATTCTTTTGGTACCCAGATCCTGAAAGAAATTACTATTCACAAGGTTTTGCTCACAGTCAATCGCTGCAAGAGTTCTTCATAGGTATCACTTAAAGGGTACTGGTATTGGTACTGGTATTGAAATGTTTTTTTTAACAACACCCAGCCCGAGGAAACATGCACGCATGCAATTTTTTTTTTCCCAGGGTGCTGTTGCTTGGTGCTGGCATGCAGGCTGTGGGAGAACGGATGATAATTAGAAAAACTGCAAGGCAACTTTTGCTTTTAACAGTTTCACACCTCACCCCATAAAGATTTTCATGAGTTTAAGTGCAGAAAATATCTATTTATTAGTTCTGGATTGAACTCTTTAACCGTTATGAGAACATAAAACGACTTACTGGACTGTAAAAATATATAGTTTTTCCATAATATCGGTCAGTAAAGCTGCTTTTATTTTATATGGACTTCATTTTGTTCACATGTAAGGACTGACATCCACTGACAGAAATCGCTCCCTTCATTAAAGGGATAGTTTGCCAGTGCATTACCTACAGTAGATGGTGGTTGTAACAGCCCCAGTTTGGAGAAGCACAGATGAGAACCAGCACGCAAGCTTAGCAATGAACTGCCTAAAAAAGATACACCTAAAAAAAAATCAACATCACTTCAAGTGTATGTTATTTTTACTGATTTACTTTGCTATCACACAGCCTTTTCTGACTGGAAACCACCATAATTTAAACCAAATATCACCCTCTCCAAACCAACCGAACTCCATAGGTAAAATCAGTCATTTTACCTCGCAGATCACAGGAGTTCCTTGTCTACTGCCGCCTCAAACTATTTATTCGTTTGTGTTCTTGTGTTACTTGGGTGTTTTAAAAGGATAGCTCAGATCACAGAAGCGAAAGAGAAACTAACAGATCGAGGCAGTGGTGGATCAGCAACTCCTGTGTTCTGCAAGCTAAAATTACAGATTTTACCTATGGAGTTTGGTTGGTTTGAAGCGAAAATTTTCTTAATATAGCGTACACCTAAAGTGAAACTGACTTTTTTAAGTGGACCTTTCTTAAAGTGGCTAAAAGTCCTTTTCTTGCCAAACCTGCCCACTTAGCTTCTGTGATAGTTCTCCAAACTGGGGGACCGATTGCCCTCTACAGTCGATAATACACTGACTATCGAGAATTACCTCACACAACCCCGCATTAAATAATCTAAGCTATCCCTTTAAGTCACTCTACCTGTTGAACCACAAAATCTGTGTCAAGTACAGGGATGTTTTGCCGCTGAAAATCCTGTTATACAGTAGAGCACAGTACAGTACACGGTGTAGCTCATTAATATGTGCCGGGGAGATTATTTGCACAGGTACAGTAGGTACACAACAGCTCCCTGGACGCCACGAATAACCTGTTAATCATTCATCAACACCCAAAACTTGAGGCGAATAACACAACCAGCCTCATCATACAGTAACTGAACAAGTCTGCCTACTGTTGTGTGTTTTCTGTGTAACTAGGGCACCTGACTAAGACCCACTTCCTATTCTCACACACTTCCTCTGCTCATGAACACACGGCAGATCCTGGCAGCACGGAGCTGGATGTGTGCGTGTGCTTTTTGTAAGGATAGGACACACATGGACGCACTCATAAGCAGGACATTAACAACCTTGTCAGTGGCTCTTAAAGTAGACGCCTACCAAGTGCATAATATCATCCAGCTACACACACACACACACACACAAACACACACACACACACACACACACACACACACAAGCCTTTGACAAACTCATTATCAAAGTTAATTCACATTAGGGTCCAAACTACAAGCTTATTCCCTCTTTCCTCTTAAGCACACACACACACACACACACACACACACTCATGCACCGTTTGACCTAACCCATATGTTTGGGTGGGATAAGTCCACGTCACCTCTTAGTGTCTTTAATGCATTAAGTCCTTTCTTTCAACTGCCTATTAGCGCAACAGCCCCGACTCTGCACAATGACACACACCCACACACACACGCACAAACAATCCCATTAACAGATTGCTGTGCATTCAATACCTGTTAGTTCAGTGGCCGCAGGACGTCATGAACTACTTTTTTAAACATGGATGCAGGCGTTCGCTCAAGCGTGCACGAAGCTCCAGTTGAATGATTCCTCTGTGCAGGCAGATTGAGGAAGCATTTCAACGGTTATGTAATGGAAACAGGTTATTTCAAGTAAAAAGCAAACAGGAAGAATTATATACAGCACGGGTACAGTTAGACGACACAAGCACAAGACCATCCAAGGGCAGATATTTTGTCATGTGCAGGCAAAAAGCAGATTATACTTAACATACAACTAGGTTTGGCTTACTTCACTTAGACCGAAATGTTTTATTCATTTCAGTAAATGTGATTGAATCTATCGTAGACATTTCCACATGCGTGCATTTTGTGTGTGTGCATTTCTACAAACTTGCTTGGTGCCTTTTGTAACATATCAGACAGCACGATATTAATTTAATCTGGACCTGCCGGGATCTCATTATCATTACGCCCCATGTGGACGGGGGGGGGCACTGTATAAAAGCACTTAAGCTGATGAGATCGCTTATAGACACTGGCTGCTGTGATGTCATGATGCCATCTGACTGGGCTGGTTCAATATGATGTCACATCTGAACCGTACAACTTTAAATCATAATAGGATGAGCGTCCTGCTGTTTTATTGTGGAATTAGGTCATATTGTGTCTGAATTCACAAGTCACAACAGACATACTGTATTAAAACTTCAGAAAGGTTGAATTTCTTTTTATATACACTGTAAAAAAAAAATCAACTAGTTGTCTTAACTTTAAAAAATGTGACCAGCATTTTTGACTGAATCTGAAAAGACAAGTTGACAAACAAATAAACATCTCTACCAAAATGAACTTGACGTTAATGCAGCTGCAGTTGAGAAACTCTGTTCAATAAGCTTTAAGATATTAAGAGGAACTAACCGCTCTTCAGTCATACTGTTGAACATTAAAAAAGAAGACTTCCTTTTGCATTTTCTCAATTTGAGAAGTCAGTTCTTCATTTCACTCAAAGACCTTACTTGCTTGAGCTGCTCAGGTTGGAACTACTTTGTTCCAGCGATGGCAAAAATGTTGTGAAAACAAGCAACCACACATTTTCTTCAAAGTATAAAAAAGAAGGGTCTCAGATCTTTAGAAGTTGACTGTACTCCAAACATCACATTCATTCAACTCATCATTTCAAGTCGAGTTAGAAGAACTCATGTTTATAAGTTCTGAAGAGTTCTGTAAATAAACACTACATTATTGAGAAAAGATTAGTGTCACTAAATGTCTGCATATTTTCTTTTTACAGTGTACAGTGCATTTCCATTTGTTCCATTTATTGTAACCCAACATGAGCTCTGTTTTGTGTCTTTGTAATGATTGTGTATCTGCACTCTGCTCCATTCAAACAAAGGCTGAGTTAATGTGTTCTTACTGTGATGCTGCCGTCTCTGTCTATGAAGTGCCTGTGTAGTGCTTTGTAATGTTGACTTGCTTTCTACATCAGTGTGATAATGCTTTTAGGAGGTTTTTCCTGCCGTAGTGATGTTACTCACACACACACACACACACACACACACACACACACACACACGACCACACATTTTAGGCAGCCTGTCTTCCATTGTAATGTTGAGCTAAAAGATGAAAGTATGGTGTCTGTCTGGCTCTAAAGACCCTCTCTCTCTTTCTGTATTCCCCCTGGACGCACGCACACACACACACACACACACACACACACACACACACACACACACACACACACACACACTCACACACACTCAAAACACACATACAGGCTCAGCAGACACCTCAATTATGATAATGTGGATCAGCATTAATGTATCCTTACAGCACGGCTGGCTCTTAACAATGTTGGGTATGTATGTATGTGTGTGTGTATTTGTGTGTGTGTGTGTGTGTGTGTGTGTGTGTGTGCATCTGACAGCAGGAGGGGAGGGGCAGCTACTGTATCTCATTTAACACAGGTTACTCCCTCCAGGAAAGCAAAATGCTGAGGCCTTCAGCATTTCTACCTTTGCACACATTCACACACAACAATACACACACACACACACACACACACACACCAACACACAGTTAATATAAGTTTCTCATGAATGCAACAAAGAGAAATACGGACAAACAGAAAAATAAGAGGATTCAGGGGGATGCTGCAGCGGCTGTCTGCTCAGAGAAAGATCAAGTTCGACAAACAAAGGAGCAAAATATGAGAAACACACTGAAATAAAGTTAAAAAAAAAAGAAAAGGAGTAAAAAAAAGAGGGGATCTAGCGCTTTATTTTCGAAAGCACACAGGCCTCGGGGAGATGAACCTACTGTGTGTTTTTCTGTCTGCGTGAATCTGAGCGTCAGCCAGTTTCAACAGTCCAGATGGCCTCGAATACAGGCAGAAGAAACGCGGATTAAACAAACCAAACAATGTAAAACATTCAAAATACATCATAATTCACAGACAAAGAATATGCAGCAGTGAAATAGGGCCCCGCTGACTTGGCGGCCTCGGAAAGAGACAATTTGAATAAGCAAACTATTCAGACAACACATACAAAATGAGCAAAAAGTGCACTTTATTAACCTACACGCCTCCTGGAATAAAAAAATATAAACTCAGCTCATTTGTCTGCACCATGTCCACTTATTAGGCCTGGGTACCGTTCACATTTGGACTCTAAATGGACTCTCTGCAATATTGTTATTCATTTATACCATTTTTGTTACTTATTTAGAACATTTTACCTATTTTCTGTATATAAGTGATATCCAGCATTAACTAAAAGCATTTAAGAACTGTAAAATGAGATCAGCATTCTGTGAACAGCTTCTGCACAACTGTGTGTGCACAGCAATACAGTACAGTTAAGGTAACAACTAGAGGCGTAAATCACAAGTTTCATCACGATCTGATCTTTATATATTGATTCTTTGGACAACGATAAGAGTCTGGTATGACACGTTTCAATTCAGAGGTCTGCGATCAATGTCAGATGATATCTTATGTCTGTTTAACACATTGTTACGTTTATGTCAGCGCACAACAAAAAAAAGAACTAAATTATGATTCAACAAATTTAATGACTGAATTCTTCCAGACATGTATGATACAGACATGCCGTCGATCATATTGGATCATTGAACTTTGCATCGATCCAGATTAATGTATCGTTACACCCCTAGTAAATACACTTATGATTGACGAGACAGGTCAACGTCATGAAAAACAGAGACATAGTCCAGTTATTGTGCTACATGGACCTGACAGCACATCGTCTGCGACTTCTGCACCACGACGAAGGCAGAAACACAGCAGAGAAAGACAGGAAGCAGAAACGAACAAACGTATATTCAATTTTCAAAATAAAAGTCTCTGAACAAAAATGTTTGGATGCAAAGAATTAACAACAGGACAGGACAGTGCTATAGGGGAGACACTGCCTTATACCCTCCGGCCTGTCAGTCTGTCCCCCAGGCATTTAACAATGTTGTGTCGTGGCAACTATAATTTTTCCCCATAACTATCAATGCAATTCACAAGTGCTCACTTCCTATTAAGGCTTCAAACATTCTGAGAAATCTCGGTTTTAGCGTACTAAGTAGCGAGATGGTAAGGAATGTAGTTGGCAGCCTAGAGGCTGAGTGTTGCTAATGTGTGTAAAAATGCTGAGCCAACGCCAAGTAAAACTGAAAAAAAGCCCAGTTGTCTCCAACAACAACTTTGCATTTCACATTTCAGTGAGTTTTCTCTGAGTTTTCTCTATATTTTAAGTTGTTCCTTCGCCCAGATGCACTCGCAGGTAACAAAGTTTGTGATTTAAGGTGAATCTGTACTGATGTAATTCAGTCAGTGCCCTTAAAAGCACAGAGTTCAGTGCCTGAACCTGCCACTGATGTCCTCCACTTATGGACTGTAGGTGGTGCAAGAAGCAGTGTGAGCAGTACACAAGCAATGATTTAAAGAAATCAGCATTCGGTCAGTTCTCAACAACTGCTCCTCTTCCTGAAAAGGCGTCTCACTCTCCTCAAACTCCTCTGCAGCTTTGCCATCACAGACCTGCTGTTTCTTCCTTGTCTTCCCTCCGTCTTCCTCCCCCCCACCACCTCCTCCTCCTCTTGCCTCCTTCCTCCTCTTCTCCCAGACTCCCTCCCTCCCTCCCTGTAATTACCACCTCAGACTCCAATTAAAAGAAACCACAATAAAGAGGAGCAGAGGAGGGAGACTGGAGGAGGGGGGGGTAAAGGAAAGACAGAGGGGACTGCGGAGGGAGAGACGGACGGGGAAATTTAATGAGAGGTTTGTCCCCACACACACACACACACACACACACACACAAACATACACACTTATATACATAAAGACATTAACTCCAGAACCAGCAGCATATGCAGGTAAAAGCGCACTTCTAAAAAATTGAGTTTTGTGAGCCGACAAAAGATAAGAGAAAGGATTTTAAAAGAACAGGCAGTGTGTGTGTGTGTGTGCGCGCACGCATAAACGTCTACATACATGTGTTTGTGTGTGTGTGTGTGTGTGTGAGGGGGACTGCTGATAGTTTTTCCTTTGTGTTTTGCTCCTGCCTGTTTCCTGCCATTAAGGTTCTCAGTGTTGCTCTACTTTCCTTAACAGCACACAAACACACACAAACACACACACACACACACAGACCAAATTGAAAAAAGACAGAGCCAGAAGGTCAATATGCAGACAGAGGATGATAAAAAAAAACAACAAGAGAGCAGAACTGGAGATCAACAAGTCACGGAGACGGCACAGAGAGGGAGCACAACACAGTCAATAATTGCTTTTAAAACTGATCAAAGCAGACACACACAAACACACACACACGTAAATTATTACCAAAGAAACTCTCTGCAGCGGCGGAAGACACTAACAATCAATAAACACAAAGCAGGAACAGCAGGGTAGCCCTTACTGTCAAGCTGTCTTTGTGTGTGTGTCTGAGTGTGTGTGTGTGTGTGGAAGAAATGGGCCTCATGGTTGTGTGCCAAACCAAGACTGCCAAAAAAAACACAGGGAGAAGCAGTGCAGAGAGGTGGTTTGATTTACTGGGCTGCCAAAGAGAGAGCGGGCACAATATACAGAGAGGAAACAGATATCTTGGTTCATTATACACACACACACACACACACACACACACACACACACACAGTAGTCTCAGACAGTCTTATCAGTTTTTCCTTTTTATTTAGCAGATCCATTACTCAGCGATTCTTTGAAGATTACTAGTGTGTGTGTGTGTGTGTGTGTGTGTGTGTGTGTGTGTGTGCGTGCTCTAGACAGGAGTCACTGTGCTGACTTTATGACCAGGCGTATTACCTTGATCATAGCAGGAGCGGTAACTTGCTGCGCATGACACACCAAACACCCCGTGGTGTGTGTGTGTGTGTGTGAACTTTCCCAGCTTCATTGAACTGTAAATTGACTGAATACCATCTGTGTGTCTATTTTCTCTCCAAACTGGTTGGACTGAAGTGTGTCGTGTTTACAACTGTAAACCGGTTCAACCTGACGGTTCAGTCGTGATGGGAGGTGAAATTTAAGAGCAGCTGAGTGTGTGTGTGTGTGTCATTATCTGTGTGTGCCATGTATTTACTATGTTATCACCTCACTAATAAGACATCTATAAAGATACGGGAGGCGGAAGAAGCTATTTATAATAAATGTCATAGTAATAGAAAGTATAAACAAATCTACATGTACTAGCTTGTGCTTCACTCACTTCAGAGAGCATTTAACTCACCGCTTTTTGGGGATTTGGATTCATTTAATTGGTCTATAAAATGTTAGAAAATGGTGAAAAATGTCAATTAGTGTTGTGTTTTTTCCCATAACCCGGCAACATTCAGTTTACTGACACAAAGGACTAAAGACCACCAGAAAACCAGAAAATAATCACATTTAAGAGGCTGGAATCAGAGAGTTTTGACTTTGATTTTTCTTAAAAAAAATAACTCAAACTGATTATTAAAATACTAGGTGATTAATTTATCAGTTGATTAATCGTTTCAGCTCCAAATTGGTGTAAAGGCTGGACATTTCATTTCAGTACAAATTTGAAATAAAGGTCTTTTGACACCAGGATCCTTTTGAAGACAGGGACCCCGGCACCCACCTTAAGGTCTTTACCGCATCAGTTGATGCGGTTGTTGTGGTTTCAATGTACATATCCCGAAACAAGTTCAAACAAAGCTTGCAGCTTTTTTGGATCTCAGGAGATCCTCACGGATAATTGCTCATTCTGCCTCGCTGGTAATCCGGCCTTAAATTCAGACCACCATGAGGTAGTGCAAAACGATTTAATGCGCCTAAATGTGACAGAGTTAAGCCCGGTTCATACTTGACACCACAACAACACCAGACGGATGCATCATACAAGATCAAGCTTGATCCTGCTTTAATTATACTCCCCGCAGTTATTTTATTTACATTCTTTCATTTACTTTGAAATATAAAGTGACAACAATCAGGTAACTTCTGTTTTGAGATGACTGCCATATAATCGGCGTGTTTGCAAAGTCGAGCCGGCTTTGCGAGCCGTTTGTTGTTACTGAAAAGCAGCGGATTACTGAGCCTTTCTTCAACTTCCTTAATGTTGTATTTACTGTCAACAGTCTTCACCGGCATTAGACACTTGTAGGAGAAAGCAGCCCACACAAGCAGACCAGGTTGACCAATCACAGTTCTTGCAGTTTCCACATGGTATATGTAGCGGTCATACCGCCACGTGTTTACCAGAAGTTTAAAACAATAAATTTTGAGTTTGAAAGAAAGTATTTATGTGTTGTTGGCTGAATGTGCCAATATATTTAAATATATTTAGCACTGACTATGGTATTAGCCCTGTCGACAAATGGGAATCGAGAGCCAGAACTGTTGAGAACCGGTTCTAAATTGTCTGCTCCATCAGAATTGTACGCCTCTGAGATTATCAGTTTCTTTTATCGATAGCAGTATGTTTTTTTCTGACAGTTACACATTGCAAAACAACAACAAAGTTCCTTTCTGTTAATATTCTTGATCCACAACCTGCGAACATCGTGGTCCTCTGTACACTCATGAATCTCTGTAGCGTGTCTGGTCTTCATAACATAAAGGCTTTTGTATTTTGCATTCCGTCTTTTTTCCGAAATTAAAGTTCGACACAACTGTTGGGGAAGTCGAACTGCACAGGTTCTTTCCAACTTCCTGGGCATTGTTGTCTAAAGTAACATTACGTAAACAGAAAAGGTAGAAACTTCTTATCACGGCTCGTATTCATTCGCACTCATACTGTAAGAAGATGCCACCACAGCAATGTCGGCTGGTTAATGTCCAGGACTTTGCTGGATTCATCTTTACTTTCGTATATCGTGGTTACAGTAACATTCTGCAAGGCTTTACCCCAGTCACATCACTGTATATCTTCACTGTTGAAATACTTTGTGTGAGTTTGCATGAAAGCAGAAATATTACTGCTGTAAAAAAAAAAAAAAAAAAAAA
>JAJHUR010140495.1:31208-60063 GCA_027495735.1 Lutjanus campechanus | reverse complement strand
AAGAAAACAGAGAAGAAGAAACTGTGAAATGAGAAAAAGACACAACAGGAGACAAAAAATAAAGATGTAGACGCAACAGAAAGAGTTGCTAAGTGCTGAGTCAGATGCTAGCAAGATAAGCTAGTGTGGAAACTTAGAAACCACTTGAGACTAGTATAGAGACATACTTGAGATTATATAGATAGGAATGCGGGTTTTCAAATGCAGTAGCTTTCCGTTAGCACTCAAGCTATGGCCAGTAAAGAGCTACAGCTTATCAGACAAAACTGAAAAAAGGCGCTAAGAGCATTTCTGATGTCTTTCTCTATTCCCATGGTACCACTCAACACCACAAGGCCCCATCAACCACACTTAGAAGAACAAGAGGGATGTGGGCTACAAAAGACTGGTGAAGAAAGAGAGCGAGAATGGGATGCAGGGATGAGAAAGGGGAAGGACTGTTCTCTTGTATTTGGAAAACCACTACATATTCCCCGGTGGGAGACAACAATGCAGCCTCAACCCAAACACATAATCTACTGCAGTCCACATGTATTCTCACAGGCAAAGCTCCATTCAGACCGTGTGGTGGTTACAGTCTTCCTGGCCTAATCCCAAGGCATTTCTGTGATATGAAAATATGCAGTGATGAGAATTTTGCACATCATGAGCCTGATCCCTCCAAACAATGGATATCTTTGACCAGATTTCCTGACATCAACACGAAAGCCCCATATCACCACATACGGTGTCTTTAATGCCCAAAGACAACATCATGTGTCACATGTAACATGTAACATGACTGTGTGAAATTTAAAATAAACATAAAACACAAGTTGCCTTGTTAGACGTGGAGCATAACACATAATCACTCTATTAACACTAAATCGTCGACTGAGTTACGGTGGAAATGGGCAACTCAAAGACCCTCTGCAGTGACATCATGAAACATTTATTCATTTTTATGAAATAATCAATGCAGCTATTGTTTAGGCCGACATCTGCTGACGACGCCGATCACAAGATGAGATACTTCAGGCTCACCATCTGAGCTGAACGAGCTGCTGAAGGAAATCTTGATCAACACTTCATCTGAAATCTTTTCTGAATTTTGAATTTTGCCTGTCCTAGCTTTTTGAAAAACTGTCGATACTGCTGGAGCTATTAGATGAAGTCTTTTTAGTGACAAAGGACTTTTCTGTTACGCCACAAAACCAAAGGTTAGGAATGCACAATTTATCGGCCAAACATCGGTATTGGCCGATATTTGCTTTGTTGAGTGCAACTGGCAAAAAAGATGACATTCATCGCTGGCACTGGCCAATGTTTATCTGTTGTGTTGCATCAATTTTTACTCTGGAATTACTCTATTCTCGTTTAAAACTGTAGTCACAGGTGCACTGCTGCTAACTGTAGCTGCCATTAGCAAGTTAGCTCAGTTAGCAGTGTTTTTTATAATGAACATTTCGTTTATTTTCCCCCCTGGTACAAAGGGGGGAATAAATAACAAAAAAACAAAGTAAACAAGCACAAAAATATTGGTATCAGCATCAGCTGTCGGTCAAATTGTTATTTTAAAAGCTTGTATTAATATAGGCCCAGAATTTCACCATCAGTACATCCCTAAAAAAGTTAGAACCAGTATACCAGCAACCCAGAATTCAACTGAACTGTAGAATTCATTTAAGCGTCACAGCCAAAAACTGTTGGCAGCGGTTGCACTTCTCATACTCGTCGGTTATCATCAGATTTGGGTGCGTCCTTGTTTCCCCTACTAGTTTCATTTAGCGTGAAGCCACAGTTCTACCTGGCAAGTAAAATTCACGAGAAGCACGGAGCAGACCAGACCAGACTAGACCACAGAGCCTGCAGCCCCACCCACCACACACTCACACAGGAGCATGCAGTGAAATCAAGGCGCTTACTATATTTTCCAGCCTGCTTTGATTAGTCTTTGTTATGAGGGACTCCCATCCATCCATCCACCCACACACACGCACACAGTTCACCGCAAGCCAAGTGAAAATGTTGGCACAAAAACAAAAAAACTACAATAGAGTAATAAATCTTCTATCACTGGAAGCTACTGGAGTGAGAAATGTTTGAATAGGGATTCTGTTAAGCTGCTGTTGACTACAAACAAAGAGAAAGTATAGTTTTGGTGAGCGGGCAGGCAAAGTGATCCGCCAGCCGAGCAGGTGGTGCGGTCGATGGACACTGGGTGGCCTTAATGGGCGACATAATGCTTATATACCTGCATAGTTTCCGACCAACCGACCTTAATCAAATTAGACATAGCTCCTGTCTCCTTCACTGTAAATGGACCCTGATCCATGCGGTCGCTGCACCGCTGGGAGCCGGGCCCTCCCTTGTGTGCCGACACCCTAATGAGTTTCATGTGAGGGGCATTAAAAAGGCTGCTAGACCAGTGAAACTGACTGGAGCTGGCAGTGGAGCCCGCCCTGATCCAGTCACAACAGGCATACAGAAATTTAATGTAAAGCCAAGTGGGGTTTGGTTTAGTATTTGTGCCATTTAATCATCATTACTTCAATTTCTATGGACATTAAAGCCATTATATCAGAGCTCCTGTATATTTTAAACTCAACATTAAGGGTTTCTTTATTAAAATATCTAGATTCAAGTGTGAAATGTTTTGCCATTACTAAACCAAATGCTTTTTTTTTGGTAAAAAATAAAATTATGATGAACCAAACAGGCTTGTTTGTCATTTCTCTAAATGACAATCCCACACTCTGGTGGCAACTTCATTATGCCGTGTGTAATTTCAGCCGAGCAGTTTTACGACTTTCCCCCAAACGCTTAACCAGAGAGTTGGAGCAATTCCACCTCAGCCTAATTAGCCACGCTACCATTTAATATTACATGTTACAAAGCACAGCAGTCACAAATGTATCACAACAGCAATGAAGCACTGAGAAATTGTATCTCATGGTGCAAAACAGAGGAATGTGGACCAAAATGACATTAAAAATAAAGGAATCTTGAAGCAAAATAACTGTGTATTCATCATTACACACCAGAAAACAATTTATTGATGAATGGAAAATGAAGAGACAAATTCTTAAAAGGATAGATCAGTAGTAGACGCAACTCGACACGCCCCCCAGTTAGGAGAAGTAGAGAGGCGTGTCACCATGGAAGATAAGCAATGTACTGCTGTGGACAGGGTCAGCAACAAAAGGTAGAAAGGCAAACATCTCTCTCTCTCCAAACCAACCAAACTGCATTGGTGAAATTACTAATTTTACCTTGCAGACCACAGGAGTTGCTGGTCTACCACTGCCTAAATATGTTTGTTTGTTTGTGTTATTGAGTGATTCTGGCGCATCCGAACCAACCTTTTAAGACACAGAAGTCACAAAATAACACAAACAAACTAACAGATGGAGGCAGCGGTGGACCAGCAACTCCTGTGTTCTCCGAAGTAAAATCACTGATTTCATCAATGGAGTTTGGTTGCTTGGAAAAGAGTGATATTTACACTTCAAATAATCTGAACTATCCCTTTATCTCTGTATTAAAGTTTGGCCCTGAGGATGGTGCTTAAAATACATCTGAGACTGGAGCTACCCTTCCCATAAACTGAAGCGCTGAGCAAGATTTCACCTGTTGGTGGCGCTGGCTGCAGCGACAGAGTATCACCAAACTCTTCACACGTCAAACAGGATCTACATTACATGCTTTTCATGTGCTTTTTGCAGAGCTGCATGTGAAGGCAGCGTGCACTACCGTCAACACTCAGCTCTGCAGGGTGTCACTTGGATATGAGTGCTCATGATGCAAGCAAAGCTTAACACACATAGACAAACACACACACCACCTGACCAGTTGCTCATAACAACTCCTCTGTCTTACATAAGAGTCTCTCTTCAGTTATCATAACACACATGCAAACGCTGAAGCGTGCACACACACACCCTGGTGAGGATGACAACAACTTTTGACACTACTAGAATGAAATGTTGTGTCTTTAATCCAGATAAGAGTCATGCATGTTTGTACTTAGCAGGCACCCTTTCATGTATCTGATTTAACTGCAGCAAAACATTCAAACAGAAAGACAATCATGCAGCAATAAACAAAATATTGATGGATTCATTGATGCATTCCTCTCTGTCTCTCTCTCTCCCACTGCTATTTGTTGGCACTCGCTCCAACTGTATTTGTCGTGGGGCCAGCGTGCCACAGGCCACTGTTGCGTAATGACACACAGAGCCAGGGAGCTAACTTACAGACACTGCATTCATTCAGCAAATGAGCCTGAATCAATAGCGAGCAGCGACTGTCTGAAGAAAGAATTTAAATGCAGGTCGATCACGGATTGCAAAACAACAAAAGGGTTAAAGCACATTAAAAATCTGCCGCAGACTGCAGCGGTGGAGCAAAGCCCATTAATACAGTCAGGTGACTGTACTGGAGTACAGGCTAACGGTCAATGGACACACAGTGACGCAACCTGTAAATCTTATTCCCCT
Source organism: Lutjanus campechanus (assembly GCA_027495735.1). Taxonomy (NCBI): domain Eukaryota; kingdom Metazoa; phylum Chordata; class Actinopteri; order Lutjaniformes; family Lutjanidae; genus Lutjanus; species Lutjanus campechanus. The sequence goes on along the minus strand of JAJHUR010140495.1, from coordinate 55,585 downwards.
GGCTGCATCTGGGTGTAAACACCATCACATGGTAGACAGAGGGAGACAGGGCCGAGAGCAAAGCACGAAACACAAAATAATGAAAAGGGAATGAAAGAAGGAAACACAAAAACAGCAGGGTCAAACTGAGAAATATACGACAGATGGAGTTATTACCATGCAAACAAAGAAAATGAATTCAAAATATGGACAAATGAATAGAAACAAAGATGCTCGTGCAGACAGACTGCAGTCAATCTCCAAAGGGTCACAAAGTAGCTCTGTATAACTATTGGCCCATAAGCTTCTTATTATTTTGTTGTGATGGATGTCTCCACTCATTTTATTTTCCATTTTAACTGTCAGTCAGTTCTCAGAAAACAGGAAAGCTGGCGAGCGTGTGCTGCTGACCCCGACCATCCCGGCACAAAGGGAGAGCTTGTTAGGGAGCCCGGCTTGTCTTCTATTCACTCTTACAGCCAGTCATCCCAATCTGTGTCTGCTTCACTTTCAATACTTTTCCCACTTAGGGATAGTTCAGATTGTTTGAAGTGGGGTTGTAGGAGGTAGTATCAATAGTCAGTGTATTTTCTAGAGTAGATGATGGTCAGCCCCTTTTGAGGACTGCCCTCAAATATCACTCTCTAAGCCAGCCAAACTCCATAGACGAAATCTGTAATTTTGCCTCACAGAAAACAGGAGCTGCTGGTCTACCTCTGCATCGATTTGTTGGTTTGTTTGTGGTATTATGTGACTTTGGTGAAATCAAACTGTCCTTTTAAAACACCAAAGCCACACAGTAACACAAACAAAACTAATAAATCAAGGCACTGATAGACTAACAGTTCCCGTGTTCTGCAAGATAAAATTACTGATTCCGTGCATGGAGTTTGGCTGGTGAGGAGCGAGCGATATTTGGCTTGTATAACAGCATTTTCCTGTCAGAAATGGCTGTCTGATGGCAAAGTTAAGCACTGAAAATATTGTAAATACGCTTAAACTGATGCTTAGCTCCCATGCTGTTACTCGTCTATGTTTCTCCAAACTGGGGGCATGCTCATGCACCTCATACCCGTTTAAGCTTTTAGTGTATGGTCGTGAAAGTGATGCACACAGCCACGTCTCAAGAAAACTAAGGGCTCATTTGGAGATCAACAGTCTGAAACTTTTCATCCGCTCTGCTCTCATCTCCCTGAGCAATGATGCTGAATCACCGCCTGCTTACAGAGCCACTGATCCTGACCTCTGCCTCCTCTGGATCAGGCCAAACGAACAGACAAATTCCCCCACATGCATCAATCCTCCCCTCAGCGGGAGGCGCGCATTTGACTGAACTGTCCCTTTAAGTTTGAGAGCTGCTACGTGTCTGGATGAAACCAGCAGCCCCGGCGTTTCTCTGCCCAGTCTGTCTGTGCACTTGTTGTTGGCGTTGAGAAGAACAAGTCTGGCACCTGCTTGCTTCGCCAGCATCACCATTTATCAAAGCCACAATGAAGGCAGAAGGCAGCGCTTTGGCACCGCGCCCCCGGTGCGTAAAACAGCCGCACGGACACAAATGCGCGTTTAATTGTGGGTTTAATTGTGTTTTGCCGCCACACACATCATTTTGATGATACTCTTTGTCCTGTGCATGTGATTAAAAGACATGAAGCAACAATGCAAACTATGCTTAAGTTGCAGATGTTGCCCCAGCCTCATGCATGTTATTGTTTTGATAGCTGTCATCATCATTATCATCAGCCAGGATGTTGTAAACTATCCTTCTTGGTTGCAAATAGATATTAAACACACGCCAAATTCATAATATTGCCTGTAAAAGCCAGGAAAGTCCCAACAAAAAGGGAAAGTGCGATTTTATCATCATCATATTACCCTCATGAGTTTGTTTTCCTCCGCCCTGACGGTTGCACTCACCTCCCAGTCCGCCCAGGGTCGCTGCCCTGGAGGCTGCGCAGCAGAGCAGGCACAGCACCGGGAGCAGGATCAACATCGCCCGGCCAGGACGCGTCATGATTCGGCTCCTGTCCTGCCTTGGTCCCGGGGGAGGAGGTGGAGGTCCGTCCGATCTGATTTCAACACCAAAGTCCCGGACTCAGCTGCGATGCATCCTGGTCCTGATTTCACAGGTTTCTCTGAGTTCAAAAATACTGTCCAAAGCAATAATCAATAAGTTTATAAATTAAATAAAAGCTTCCTTAGATGTTTAATTCTGTTATTCTGCTACAGGTTAGTGGTTTTCCCGCAGCTCTAATCTGCACAAAGCGCACAGAAGAAGTGCATCCGTTCAGCGTAAATGTAACGATTGTATTATCCACTACAGGAAAGCGACATGCTGGAGACGCAGGAGGCATATAAATATTGTAGTAGTATTTGTGGTGTATTCCAGTCACAAACTGTGTGTCAAAGTAATCCAAAGTGCCGTCCTCTGGTGCAGGAATAACGCCCGGTGTCCTGGGTTGTAACCGGCTGGAACCTCTCTCTGGTCACCGCTCCGTGCCCCGGTGTCGCCTCGCTCAGTCCGTCCCGCTGCTGCATATAAAAATAAACCAAACCTCCGCTCGTCTTCAGGTTCAATTAACGGAGGTAATTAAATAAAAAAAAAATAAAAAAATCTCGTTCAGCTCAGTGAAGGAAACAAAATCCCGAGCGCGCGCTGCGTGGCTGGAGCTCGAGCGCTGGCTCGGGTGCACAGTGAACGGCAAGAGGATGTGCTGCTGTAGAGCTCGAGCGCAGGCTGAGTGTAGAAGCCAAACGCCTCGCGCCCCGCCCTCCGGAGAAGGCAAAAGATACGACAGGTAAACGATGATGTCAGAGCAGGTGCACACCGCTTTTTCCTCAGAAACTGAGAGATTAATATCAGATTTCAAATAAACTGGAATTGCGTTTGTTAAGTTCTTCTGAACTAATGAATAATTTCATGAGTGGAAATGACAGGGAGTAGGGGAGACCAGGGGCAATTGTTACGTTTTCCTTCAAAACTCATAGACCACTAATAATTCAATAGTCATCTGTTGGCATAAGAAACATATATATATATATATATATATATATATATATATATATATATATATATATATATATATATATATACATATATATACTGTATATAAATATAAATATATATACATACATGTGTTAACTAATTAAAAATGATATATTTTCACAATAATGACTAATACGGTGTTAAAACAAATTCAAACTCTTTGGTTTACATTATATCTATGTCTAACAATTTTCATTATTGGCCAATAAGAGTTTTTTTTTTTTTTTAAAACTCTTGGGTATTTGTTTAACAGTTATCCATTCTTAGCGGCCTGATTTTGGACTATCCCAGCTATAAATGCATGTATGTTGTCTTTTATGCACCAATATGAAAACTTTTTTGTTAAGGAACATAATGCAGGGGTTTTTTTTTTGTTTGTTTGTTTGTTTGTTTGTTTGTTTTATAGGCAGCATTTTAGGTCTGTCTCCTAACAGTAGACTAAACCATCGGTGAGAAGAGTCTTAGTCAACCATATTTTCCTTTATTTATTGGTTACAGAAGAAACTTTATACGTGAACTGCAGCTGTTTGGCCCAGGGGATTGTTACAACATGGACTTATTGCTTCAAAATTTAAGCTAGGGCCCGACCAATTCTGGATTTTTGTTGGCTTAAAGTGCTGCCAATAAAACAAACAAACAAATAAATAAATAAATCTGCATTATGTTTTGTACAAAAAAAGACAACATTTCAGCCAACATTAATTATTTCAGACAACATATATGCCAACACCGATATAGACCGATGTTGCTGTATCAGCCATCTAATATATCTGTCTGGCCTTGACTGGAGCCTCTAATTCCATGTGTGTCTCCAGAGTCTAGATTAAGAATGAAAAGTACCAGAAGTAGGTTTTAAAATCTTTTTCGGGAGTTTTAGCAACATTATTTATTTGTTATCCATTCAAAATCTGAGCAGGAAAGTTCCCTCTGCTCCTTTTAAACTCTGTGGTCTGCTTTACTTAATCCACCTGTCAGTCATCTGACATCATGGAGGGGCGGAGCGTCTAAAGTAAAGATGATTAAACAGTAGATGTGAGGTCAACGGTCTGCAGGCCTTAACCACACTAATAATCCACAGAGGTTATTTTCTGCCATGTGTTGTTAATTTGTCCTGACGTGTACTTCTCACAGTGCTTCAGATATATATATATAATCAGAGTGATTTAAGGTGGCGGTGATACACAATAAACTGCAGCCGCTTCAGTTTGGAAATGTTTCAAGCCTGTGTTGTAATTTTAATATTAATATATGCAATATGGAAAGCACTCTCCTTTCCGCCCCCTCTCTCATTCTCCAAGGAGGAGAAGCAGGGGACGGCCGGCTGTGCTGACCGGCTGATTTCACGGGGCGGGGGTGCAGACATGTACCCCGGCTCCCGAACAAAAGGGAGGGGTCACAGAGGAGCCCGGATTAAGGGATTTGGTAGACGAGGAGCGGGAAGGAGGAGGAGGACAGGGGTCAGAGGTGAGGGAGCGTCGATAAAGAAAAGCCAAATGGAGCAAAGAAGTGAGCGGCGCCGTCTCTAATCGAGCCTGATTAAGCTCACACTGTGCGTGTCTCATCTTTACGCAGCCGCTGACTTTTGAAGCACCAAACGTCATTCACAATCACAATGAATGTCTTCATCGGTGGCAGTTGTAGCAGCCGTTGGAGATGAGGGCACTTTAGAAAACACCCCCCCTCGTGCCTTCACCCTGTGACTTTTAGGTGGCGAGTAAATTCATCACTGTCACTGTGGAGGTCCAGATCCACGTCTGGGTCAGTTACTGTTTAGACCGACCGCCATGCATCTGGGATAAAGCAAATGAGGACGGTGCTGATTCTCACCCACAAAGAATGTCTGTCTATAGTAGAAATCAAACTTGTTTGAGCTGAACTCAGCTGTTGCCCTCTTCTGGACAGGTGAAGCAAGTACTTAAACAGAACATAATGCACTGAAAAACATAGACAGCAAATAAGGATTTGAACCAGTGGCCTTATTTCAGAAACTTAATATCTTAAGTCTTAAATTCAAATTGGAAGATAGGATTCTTGTTAATACAGAAGCAAATCCTATCTAACTTCAGGACTCCTTTCTTATCTTATGTTATCTCATCTCAGGTTAGAAAATCCTAAATACTCAATCCAACAGCGCTTATCAACTTAAGTGTCTGTGACCTAGCAAACACTACTTTTTGCATCTTGCTGAGCTTAAAAAACTTTTGCTTTTAGAAATATAGAAATATACAACAAATTAAGCAAAAACAGCGATGGGCACTTTACATCAAGACAGATGAGTTAGAGTTTTCGCTAACATCTGTAGAGAAACAAGGGAGATAAACTAAAGGGAGTGGGCAAAAACACAATATTCACCATATGTGGCATCCTTTGTTTTTAAAATAAAGCATCCATATGGGCTAAACAAGTTAACTACCACTGCCTTCTATCTACTGTTTGCCAACAGTTCCATTAGTTAACACTGTTAGCTAACATTAACATTAGCTAGTTACTTATGTTAGCTACTTCTACAGGTGGAAAAGTAAAAATTAAAGACAGTTTAACAGTTACCCTAAAGTTAGGAGAGTTTATTTAAGATTTTGGGAAGTTAGGCTGCTTTTGTAATACATGTTTCCTTTCTTAAATCTATAACATGTAACATTTCTACATAAAAATGTGTAAAAATGCTAGATATATGTTACATATTTAACTAAGTTCTGCACTTATATTATTCCAAATGTTTCTGACAATGCTCAAATGCAGAAAAATACGTAATTTATTCAAGGCAAAGGTGCGCTTCTTACTAGCTGTTGCTAGCTAGTTGCTACTTGCATTAACTCCCAAAAAGCACAGGATACGTTAGCGAGTGAGTAAGGAAACTTGGGCACATGACTAATTGTGACATGACTAAAAGTTTCATATTACCTCATCCATGAATATGACTTCATGTCAGGTGGATTTTCATCAGCTACAGTGAAGAAAACTCCCGCGATGTCATCAAACCACGTCTTTTGTTTTTGTTTTAATGCGAGAACGACCCCATAGCAGCGCATATTGTGAATTTAAATTATTGACTGAGTAACTGTTCATCTGTAATGGCCTTTTTACTTAATCAGCTCCTAATCTTAATTACCATGGATACCAAACAGTCCAGATAGGATCGGCTGCACATCAGGACGTCTCTGTAATACAGGCCCAGAAGAAGATTTCCTCCAGATATCAGAAGACAAAGCAAGATTCACGGACACAGTCAGATTGATTGAAGCCTTTCAAACCCCTCCACACACACACTGGTTCAAATTGGAACACCAAATTTGCATAAATTGGGCATACAGATCGGCATAAATTAACCAGAAGCACCAACCACGGAGGAGTATGGCCTTAAAGGGATTGCCACGGCTGCTTATCTGTCCCCTCACATTAATATTCAGACCCTGATGTAAGGAAGCTGCAATCCGTGACCCTGCACTCCTTTGGTTAATGTGGGTGGGTGTGTGTGTCAGGGTGCATTGTCACAAGTCTGTAAATGCGTCATTTTGATTGTACAGTATGTGTGTGCACGCTTGCAAGCATGTGTGCGCATATTTTTTTGTTTTGTTTTGGGGTGTTTTTTAATAAATTTTGAGCACATGCATGTGTGTCAGCCAAGACCATGACACTTAGGCCAAAGATTTTATATGTGTGTATTTGTACATGTGTGTCTGCATAAGCATGTATGTGTGTGACTAATGGCTGGGGACTACTGGTTGAGCTGCAGGGATTGTCATGGGTGAAGAGGATGACAGAAAAGAAAATCAGACAGAGGAAAGAGATGGGGAGAGACAGACGAGCCACCACCTCCAGCAAATGTAATTATATGGCTCAGAATCAGCGATCAGCTGTAGGCCAGGCACACACACACACACACACACACACACACACACACACACACACGACACTGACCTTGACACCCGACAGTGCCTCAAAAAGGTGAAAATATTGTTTGTTGTGAAGTCTGTCCTGGAATTGAATCTCGTAAATGTGTGACTGATCTGTGTGAGTCATGCCTGCAGTCACGGATTTTAATTCTGTTCTCCCACTTAATCAGTAAACAAACAGCTCAAATATATAAACATAATGGCATTAATTGAAGAAAAAACTGTTTTTATGGACAATAAAAAAATATGCAGTGGGAGCATTTACAGATTTTTTAAAAAGCCTTTGATATCACAGATCCTGATCAATAAAATGGAACGACACAGTATCAGAGAGGTTGTGTTGAACTGCCTGAAACCAGCAATGATTTCTGCCGAGAGGTGACTACAAATCTACATGTTTGGATCTTACTTCTGGAGTCCCACAGGGGTCAGAATTTGACCCGCAATTGTTTGTTCTTTATATTCACGACATATGTAAGGTAACAAAAATATTGAAATGTGATTTATTTTGCAGATGATACAAATATTTACTGTTCTTGGGAAACTTTACAGCAGCTTTTGGTGGCGATCACGACAGAAATAAATAAATTAGAGATATGTAGTGAGAGTGTTTCTAGATTTAAAAAAGCATTTGATACCATAAATCATGACATATTAATCAATAGAATGGGAAGGTATGGCATCAGAGGTGTTATGTTTAACTGGCTAAAAAGCTATTTGATGAAAACCACCACAATTTATGCTGATAGGTGACTACAAATCTACATGTCAGGATATTATATGTGGAGTCCCACAGGGGTCAGTATTAGGACCACAATTGTTTGCTTTTCATATTAATGATATAAAGTCTCAAAAATATTGAAATATGTTTTATTTGCATATGATACAAATATTTTCTGTTCTTGTGAAACCTTACAGCAACTTTTGGAGGTGGTCACAACAGAAATTAATAAATTAAAGCTATGCAGTGAGAGTGTTTATGGATTTAAAAGAAACCGCATTTGATACCATGAATCCTGATATATTGATCAATAGAATGGAAATGTATGGCATCAGAGGTGTTGCACTGAAGTGGCTGAAAAGCTCTATGTGAAACCGTTCAGATAAGTGACTACAAGTCTACACATTTGGATATTACTTGTGGAGTCCCACAAGGGTCAGTGCTAGGCCCAAATTAGATTGCTCTTCATATTAGTGATATTATATAGTGTAAGATATCAAACACATTGAAAATTTGGTTTTATTTGTGGATGAATCAAATATTTTATGTTTTGCAGAAAATTTACAGCAGCTTTTGGAGGTGGTCACAAGAGAAATTAATAAATTAAAGATGTGTTTTGACTCAAACAAATTCTCATTAAATCTGAACAAAACTAATGTCTGGAAATCTTAAAATAAATATACAATAACAAATTATGGTAGAAAATGTTATTTCTGGGTGAGATATTAGATTATGGGGGTATTGTTGATGAGACGACAAACATAGAGGTTTAGTTGTGGGTTTATGTCATTGAATTTTGATTGAAGAACTAGACAAACATGTTGTTCAGACCTGAAATGTTTTAAAATTTATGTACAAAATGTACATTGATCATTGAGAATCTTGATTATTTATTGTTTTGTTGTTGTTGTTTCTATACCTTTTATTTTATTTAATTTATTTTACTTTAAATATTTGAAAAAAATGAATAAAATCAAATCAAGAGCCTGTGTAAGTGTGTGTGTGTGTGTGTGTGTGTGTGTGTGTGTGCTAGGGAGACAGTGGGGATCACAAAAGGCTCGGGACTTCTGCCCCGAGGAGCAAAGGGCCCACATGCACTCACAGAAACACTCATTTAGTTAACAGCTTTCATTTCCCTAATTAAACCCAAGATATATAGTGAGCCCTGATTTTTCTGTCTCTCTCCCTGCACCCTCAGACCTCTCCAGCCCCGACGCCCCTGTTTCCCATCACACTTACCACCTCTCCTGCCGCATCTGCTCACATTTCCCCTCCCTCTATCCAAACGTATCAATCAGGCTGTCAATCTAAAATCACGGAGCAGAAATCCTGCGCTGAATGTGAGCGTTTCGCCCAGAACGTCTGAGTAAAACAGATTACAAGGCGAGCGTGGGGTCAATCCCCACCCTGTGTGATATTCGCTACTGGTTTTTTGTATCGCAGCTTGGCTGGTTGCCAACTGATTTACCCCCCATCCCTCACCTCTGCTGAGGAGGAAATGGAACAAACAGCCCAAAACCTTTTCCACTAATCCTCCAACAATGGATTCCGCTGTTTTATTGAGGGTGGAGATGGAAGGGATTCAGGCAGCCGGTCTGAACTGCTGTACTGAGCCCAGGTAAGCCTGGAGATTTGGATCAACGCTCGAGTTAAAGCATTTTATTAGTTTCATTCCACCCGAATGATCCATGAGCGTGGGTATTTTTGTCCAGGTTCCTCAAGATACACAGAAAATTAAAGGGATTGTTCAGTTTTTTTGATGTGGGCTTGCATGAAGCATCCATAGTCAGGCTGCTACCTACAGTATCAGTTAAGTTTAAGTGCACACTACATATAGAATATTTTCACTGCCGTCGATTTTGCTAACCAAATGAAGTATTGGTGCCCCATTAACTCCCATGATCTGTGAGGTAAAATTACTGTTTTTGCCTTTACTGTTTTTGAGTTTAATTATCCCTTTAACCTGCCACTAGAGGGTTAATAAAAATAAACGTGAAGGTGGATTATAAGCAGCTAAATCACTCAAGCTAGCGTATCAATTCCTGCTGAGAAAGTTGAGTTATAATAGAGTATTAACGCTCTAATGAGAGGGGATGTAGCTCAGTGGTAGAGCGCATGCTTCGCATGTATGAGGTCCTGGGTTCAATCCCCAGCATCTCCACATCTTATCTACAGAGGAGCTGTCTGTACTTCCAAGGGTTGGTGCTCCTCTGGGTCACTAAATACTACACCAGGCAAGATGTTCAAGGTACTCAAGGATTTCACCAAAAAAAAATCAGTTGCTGCATTGCATTGCCTCCAAGGTGAATGAATAAGACATAAGTCAGAGGAGGAGCTCCTCTTGCCAAGAATACGACACTGAAATCACCAAGTCTTGGCAGTAATAGCCTTCAACGGGCATAGTTGCTCTCCAAATAAGATTTTCATTCACCATTCACAGAGGTATTATGACTGCGTAGCGTGTAATGAAAGTCAAGAGTCGCTGTTAGATTTAGGCACAGGATTACTTGGGTTAGGTTTAGGGAAACATCATGTTTTTGGTTAAAGTTAAGAGGAAATTAGTTGGCTTGCAAGAACACGGTGCACTGAGTTATGACATGGCCACTTTTCAGCATTCAAATCAAATTCCTCCCAGCGTTATTTCCCACCTGTCGATCCTGTTTCACTCGTAATACGGAGAATCTGCAGAAGCCAGAAAATGCTGCTTCATCTGATCTTTGAAATCACTCTGTTTTTTAAGGTTTGGGGAGCTTCGTTGTCATGGTTAAAATAATACACAAGTGGTTAGAGTCAGGGAGTGACTGTGGTCAGGCTTAAAAAAACCCCATTATCTTCCAGTTTGAAATGGGAAATAAACAGCTGTCTCTTGTGTTCCTGTATTTTCTGAGCAGGCTGAAAAACACAGCATAATGCTGCATCATGTAATAGATCATTCGAATACAAAATATGACTACCAGCTCCTCTAAACCTCAGCAAAACTATATTAATCTGAGGGGATGTAGCTCAGTGGTAGAGCGCATGCTTTGCATGTATGAGGTCCTGGGATCAATCCCCAGCATCTCCATTTCTTACAGAAAATCTAATTTTTGTAGGATTGGCTTTCCTCGGTCACTACACCCTTTGCAATGTTTCAAGTTGAAGTGCTCCTCATGCAATGAATCCCCAGTGTTTATGGGATGCAGTGGGCTTGTGGGGCCTTTCATTTGAACAGTGAAGTTGAAATTTCAACTTGAACGCCCCCTGAAGTGGGCGATTTCCGACCTGGAGAAACCTCCAGGCCCACCCCTGAAAATCCAAGATGGCGACTCCATGCCTCAACTGTAGTGACGGCTGCTTATTAGAACATTCTGTCTTTTGCGTCTCGTTAAGTCAACCGTACACCCAGTGACTGTGGTCATGCTTAAAAAGACAACGATATTGACTTTCAAGTGGAAATAGGAAATAAACAGCTGTCTCCTGAAAACAGTACAGGGTATACCTGTAATACATACCACTTTCATGTCTGTGCATTTCATTCATCTTGCCCAGAAATGTGAAGGTAGAGACTGAATTACAGTACGGGTGAGATCAAAAAAGAGGGGATGTAGCTCAGTGGTAGAGCGCATGCTTTGCATGTATGAGGTCCTGGGTTCAATCCCCAGCATCTCCACTTGTTATCATTACATTATAGTCCAATTCAGAGGGGATTTATATGTGAAATAATAACAGAAATGCACATTAACAAAAGAAAGCATGAGAACAAAAAATGCACATGCCCACCTCTGCTGTTACGTGCAACTGAGTAAACATAAAAAAACCTTTCATACTTTGGGTGTTGGGTCACCTTTTGATCAGTAGGTACGACACTGTTCAAGGTAATAAAGCTTTGCACTGCCTTCAAGGTGAATAATGCAATACAAAAAATACAATGTTGAATCCACAGTGACATTGGCTGTAATAACCTTCAACACACTTAGTCGTCCTCCAACTGATGTTTTTATATGGTGTTATTATGAACGTGTACACAGTAGTTTTGTGTAAATCTTGTTAAACCTTAAGCATTAACAGAGCACTAACAAAGATGTTACACAAAACTATTACGTTTAGCTTTGTTAAACTGCAGAAGTGCACAACAAACAGACAGATTAAAGTACTTACTTACCAATCTACTGAACAACTAACTTGATGGGATAATTCACCCAAAAATGAAAATTCAGTCATGCCAATTGAGGGTAAAGTTTACTTTGTTGTTCCTCAAAACACTGCTGGAGTTTCACAGGAAAACAGTGTTGCAGAATCTCCCAAACAGTGGAAGTGAATGGTGACCAGTTTTCAAACGTAAAAAAACAACTGGAGAGAAACCATAAAATGCCTCTGTGCTGCTCATCTGGCATAGTCCAAGTCTCATAAAGTCCAGAATTGCCATCTGGACACCATCACACCATACACACCCACTTCAGACAGTGTGCATGTGAAGTTGGCTCCAAGCTAAGGATTTACAGTGAAGATTCAGACTAAAAAACATGGCGTAAATAACATTTTTTTTAGTCAACTTGGCAAGTTAGAGCTTTAGGAGACTTGGATTACACCAGATGAGCAGTATTGAGGCATTTTACGTATTTATTCTGTTATTTTTTACACTTGAAAACTGGTCACCATTCACTTCCATTGTTTGGGAGATTCTACAACGCTGTTTTCCTGTGAAATAAAAGACTAAACCCGACCTTCAATCGGCATGAGGGTGAGAAGAAAATGACTGAATTTGGGTCACTCACTACAACAAGGATACCATCTATAAAGCCGTTCACAAAAAAATCTGTTCATGAGCAAAAATTCTTGAACTATCTCCAAGGTGACTGTGAATATGGCCACGCTGACCCCATAGCAGCCTCTTATCAACAGAGCAGCAAAGCAGGAATTGTATCAGGGTGATGCCCATGTTTAGGTCACACCATACACCATGGCATTATGAACACAACAATATGACACACAGGGTATTTTCCATGTTATCTTAAACTGTGCTCATCATCCATATCCATCTTCCTCTCACTTGTTCCTGCAGATCCTTTCCTTATGCAAGCAAAGCACAGGGGCAAGATGAAATGAAGATGTTCTCATGACTACAGATCAAAAACAAATGTCAAGAATGGAGTTGCTATAGCGCATATAGCAGTGATATTCCCCAAGGTATCGGTTTTGTAGTAAGACAAGTACGAGCATGACATCATATTCAATTTTTTAAAGACTGATGTCAGAAGCAAAGAGGTCGTTCACTTCATTTTGCCTTCATGTCCCATGAATCCCTCCTGGCTGTATTACAGGTATGTCACATGTATGTCATATTGGATGTAACATAATTAGGAGTAAACAAAAAAAAAATCCCTCACAAAATGCTCCCAGCTTTCCCAAGTTGCATTAATCTGTCAACGCGCTCTTACGTTTTTTTTTTCCCAACATGACATGAACGCAACATGACTGACGCTTCCATGAAACACAGATACATGTTGAGAGGCTTCTCCTGCTCCGGCTGCACCTGCTGAGGTGTTGCAACACAACGCTTGGCAGAGGAAACAAAGCCGTATTGTATCATTGCACACGGTGCATTGTGCATGTTTTCTGTGTTAATGAAAGTGTGTTAATCTGCCACAAACATTAGCGCACGTTCGCAGGCACTTCTTTCAAGCAGCCAAGGGGGAGAACTGTGTGTGCTATCCACCCCTGTGATGTGAATTAAAGATGTTCAAACAATGCTAACCAATCAATTATTTACATGCCACACACACACACATACACAAGCACAATCTAGACAGCAAACACACACACAGACTCTTACACACACACCATATCCCATTAAACAGCCCTGTCTAATTAAAGGGATCATTTCAGCTATAATTAGCCTCTACAGTACGTCTGTGGTGTAGCAATTCTTTATAGTGAGCTGAAATATAATCATTAGTCTCATCCCTCAAAGAGCAACCGAGAACTGCTGCGTAAGACACGCGGTGCTATTTTATAATGACTGGTCACTTCAGTGGAATACAGCTAAATCTAATCATCTAATGCAGTGATTCCCAACCAGTGTTTCTTATACCCCAGGGGGTAATTCAGCAGTTGCCACAGGGTGTGTGGACAAGTCATGGAGTAGCTCAAGTCATTTTTTATAAAAATAGAAAGTAGAATTTTATTTATAGTGACATTTCCACATTAAAATGTCAGCAAACACTTGACATATATATCTTGTTGAGTTGCTTACATTATCCCAAATGTTTCCAAAAATGTTCAAACACAGAGAAATCTTTAATTTATTCAAGGTAATGGTGCTTTTCCATTGCTAGCTGGTTGCTAGCTGCTATAGCTACCTATGGCGGTTGTTTAAAAGTGAAGAAAACTCCCATGATTCCACGCCACTTCACAACATCATCATATTACATCTTTTGTCATTGTTTTGATGCGAGAAAGACCCCTAGCGGCAGAATTTACATTTTAAAAAATATGTCCGCATATGGAGCAAGATAGCTAGCTAAAAAATTACCTAATGAAAGAGACTCCTCTTGCAACAAATACAATGTTGAATCCACAGTGTTTGGGGCTAAAATAGCCTTCAGTAGGCCTAGCTGTTAAAAACTTACATTATATGAAACAAACATTTTGTGTAAAGTCATTTGTTGATGGTCTAGTTATGGATTGTTTGGGCCTCAACACAAAAAGCTCTTGGTTAGGTTTAAGTTTATTATTCTGCATATGCTTAACTATTGGCTATATAAATTGTGAACAGAGTTTCCAGGTCTGACAAGTGAAGTTGAAATGTTGAAATGCTTTAACTTGCTTTCCCTCTAATGGCCAGCAGGGGGCAACTCCACGGGTTGCAAAAAGAAGTCAGATTGTATGTAAGCATATGAGAAAATAACCTTACTTCTCATTTGTTTTCTTGCCTCAGTAAATAGTTTCTTTATGCATTTCTGGTCTCAGTAGATAGTTTCAAGCATTGTCATTTTGTAAATTATGGTCTCATTTATTGAGACCTGGCTACTTTGAAAATTGAGAAGGTGCTACCATGGTGTGTTCTCTGGTTCTCAGGCACATCCAATCAGGACAGAGGCATAGTAACACCTATCATCACCGCCTCCACCTACTCGTCCAAATACAATCACTTCTGGGTCCAAAACCCAAGATGGTGACGGCCATAATACCAACCTCAAGGCTTCAAAACAGTGACTTCTTATAAATAATGGATAAAATATAATATGTCAGACATCAACAGAGGGGATGTAGCTCAGTGGTAGAGCGCATGCTTCGCATGTATGAGGTCCTGGGTTCAATCCCCAGCATCTCCATTTCTTACCTCAGGATGAACTCCCACGCCGCACACATCTGAGCCTACCAGGTTGTATACAATACAAGACTGCATAATGTGGCAGTTCATATGCAAAAAGGCTTTCGCTACCTCCGAGGTTACTGAGATGATGATGAATCCACACCTCTTATCTACAGAAGATCAAAGATGGAATCCCATCATGCTCGGTGATGTTTTTTGAATCAACAAAATGGAACAGTTGAAGCAGATAGCTAAAAATAATGGATGAACAGTTGGCATAACTAGCTGATAAAGTCATGTAGTACAGTTTGCACAATATGTACTCACTTGCGTAGTGCACAAATTTCAAGTAGTGCATCTCAAATCGGGGACGCCAGTTGTGCCCTTACCAGAAATACCGATCGCAGATGATTCTTCTTCTTTGTGGGCGAACTAAAACTGGGCGCAGCTTTACTGCTGCCAGCAGGTTCAAAGTACGCCGTAATCTCTGTCGACAACAGGCTGGCCCTCCATCCTCCCTCCGGCTGAAAATGCACCATTGTGTTGATTTATATTTCATTCGCAGTACCAAATCTTTACAAATTTAACCAAATAAATGTATTGGTGGTTTAAATTAAACAACAATATAGTGACACTTATTGATAAAAATGCATGCATGACTTATATCTGTATAATTCTGTGTTCACCACGGCCACTGTAGTCACCATGGCTGCTTCCTCAGCCACCTGGGCCGCCATGTTCACAGGTTTGGTAGCCCCTGCCGTAGTGTTCCACACTCAGCTTTTTGGCCATTTTGAGTACAACACCCGGGTACTCGCAGTGCACTTTGTTTTGCCATAAATGTCAATGTGAACGCACTTATGCACCCAAAATAGGAAATGTAAGTACAGAAGTACGCAAATTGAGACAAAGCAATAGCCTGTGATTAAATGGTTAGCTAAAGGTAGGCTAATAGAAAACTGTCGAAACAGTTAGCTAAAGTAATGAACAAACAACTGCTGTAACAGTTGACTAAATGTAATGAATGAACAGTTAAAATAGATAGCTAGAAGTATCATACAGCATATATGGTTAGAGTGGTTGGCTAAAAGCAGACTAATGGAAAACTGCCGAAACAGTTAGCTAAAAGTAGTGAGTAAACGGTTGAAATAGATAACTAAGAATATAAGTCAAGCCTATGGTTAAATGGTTAGCTAAAAGTAATGGACAATTGTAGAAACAGTTCGCTAAAAGTGATGGAAAAATTGTTGAAATGTCCAGCTTCTGTCACTCCGAATGCTAATGTTAGCGGCACAGATACAAACTTAACCAAACCAACCTAAAAACTATATCCACCTCTGTCTCATGAATACTTAAATAATATATAGTTGAGTTTAAAATTAGTTCAGTTGAGGCGGTGGTTGAGTTCATTTGACGGGGCTGTGGGAGCACGTCTGACAAAATAAGGTTGCGAACCAGTTTAATGTATGCTGATGTGCTGGGTTCATCTGGTTACATGTCTCACGTTGATATGAGCGCACATTACATTTGATTGAGGGAGTATTTCCAGATGAATCACCGTTTGTTAGGAGGGTAGACTTGCAGCAGACAAACCCACAAACCCCAAGAACTACATGCACATTCCTCCTGCTGTGACTGCAATTAAAGAAAAGTGTTAAATACAATTATCCCGTATCAGTCTCCTTATGGCAAGAAAGGTAAAATGTAATTACCCGGCGTTGCTCTAACCTAATTCCGTATGTGACATTCTGGTAGATTGATTCCACAGCAGATGGTGCTATCAATTATTGAGCCTGTGAAGACGATGCTGCCCTCAATCAGATTAAGTAGATTATGCCAACATCAACTCCCTTATGATCCAGACTTGGTGTCTTAGATCAACATGCAACATCAAGATGCACACCCCCTAACACGCCTCCTTGGCCCTCTTTTAAACAGCCTCAGTCTTTTTCTCTCAGGATATCTATCTATCTATCTATCTATCTATCTATCTATCTATCTATCTATCTGTCTATCTATCTTTAAAGACGCTCTTCCCACTGGTGTCAAGTCGGTAAAATCCTCTGGGTGTATTTGTGTGCGCCTTAATGTATGCATTTCTCAAATCTGACCTAAATACGCTACACGTCGAGCTCTCTGAACGTTATCCGTCTACATACCATGATGGAGTCGTTGCCAACGTACTCGGCGTTCCACCCAACCCAATGCAAATGTCCCCTTAATCCTGTTAACCCACTCTTGCTGCGTGGAGAAGCAGAGAGAGTAGGAGAGAGCCCGGGGCAAGTATGACATTGTACCCCTCCACCCCGCTGAGATCTAATTGAAGAAACAAGTGCTCGGTACAAAGTGAGAGCTCCTCGGCTCACTGTGACATTAATACATGACTAGTATAAAAAAAAAAAAGAAAACTCTATGATCCGCAGCGTATCAATCTGAAAAACAGGATTGTAAATGTGGGGGTGCAGAGGAAGGGGAAGCAAATTTAAACATCAGCTTACACTACATATGTTGAAGTTGAGGTTTACAGCTGCTACGCAGTCGTTCATCTAATCCACAAGTTCTTTATGTGCAGTCCAAGAACCAGAGAAATGAGTGAATCAGATTGGTTTCAGAGTTGTTTTGTTGAGTCCTAAAGAAAAGTTTGATTTGTGATTTTGGGTGAAATCTTACATCAATATTTTGTTTCGATTGTTGTAAAATTTACAACCTATCCAATGCTGTCATATCCCCATCGGGATGAATTGTGATAACTTGGTTATCGACTGACTTTTTACCAGGCTGGTCCACATTTCAAATCCAATCTTTGGTGATGGAAGGAATCTATGTGAGTAAGTCATATTCTTGAAAAGCATTAATCAAAACAACCTCATATTTGGCAGGTGTACTGCTGAGTTTGGTGCAATTTCATCAGGCATTTTAAGAATAAACTTTACTTTCATGCAGCTTTTGAACTTTAAGTCTCAGAAACGATCTTTTCCTGGATTTTGTAGGTCCAGAGGAATCAATGCATATAAGCCATGCCCATTTTGGACCAAGCCGGAAAAAGGTAGCTTTCCAGATATTTGTTATTCCATGCAGTTCAGCCATGGCTGGCCCTCAAAGTTTGGTCGAATATGGTCAGGGCTTATATTACAAATAATGTAAAATCTCCTGAAAACTTCAAATTTGGTGCCACCTGGCCAGTAGGTGGCGCTGTAGCAACAGCATCTAGCTGTAAAGGAAAGAACCTCTGTCTGTATATATGACTGTCCCTCACATATCTTGAGAACCGTTCATCCGATCAACTTCACACTTGACAGGTGTGACGCCGAGGACCCAAGGGAGAGCAGTGCGGAGTGTGAAGTCGTTCGGATGAGTGGTTCTTGAGAACGCTGCAAGCACCAATGGGTCTGTTCCAAAAGGGCGCCACACAAGGACATTCCCATCAGCCTCAGCTGTACTCCGTGTTTAGTTCTAATAAGCAAATAGCGTGTAATAACACGCTGAACTAAGATGGTTCGAATGGTGAACATCATACATGCTGATACTGATATTAGCATTGAGCTCAAGGACCTTTGTGCAGCATCACAGAGCATGGCTGTAGAGTCTTAGTTTCATTTTTGTTTTCATCTATTTCTATTCCACTAACACCATTCTGCTCTTAGTATTCTAGTTGTATTTCTACCCTATATACCAGGGCAAGACATTCACTAATCAGAAGGTCGGTGGTTTTGATCCCACAGCTCCTCCAGTCTGCATGTCGAAGTGTCTTCTTTTCATTCTTTGAAAAGCAATTATTGATCTTCCATTCATTCCCCCCATGTAAAACTGTATAGTAATAATCACCATAAAGTGTGTGTGCGTATGTCTGTGTGTTAATGGAGGGTCTTGTAGCATGAGAGGCGATTGGGGTCGTTGTTTCTTAACGATAGCATCTGACCTCTGGAAGGATAAGGCAGGTCTGCTGTGTGCTAAGCTCCTCTTGACAACATGTTTTGACCCTCATCATCCAGCTGGGGTCTTAGTAATTGAAAAGGGGGTTAGGTTGCTGGATGCACTGGGTATCATTAGCAGCGGTTAGACGGTCTACATGTTTTACAGTAAGAATAAATGTAAATTTCAGGGAGGAAGACATTCACGTTACACCACTATGGTAGATTTCATGGTAGATTTTTTATTGCAGAAACATGCTGTCAGTACAGTCCTCCAGTGCTGGGAGATAAACTGCTGTGGGTGGCTGATAGCAGAGAGATTTAAACCCTTTACAGTACACACGAGCTTTTGACTCTGGCTGGGGTTGCCTCTGTTTGCTTTATCACTGTGCTGCAATGTGGGCCTGAGCAGATGTGGAATATTCCCATTTCAGAGGCAAGAGTTGCTCTGCTGAAAATGTTCAAGGTCTTTCAGTGTGAAAGCATTTATTGTTTGAGGGAGAAGAAAGCTTTGGCTGTACTGTACTCGAGTCAGAGCTGTAAAGCTGCGCGGAGTCCAGCTTTAGCACTGAGTCTGATACCGTGACCAGTTTTCTCCAAAGTGTTCATATTCTCCCCAGAGCTGAAAACATTTTATTTAGACCCACAGTACAGTATTCATCCCAAAGATACACCTAAGTTTTTAGGCATGCTACTGTAGCAGCATCACTAAAAATAATGACTCTCCCGTTAGCCGCAGCTGCATCTGTGCTAAATTGGTAAAAATACTAAATGTCATAGCCTTGAACGTCTTTTGCTACTGTGAGCATGTTTGCACGCTGGCATTCATGTTTACTTGAAAGCAAAGTGCTTAACGGTGCAGTAACTGATTCAGGGGAAGAAATAGTTGATTGTTGAGTCTCTTTTAAATGTTCATGAAGTACTGATGTGCTGGGAATGAGGCTCAACAATCAACAATCTTAGCAACATATGACTGGCTATATAGATTAGATTTTCTAAAGCCTAACAGAGCCAAGAGGAGGTGCAAAAGTCTAGTTTCTCTCACACCACTCATGCTGAAAGCATATTGCCAACCAGATTTATTTGATTTGGTCATTTTTCATTGATTTGTGTGCTTCTGCTATGGGTGAGTAAGCTACACAGTTTTTACAATCTGGAGTCTGCATTTTGAAAACTGAACGGATTCCCTGCGCTGTTTCTGTGTCTGGCTTCCTGCCTTCTCAATCTGCTCTGTGCAACTTGAGGCAGCCTCTGTCAAAAACAGGCTCGGTGCATATTCTCCGTGGAGCAGACCAGAGAGCCACTTCTGGGACGCACCGTGCCGCTTTTGGTGGAATCACAAAGCATTGTCTGGAATGACCACGATCAGCTCCAGCTGCTGCGTCGTAGCAGGATACAGCGCAGCCAGAACAAAGCAGTTGATTTTTTATTTTAGAGCTGTTCGAGCAGTTAGAGCAGCCAGGTTTCATGTAAAGATTCAGCATTTCAACTATTTATTTCTACGTGATGCACGCAGTTCTCAGTAAAAATATACAGTCAAAGTGATCTGTTGACAGCTGTTTCGACATCACAGCAGCAACATGACACGTTTCACTACAGTTTCAACGTTTATGTCTGTAGAGTATCTCACAGACATGAAAATATTGGGTGCTCTCCTTCTGTTCCTCTCTTTTCTCTCCCGTTCTCTCTCAGAACAAGGAAGTAAAATCACAGTGTTTTCTGGTTACAACACTGTTCTTCTCTTCGAAGCTCTCCTGCAAACTCAATGTAGAAAGATGGACGTAGCAAGAGCAGCGCAGCAGCAGAAACTGTCTGTGGGGTCACCAAAGTAGCCATCACACACAGGCAGACACAGCCAACAACTGTTCACTGCTGCTCTCTTACTCTAAATTTATAAAACGAGTTCCACCTGATTCGTTTTTGGAGCTGACTTGACTTTTCCTATTAAACTTATCTGCTTTTAAAAAAATAGTCAATAAGCTCAAACCTCTCCATTCAAATACGCTGCCAGTTTTAAATCAGCACCATAGTGAGAAAAACAGACGAGCGTATTTTCCATCCTTGCACACTCATTTAAAGCAAAAAAATTACCTCCCAGTCAGACTGTGTAAGATCACATTGGAATAATTACACAGCAGCCGGTGTTGAAAGGATACGAGATTACAGTTTGATTATATGGAAGAACCTGATTATTTCATTCAGCTGATTCAGTGGTTGATTACACAGATTATACCGCTCTATAGATCACTGATTAAATGATTCACCGTGTGTATGTGAGCAGTTCTAATAATCCTCATTCTGACATCTTCAAGACTAAATGTTAGAATGCTGTACAAATTATTTATACCCACAGTCGGTTTGTGGGGAAAAATAAATGAGTCTCTCTTGTTTAACATAAACATGAATATCATTAAGTGATTAACACAGGACATAAGTGCACTAGAGACCAAATACATACAGCGTCAGTCGGCTTTTTTATGCCGTTTGAGTGGGATTGTTCCTCATCCTATTTACTGTAACATTAAAAAATCAATTAAATTTATTCATATTTTCAACTGGAGTAGATACACGACATATTATGTAAGGATCTAAATGAATGATTTAAAATAGAAATAGAATAGAAAATAGGCTTGAAGAATGCATATGCTAGTGCTAACATGTGCCCACAGTTTGTTTTATGAGTTAACAGTTAACAGTTAGTGGCAGTAATGCGATATAAAGCACAGCAATGCACAAACAAAGGCAATTAAGATGGCTGTAATGGCAAGTAAACACATAGATGTATTCAGAAAACCTAGACAGGCCGATGCTGCTTAGACTTGCTTCCAATTTTTCCAACAGGCTACGTGCCAAAAATTCCCCTGCAGCCCAAAAAGCCTTTATCCTCATAAGCCACCACTGTGGCAACTAAAACTATTAACAGGACACCTCAAAGTACAAACAAGATTAATTATGACTCTTTCTATCATGAATTTTTGATCCATGGAGGATTTATATTTGCGAAACTTTAAAAAAAAAATCTGTGGCATCATCACAATGTAAAGTCTTTGGGCCGAGCTGAGACTTGCACATTCATTCAGTGGGCCGCATATCCAGGAAGTAAAAACAGAAGATAAAAAACTTGTTTGTGTATATGTGGAAGGAAATGCACATTAAATGTAAACAGAACTTTTGTTTGTTTCCTAGAAAACTCCACAATGTTCGACAGTCTTAGAAAAGCCCAATAAACAGAGCAATATGACTCAAAAAAATATTTTAAGTGGAATATAATTCAATGAAGTGTTGAATCAGTCACATATTTGTTCACAGAAACTGTTTTGGAAAAGGGCGAGCGCTTTCAAGAAAACCCCTGGTAGGTGATTCAAGCTCTGGGTTCAATCCCCCGCGTCCCCACATCTTATCTCATGGTGTGGTGCAAAGAACAAATCCTCCTTCTTGGAAAATAATGTCATTTCTGAAAGTCAGGTTGCTCAATAAAATACATGCTCTTGAATGATGCTTTTAAAAACATCTTTCACCAAAAAAAACAACAAAAAAAAACCTTGTACGTCCTCCACCCTCCACAATACATTTGAAAGAACCAAAAGAATTTACTCCAGCTGCTCAGAAAGTGCATGACTTTGATATCACTGCACTGTTTAATTTGATAAAAGTTCATTAGGAAACATTGTAGTCTCATCGTAGCTCATAAGGTCATGAGTTAAATCCCCAGCATCTCCACTTCTTGTCTCCAATAGAGCAAAGCACTAATTCTATTACCATTTCCTTCATGCCTTCACACAATACTACATGATACACAATGCTCAAGGGTGCTTTACATAAAATCATTCACCCAAAATCCTTGCACATTCTACTAAAGGAATAAATGATCGGCTGCTCTTGCAACAAGAATGAAAATCCACATGAATTCTTGGCTGTAATGGCCTTGATCAGGGTTAGCTGACCCCAGATGTCCTCCGACTTTAATTTTTCATTCAGCAGATACACTCCGGAGTGGTCGATGCGTGTACGGTAATATGAAACGTGGGTTTTATGTGATCATTCATCGCCGTTTCATTGTGTTCTTCGGTTATATCATCTTTTTGCCTGTCGTTCCCGCTCCTCTCTTTTGTCCCTGCGAGACCTCTCCTTAAGCAAACAGAGAGGAGAGCGGCCATGATGAAATGAAGGCGGTGGAGAGACAGGGGGGGGTTTGAGACCGGAGGAAGAGGTAGAAGGAGAGGGCAAGGAGTGGGGGGTGGAACGAGGAGCAGAAACACAGAGAAGAGGGCAAGTCGGTCCTCGGCTGGATGGATGAAAAATGCAACGTTAGGCTGAGAGCACACCAACATCACATCTATTAATAAAAGATATGGTTCAATAATCAGCACATGAATATGGATTAATAATTTCATCAGCAGGGAGAGCAGGTTTGTGGAATCCAGCTGGGCGTCTGCTCACACGACAACAGCTCCTTCATTCTAAGCTTTTGCGACCGGGCATGGAAAGAAGAAATTCAGAGGTAATTAAAAAGGGAGAGAAGGAGTGACAGGAGGACAGGAGGGAGGAGGAAGAGAGTGGCGTTTGTGCCTCCCAAACATCTGCTGACTGATTAGCAGGAGAGGAGAGGAGAGGAGAGGACCTAAAGTTTGTCTCGGAGCTTAAAATAGACGTGGCAAAGTGAGTAGCGCACATAAATCATACGTTCTTTAAATACTGTATGAGATTAGAGGGTATATTATTGAACTGTGAGTCTCTTTTAAGAAAAAAAAAAGGGTTCATCGTCGTGAGGAGAGGGATTCGGAGCCCAAATCTCACTCTGGCTAACACCTCTCCTCTTATCGAATGTGTGCATGAGAGGGAGCAAAAAATCTCATGTGTCTCTGTTATTAATGAATTTAAAAGGGTTTATGCCATCGATTTACAATGCAAATAAGAACATATTCGCCTTAAAATTTAGCCGTGAGTTGCCCCTTTTGTGTGTATGTAAATTACATTACACATACCAGTATATAATCCACGAAGCAAAGATAAAATTTGCAGAATATAGTGTGGGTTTTGGACTGCATTTTAACCATGCTAGCAACACAAGTCTAGGGATGATGATGTCCGTCTGTCAGTAAGTCCATGACTGGTCAAAACTGAAATATCTCAACAACTATTAGGGCGGGTTCACACCTAAAGGTCCAGTTCCTGAATCGAGCCAACGCAAGATGATTATTTTCCAAAACTTCATGGTGGGTCCAGGTTTTTGTCTCCTGGCACTTCACATTCAGTTCATCAGTCACCAAAACAGAAAAAGAAAATGTTGGGTCTGAACCATAGTTTGAGTCTGGCTTTCACACCAACCCAAACAAAGTTTTCAGAGAATCCTGACTGTGATATACATGATCCTGTATAGCACAATTCTGTAGCATGTGAAGAGTTAAACACATATTTGACTTTTCCCTAAAATTGTCATCTGTCGAAACTAATTGGCTGGATTTTGATTTTGTTTCACATCTTTCTATCAGAAGGCACCCTGACCCAAATGCAATGACACAGCTTATAACATATG
>JAJHUR010140495.1:495-22697 GCA_027495735.1 Lutjanus campechanus | reverse complement strand
GATACTTCTGTATCTCTTGCCAGATGGCAGCAGGGTGAGCAGGTGTGGTCTCATCTCCCTGAAATTACTGGTGTTCATTAGATGGGAACCAATGATGATCTGGGCAGAGTCTTCCTGTTCTGGATTGTGCACATCTGAGCCAGTTTGTGATGTTTCCAGTCAGGATGCTTTCTATTGCTCCTCTGTAGAAGTTAACAAAAGCATGGCACAGGAATTTTGACTTCTTTTAAGTTTCCTTAGAAAAGTTTCCTGCAGCTGTTTGTGAGTCTGGAGATGTGACATGTCCACGACAGGATCTCTGGAATGTTGATTCTCAGGAACCTAAACCTGTTCACCTGCTCCACCTCAGCTCCACCGATGGAGACAGGAGTCTGCGTCTTTGCATCCTTTCTCCAAAAAACAACAATCAACTCCTTGATTTTGCTGACATCAAACCGTAGGTTGTTTTCTGTGCACCGCTCTGCAATACTGTCATCCTTTTTTCAAATCTGTCGGATGACTGTAGTGTCATCTGCACACTTCCTAACTGTTCTCTCCATGCTGGGGGCTGCAGTCATGAGCGTGCAGCTTGAGCAGGAAGGGGCTGAGCACACAGCCCTGGGGAACTCCAGTGTTGAGCACTAGAGGAGAGGAGGAGGTAAGTTTGCCAATCCAAACTCTCCTGGGTAGTCCAATATTCACTTGCAGAGTGTGGTACTCAAGCCCAGAGTGTTCAGTTTGCCCGTCAGCTTCATGGGGGAGATTGTGTTGAATGCTGAGTTGAAATCAACAAGCAGCGTTCTCATGCAAGTGTTGTTTTCCTCCCGGTGAGTGAGGACTGAGTGGGAGGCAGTTGAGATGGCATCCTCTGCAGATCTGTTTGTTCTGAACGCAAACAGGTGAGGATCCAGGCTGGCAGGCATGCTGCTCTTTATGTCCTGGAGGACCAGTTTCTCCAGGCGTTTCCTCAGAACAGGGGGTGAGTGCCACAGGGCAGTAATCATTTAGACTAGACACTGCAGACATTTTCGGTTTAGGGACGATAGTGGCTGTGGGAACACTCGCCTGTTACAGTGATATGTTTAAGATGTCAGAAATGACACATATTAGCTGGTTGGCACATGTTTTTTAGCACAAAGCCAGGGACGTTATCAAGCCCAGCAGCTTTACTCATATTCACTCTCAGCGGGATTCTTCTCACATCCGCTGTGGATACTGACAGTGGCAGGTCCTCTGGAGGCAGAGTAGACTTTACAGCTGACTCTTTGTTGAGGAGATCAAAGAGAGTATAAAATGTGTTTAGCTCATCTGGTAATGTGGCCTCACACATGATGGGGGTGTTCCTGCTTTTGTCACTTGTAACACTTTTAACTGTCTCCCACATATCTTTGGTGCTGTTGAAGTTGAGGTCAACAGGGGGATGTAGGACTACTCGTAGATATTTTCACCAAAAAATGGAGCAGTGGCATTTGCATATTTTCACTTAACGTCTGCTGCTGGAATTCCAGGAGTAAGGACCATTACAGAATTAATTATTTATCAAGGGCCGGTTTGCAAATAATACTGGTCCTACACAGACTTAATGCATGCATGTTCCAGCCCCCAGTTTGGGTACCCCTGCTCTAGTAGGCTCTCAAAGTGTCAAACATGTTCATGGCAACATTGTAGCTTCAACTTATACAGACAAGGGTGGATGTTTCCAGTGGTGGACAGAGTACTGAAAATCTCAAGTACAAGTATTGGTACATTGCTAAAACATTACTCTATTACAAGTAAAAATACAAAGTATTCATCTCAAAATCTACTCAGAGTATTAGTTACATTTAAATGTTAATGTCACGTCACCTCTCCAAAGTAGGGATGCAAATTTTGTGCATTTTCCTGAGCCAATAGTTGAAAACACTAACAATCAAACACGTTTTTGTCCTCATTTTCATTTTTTCCCAATTTTAAGTCCAAGTTTAATGTTTCTTATTCAATAAATGGCTCTGCCAAACAAAACAATGTTGAAATATAATATAAATATCCATGAATACATTTTATTGGTTAATTCTTAATGACAATGAATCAATTAATGATTAATTAACATCCTTGCTCCAAATGTGTGCTGCCACAGTGTTTTGTTGTTTTTCATCCATATGTCTTTGTTTTCACTGACCCATTTGTGATCAGATCACCTTATTGGTTACTAAAATACAGACGGACAGTTTGGATATTAATTCAAATTGTACTCGGTACTCAACTATGGGTTTACTTAATTACGGTAATTTGAGTATTTGTGATTAGTTACTTCCACCCCTGGATGTTTCATGCCACGGTTGGTGGGGACAATAAACATGTCCCAGCTGGAGCTACTTATTATTTTTAGATGCAGTAACTGGTAAAGTTACTTTTGAGAGAAGTAGTAACTAATTAATTACTAAATTTCAGTAACTTGCCCAACACTGGTCTCCTGCCCGAGGTGCACGGTGTGAGGGGAGACGGAGTGACGCTGTGCTGCTGCCAGAGGAGTGCTGACTGAGATTACTGCATGTATGTGAACAAATTACAAAGTAACAGCTTTGTGAATATTTCTCTCTTTCCCCTGAAGGTCTCAATAACTCATAAGATTTGTTGCTAGTCATATAATTCCTATTTTAAACATTATGGCAGTAAAAGCAGACCAGTGGCTATAGGTAACCAGTGGACCAAACCAATATGAGGCATAATACGGGGGAGGACAAATCTTTCAAAACTTGAAAAGGCATTGTTTTGTCTATAATTACCACAGGTGATTTGTCACAATACCAAATCTCAGTAGATAACACTGACTAGACACCAACAGACAACAGTGATTATGTTCAATTTCTCTTTTTTAATCAAAATTATTGCTATTATTAGGGATGGTCCATACCCATTTCTATGCCCTTGCTTACAGACTGTTGTCAGTATTATTCCCTCTCTCACACATGTCACTGGTGGCCTACATTACACACTGTACACACTGCTGATGTATTACTTGCCTTACATACGAGTATAATGGAGCCAGTGATGCAGAAGCTGGAAAGTTTCCATTATCGTAAATTACATGCAGTAAAACACCTTAAAGACGTTCTTTTTTTTCTTCTTTTTTTAAAACACAAATTGCCTTCAAAATTACCTCCTATTCTCTTCAACAATATAACAAAATGCCCTTGAAATGGTCTTAACAATAATAAAATGATATCCAATCTTCTGCACCTCAGAGTGATTCTGAAATGATCTCTAATTCTGAGACACCACCGCTGGCCACGGCGCTGTGACAGCTGCAGTTTTACATAATGCACTGTTGCATTTTTAAGCCTTTTCTTTTCCCTTTTTTTTGCTTTGTTAACCACATCTCCCTTCCCCCTCTCTCCCTCTCTCTCTCTCTCTTTCTCTCTCCCTCTTTCATTTATGAACTCACCTCACCTACGCTATCCACCCCCCCTCACCTCCTCTCCTTCCTCCTCCTCCTCCTCCTCCACCTCCTCATTTTCCACACACACACCAAACCCCTCGCCTAAAAATGAAATCTGATTTTCCTTCTCTCTCTGTCTCTCTCTCTCTCTGTGGATGAGGGTCTCTGGGTCTTTTGTTCATCCACCCGCTCATGTGGCCTCCTCCGGTTGCCATGGCAACCGGGTGTATACATACTGTTGCTCCGGGAGAGAAATCGAGATGGAAAAAGAGGAGAATGGGATGCAGGGAGATGAGAGAGAGAGAGAGTGTGAGAGGTTGAGAGGGATGAGATGGAATCAGAATCAGGGGAGAAAGGGAGATAAGGCAAAAAAAAAGGACAGAAAAGAAGAAATATGAAAAATGGAGAGATTAATTTAAGAAAAAAGAGGAGAGGAAAGGGGAAAAGAGGACAAAAGGATACAGAATTGAATGAATGTAGGATTGAGGAGATACAAATATTCTCTTTCCTTACTGCTGCATGAGCAGTATTTTTCCCAGCTGAGATTATTCTCCTCAGAATTAAATAACCCTGTAATACAAACCCAAAAAAACAAATGTATACGTGTAATTCTTATTTCAGTGCTCAGCATTTCTTCATTTTCTATCTATTTGTTTGGTAAAAGATAATTGAATTTTTTTTTTTCTTCAGTTGCACAGCAAAGTTTTAATCTAATCTTCTGTCCTGGAACTCATTTTGCATGTTTCATATCAGCGGCTGATCGTAGTACAAGAATTTAAAGCTTACTGTGCCGCAGTCGCACACACTGCAAAATGCTCCAGATGATCAGAGCGTCAGCAAAACTGTTCAAATGTAAAATGTACTGTGATCAGAATGGAAAATATAGAGAGAAACAAGTCAGTGACATATCTCTTCTTTCAAGTTTTATTTTATTTTACAGTACACTAATAAGATGTAACGAGCCACACTTTGTATCAAATTAGACAAAAACTAGAAGTAATATGTTATTTATTGCACAGTGTTATACCCTTTATCATAGACTTAATTAGAATGTAATTTGGGACACATTACAACAGAACTGTGCGGTGAACTAAAGTATATTATAATGTGACTTGATCAAAGAAGTAGTCATTGGTCTAGAAGTAGCATTTCACTTTAGTTTACGGTATAGTTCCTTTGTAACGTGTCCCAAATTTCCCTCTAATATCATCTCATTACGGTCTAACAGTGGAAAACTATACACTTTAGTTTACAGTACAATTCTGTTGTAATGCATCCCTAATTACCATCTCATGAAGTCTAATAAAAAGTCATTAGAGGGTCATTTGGGACACATTATTAACAGAACTGTGCTGTAGACTAAAGTGTATTATCCCCTTCTGTTAGACCCTTATTAGACACATTATAACTGAACTGTATTGTAAACTAAAATGTATTCTTTCCCACTGTTAGAGCCTTTTAAGACTTAATTAGAGAGTAATTACAGACACATTACAACTGAACTGTACAGTAAAGTAAAGTCACTTAACAACATGAGAACCAGATCTGCCAAGTAAAGGACAAAATTATAGAGGTAGAGGAACATTTTTTTTATGAGTGACTGCACAGATTTGTTGTAATACTGACGGCAGATGATAAAATTTGATCAAAGACGTAGGCATCGGTCTAGAACTAGCAGACATGTGATTTTACTTGAGTTTAGAGTACAGTTCTCATGCAGTGTTTGCTAAATTGAGTCTTATAGTGGGAAATAATACACTTTACATTGCAGTTCTGTTGTAATGTGTCTAATAAGGCCTAATAAAGTGTCTCATACTGTCTAATAAAGAACATATTTCTAGTTTTTGACTAATTTAATACAAAGTACAGCTTGTTACATCCTATTAGTGTACTGCAAAATAAAATGCAAATACAAAAATCAGTTGAGCTTAATTTCATAGTTGTAATAAAATATATAATCTAAAATGAGAAGAGGGGAGGGTGACATTAAATTCAGTTCCTGTGTTTTATTCTGTCTTATTCTCATATGGTCTGGTTTGCACTTGAACATATTATAATAACAGTGGGAGCAGAAACACAAAAGGGAAAACACAAAGAGAGGACAACACGGAATGGGTGGGAAAAACTCAAAATGACGTCGAACAAGGGAGGAGAGCATCAAAGCGAGAGACAGTAAATATCAGCATCCTCGTCCGGGCTGCATCTTCCTCCACCCAGTTGTCTGTGTTTGCTGTATTAGACGCCCCTGCAGGAATCCAAACCCTGCAGACAAGCAGCCATCTGCCATCCTGGCTCCAGTCCAATGCTGCTCTGTGGAGCCAAGATGGCGCCCAGTCACACACATGCAAAAGAATTACAGTCAAAACTCACAGTCGAAGAAGGCATATTTTATAACATATTAAGACATACAGACTGACAAAAGTCTGACTATAGATATATTATCTGTTGTACTGTAGTTGGGGGAAATAAACAAGATGAACAAAAATTTGAAATCAAGAGAGAGGAGAGAAATAGCAGCAGTGGTGGAGGGAGATAGAGAGTGAGTGAAGTGAGGGAGCGATGACAGCTCACATCTCTGCACAGCGCCAAATTTTGTCAGAATATAGCTGCAGTGATCGTCTTTCTACTCTGCTTGCATGTGTATATACTGTACATATATGTGTAAAACTCTTTCTGCAGCTCTCACAGATAGAGAGCAGATAGAGTGTTTCTCTATGAATCCCCAACTCACAAACTGCACGCTGTTATCGGCTGGGAGCTACTCACCGCTGCCCATAGACTGATGCCCAGAAACATCCCAAACACAGAAAACTATGAGGAAAATAAGGAGATACAGGCAGAGGGCGGAGTCTCTGCAAATATAGACACCACCACACCACACCGCCAGTCTATACATTGATTTTTTTCCCCCTAGAAAATCATGCATTGTGTGCCCTTTAACAAAATAATAAGTCCAACAATTACTCAAATGTAAGACTACACAGTGCTGGCAAAATGGGAAAATAAACAGTATAAAATCTCCCATTATTCTGACTTAGGAACCCTTGCACAATATCCCATTTATAGCATCATATCACAGCAGATATAATTGTCCATTTTTATTATGTTACATATTTGAGTAAAAGCAAATGCAAATGCAAACAAATGGTGTACAACTCTTTTTTTTAATTAGCTGAATCATCTATTTAAATGTGGATTGTATTTAATTTTAACCACTTGTAAATGGTGGCTTTGCTGACCAATTTAGTGGCAGATATTGTAACTAAATGGAATTACAGCTTTGAGGCTAGCATGAATGTTTTTTTCTCACTCAGCCACTAGTATATAATCTGAATGATATGACATGAATGCTGTCAAAATACCAAGAAACTGTAAGGGAACATTAGCTGACTAAAGAATGCCTCGACAAAAATAAACTGTGCATTGAAAATTAATCTTATTTGGTGTCAGAAACTGATGTAGCTCAGGGGCTAACAACAGCACTATGAATTAAATTACTACCTGGCATTTCAGACACTGCCATTCCACTGTAGTAATATCATGTACTGCAGCTACATGCTTGACCTTCTGTCTGACTACATGAGATAGGACGCATACTTGAAAATCATGTCCATGCTAGGTGTTCAGGCAACTACACTGAGCTAACAGAGCAACATACAAGCAAACAACCGAAAAAACGTTATTCTGTATACTGTAGTATATTTTAAAGCATCGGTTACCAATTGCTTTCTAAGAAAAAAGGCAGGAAGAGATATATGTGGGTATAATGCTAATATGTGAGGGCTTGAGCTGCAGCCAAGTTTTTCTCTTGATGCCAAACGAGGACACGAGGTTTGCGCTAACGCTGGCTGACATTTCTTTGTCGCGACAAGATGAACGGCCATCCACTGACTGGTTTGTGAAGTTGGTGGCAGTCCGCAGGCATGGCTGGTGACCTGCTTACATGAAGAGTGATTGGCTGTAATCGTGAAGAGAGGCAGGAGGGAGAGACGGAGAGAGAGATGGAGAAGCTATAGCCTGAGTATCATAGCGATTAGCCGCGCCAAATGCACATACATGCACACACACGTGTGTGTACACACACGGAGCCGTAGAGGGATCATGACACGACGCTCTGATCTCGAGCTAATGCTGATCCAGACTCGTTGGCATCATTCCATTTCACACACATACAGACTCTCTACTGGCAGTTCTCCATTATAAGATCGCTAGTCCCTCTCATGCATATACATACCCACATGCTCAGAGGCCACCAGGGTATGAATCCCTCAAAATGAAACTGTATAGAGGTTCATCCTGTCATCCAGAAATACTTGATTTCTCATGCTTTTTTTAATATTTAACTTTTTCTGTTGTGAATAATCACCATTTATGAAAAGAAAATGCAGTGTGAATGCTCGCCGCTGAATCGCATCGCTGTGACGGAGCAGCTGAAGAAGTATGAAAGGCAGAAACAGCGGGAGAGTTACAAGTACTTTGAAGCTCTGAAAGGTGTTGAAATGCATGAAAATAAGCTGGAACATGTTGAATATTATATTTCAAAAGTATGTTGAACTGTTAAAGGAGAAGAACCGTCAAGTTAAAGTTTAACGACTGAACGGAGTTGACAGTCGGTTGACAAGGGAGCCAGCCGTGAAGATGTTGTGATGGACGGGTGCTCAAATGTTGGGAGCAGTTGCTAAGTGGTTGCTATGGTGTTACTGGTGGTTGCAAGGTTGGTGCCAAGTTGTTGCTATCTTCGCTTAATAATTAATCTCTTTGTTTGAGTCAGTATCATTTATAATAAATAGATGTGTGTTTCTGTCTCCCTCCATCAGTCAATACTGTGCACCATTTCTTACGCTTCTATGTTTTGTTCTGTTGTCTATATCATGTGTTTATTTATTGATTTACTTGAGGTTTTTTTATTGGTATGAAACAACAGTGTAAACACAAGTAATACTAATTAAGATCCCGTTCAATTTAGGGCAGCAGAGCCTCTCTAGTGACTAAACAAAGACAACAGCAGCAGTCTGACTCTATCAAATCTTGATTTGTAAAGATTAACAGATCATTGGTTTTATGACAGCCGTCATTCCCATTTTCAATTTCAAATCCTTTAAGGTCTGTGTCGTCTTTGAAGTGTTATTTTTTCCTTCAGACAAGTATCGGCTGCCACATGTAGGCAGGGCTGGCGATTTCAATCTCGATTTCAATTTTCAATTAATAGTGAAAATTTGGCACCCTCAGGGTTTGAATTACACAGTGGCTTTTGGGGAAGCCCTGTTGTGCATTGCTACTATACGTGTCACCCGCCTGTGCGTACATGGAAGTGCACGTCAGTGTGGCTACTCTTGGAAAATCAAAGATTACATTATTAATCAGAGCGAAAAACAAGAAACAAAATCAGCAAAGGGACACAGGCAACGTTTTTGTCCTTCTCATACAAACCCCTTCTTGAATCACAGCGCACATCCCACACTGTTTAGCAAACTTAGCTGCTTACAGCTTTTAAGGCTCTGGTATCAGGTATCAACATCATAATCTATCTATAATTTATTTTTGCACTGGAGGACTTTACACAAAGTATTATACGCCCGAGGCACAGCTGTTCCGTTTGTGGCAGGCATCTCTCTCTCTCAAGCACCTCTACTTCCCTGTCATTCCCCGTCTGTCTGTGGATTGTTATCTGGGGAAAATGGAATTAGGACCGAAAGTTGTGTTTGCAGCCACAAAAAGCAGGAACCGAACTAATCATCTCCTTTTCAGGGAAGTCGAGCTCCCCTTAGCTCCCCCGTCATTTGAACCACGGGCACCCCTGATGTTCGTTTCCTTCCCCCTGCCACAAACGGACCGACTCAACAACTCTTTTGGTTCTAGATAGTTAGAAGTAAGAGGATTTTACAGATCCAAGAAGCAGACACATTTCAAAGCCATGGTCGTGGCCGTAGATTCTCTGCTACCAGTGGATGGAGAAGGGGGATGGCAGGTTAACAAGGGGGATGCATTTTGGTCATTTTTGCGGGGATGGCACCCCACCTCACCCACCACTTAAATCAGCCCCTGCTCATAATAATGATTCATGATGGCAACCGGGAGTTTTCCTTCATAGAAACCACTGTAGCCTAGTTTGCAAATATATGTAAAGCATTTGCATTGCTAAAATGCAAAGAAAAGCAAGAGGAAAACATTTACTTATTCAGCAGAACAGAGACACAAATTTGTCAGAGACCTTCATCCCATCAACCCTCTGAGCTGCATTATGCATATTTCGTTTTAATAATATGTTATTAATCCTGCTGGTTTGAGTCTGGAGTTCTCACTGATGGTATAATCTACATTTATCTTTCAGCCCATCTCTCTCTTTACCAGGTCAGAGGGATTATATGTGTCCCATGTTCAGTGTCTATATAATTACAGATTACATGTGATTACACAACACACATACACACACACACACATGTGCATGTGTTTAATCCTAAAATCATTCTTCTGCCATGTGGTGAAAGTCAGCATATTTCAGTTGTTTCTCTTATGACTGACACTGAGACAGATTAATTCAGAGCGCTTAATCACCTTATTAATTTGTGTGCATCAGTGTGTGAGTGTGTGCAGTCGCACTAATACCTCAATCTGTGCAAAATCAACAATATGTTAAGCGAGGTCGCTCTTGGGTCAAATGCTGCATATTAATGGCGCATCAGTGTGTGTGTGGGCATGTTTGCATCAGTGTAAACATGGATAGATCATGCAAGGATACACATTATTGCGTTATTATTATGAAAATGTATGTCTGCATTTGTGTTAATATGTGTCCAAGTCTCAGCTGGTGTCGTATGGGCAAATGCTGAGGGGGCAGTATCGCTCAGAGGGGATTGTCACATATAATAAAGATGCTGTTAATAACTCGCCGTGTCCGTATGTTTGTGTGTGCGCGTGCACCGGAGCGAGGGGTCTGTAATCTGCAGGATTAGTGGCTGTGGATTGAGACTGAGATTAAATCCGACACCAAGCAGGGGCTCCTCCTGCAGAAAGACAGATTAATGCGTGTGTGAAGTCATTTGCTTTTATTATTGACATCTTTCAAGCCTTAACCAGGACAGAGACAACATGAGAAACATTTGGTCTTCCCTCAGTTGGAGAAGGAGTGAGAAGGGGACGCTTAGTTTGGCAATCACAGGCACTGGTTGACTCAAGAGGGCAATTGTCCCTTCTGGTGCCCCTGTGTTAAAAAAAAAAAAAAGGCAAAAGTGTCCTACTGGGTACCCCCATGGTAGATAATACATGATAAACTGCCCCCTAGGGTTTTCTTCCAGTGGACAAAACATGATAAATTGGCCTCTAGGGGGCCTTCCAGTGGACAATCTATGATATAACGTGTCCTCAAGGATGCTTTCCAGTGGACAAAACGTGTTGAAGTGCCCCTTAGGATGCCTTTCAGAGGACAAAACATGCAAAAAACCTTCCTCCAGTGTGCTTTCCAGTGGACAAAACGTGAGAACCTGTTCTCTATGGTGCCCTCCAGTGGATAAAACATGAGAGTGCAGTTGACGGCGTATCCCAGTGGAGAAAATTTGTTTGCCTGCCTTTGATTCGTTAAATACTTCATAGTTTGGTGTGTGTTTTAATGACAGAGGTGTAGTAGTTGTTGTTGAAGTCAGATAACAAGACAATTTTAATCTCAACCAGGGATTGGAACTGTTTCACCCTAAATGCAGCACAACCTTTGGAGTGCTGATGCGCTGCCCCTCACACAGCCTGCGTCCGACACGTTCAATGAACATGGAACCGGCTCGTGCAATCTGCAGCACCCTCTGTTAATGATTCATCTTGAATTGCAACACTGCAACACTTGGATTGCACAAAGGTTCCAAGAATCTTGAACAGAACTGGTGCATTCTTCTTCTTCTTTTCTTGTGAAAATACATTTATTTAGAAAGCAGCAAAGGACATCGTCCCTGAGGGTAAGTAGATTCGCCTTATCTGTCCACATTTATTTGTGGCTGAGTATATTGATACTGGCTCGTAGCTAAAAAACAAACATTGTCTGTTTCAGCCAAATGCATCTTAGCATGGCCAGTGCCCTGACCTTCAGCAAATACGTGGAAGAAGACATTATTTTACTTGTATGATGCAACCTTACAGCCTTTTTGAGGCCTGTCCAACTGTAGACTGAAGCCTCAAAGTCGCTCCAACTCAAAGAAATACCCATGAGCAGTATCACTCAAAAGCACACCTACTAGTGTCTTCTGTCTTCTTTTCATAATAAAACATTCAGTCTGCACTCAATACACACACACACAAAAACAATATTATTCTAATCAAATCAGCAAACTTCATACATTTTCTCACTTAAACTGTAAATCAGTTATCTATTTGATGTTTGCACAAAAAGAGAAAATCAGACTAAGAAGTGCATTCCTCTAAATAACTAAAAGAAAAAAAGAAAATCAAAAAAAGAACCTAAATTTCTCTACATTTACTACAATGTAACTCTTCCCTACTTTTCCCTACTTTCCAAATTCCTCCATCCTCCTCTGCCACACACACACACACACACACACACTCAAGCAGAGCCCCTCCATTCTACCGTTCTGACCTTTAAATACACTGTCAGGGTTTTTTTTATATCTTTGTTGAGACGCAAACAAAACCTGAAATTGCCTCTGGGCTCCTGTTCACGATCTCACAATCAATGCTTTCTGACATTTAGAGCGGGGGAGAGGGGGAAATGTGTGTACAAGTGTGTGTGTGTGTGTGTGTGTGTGTGCACGCACGCGCATGTGTGTAGAAACCACCCACCAGATAGACAGGTGAGGTCAATTTTGCTAAACTCCTGTTCTAAGCAGCACCTGCTTACATGCATTAAAGTCTTCATTTGGAAGCAGCCTGCAAGGTGAGACTGTAGATGAAACGCAGCCCTGTTGACACTTTATTATTCTGGACCACTGCTCTGTTTGAACTGTGTCATTTGTGGGAGGTCAAGAATCATTTTCAGACTACTTTCTATTTAAGAAAAGGTGGCGAAATTTAATTTTAAGAGTGCTACCTACGTCAGACAAGCACTCTGGTGTGGTTACCTGCTGTCACAGTTCCACCAATTACAGTACAATATATGTGATACTCGGTTCTCACACTGTGTTGAAGGATCAGCGTAGAGCGGGGTTTCTAAAACTTATTACACCAAGTACCACCTCAGAAAACACTGAGCTTCTTAAGTAGCCACTAGCTCTCGGGCTCCGTTCACTGTCATCCACTTCATTTAATTTCAACACAGCTGCTCAAAATATTCTCCTCCTGACCTGCACTTCTCCCGTTTGGAGCCACGACTGCAGTGTTTCTGAAGCATTCATTTTCATTTTCTTTTTAATTTTACCTCTGCATATTATCTTGCCATCACAGTTTAGCTTGGAGCATAGTCATGACTACATAGCAGGCTGATATTGAAGCATTTCAGTAATCTGATAGGCTATTTTATGGATTATTTTCAGTAGAACTTTTAGTGTTTTATGGTTTTAAATTATTTTATTTAATTGAAAAACAAAATTTCCGGCATTCCTTCACATACCACTAGAGGAAGCTCACATACCACCAGTGGTACACGTACCACAGTTTGAGAACGTGGGGTGTGGACCATTGACATATGTTAAAAATGGACAACATGAGAGCTCCCCCAAAAGTCAGGCCAAAGCATCTTGATCTTAATGATGGTTTCGGTCATTTTAGTTAGTTGTTATCACACTGATGTTTGTTCAATCGTTTTTCTAACAAAGTAGGTTTTGATGAGATATTGAATGACATAAAAAGAGAATCTCATGCCATGATTGACCGCTGAGCTCTGCTAATGATTGTGTCAGCATTTGTGTGGGCAGGTACTTGAAGGCGCAGCTCAATCATTGATCATTACTGCCCAGACTCTGGCTCCATTTGGTGTCACGAGCGCAAGATGGCAGCACTCGTGTCTGGGATATTTTGGCTT
The DNA here is from genome assembly GCA_027495735.1 of Lutjanus campechanus. Taxonomy (NCBI): domain Eukaryota; kingdom Metazoa; phylum Chordata; class Actinopteri; order Lutjaniformes; family Lutjanidae; genus Lutjanus; species Lutjanus campechanus. The sequence continues at coordinate 9,342 of JAJHUR010140495.1, read as the reverse complement.
CAGTTTTGTGCAGTGGGAGGAAGTGGAGCCATTGCGTCCGTCTTGATTAATGTCAATGGCGTTGAGGCAGAGACCAACCCTGCCTCAAGTCTACAATCTTCCATCCTTTTTCTCTCTCCAGATTGCGCCCTTCTCCACCCAGCCAGCAGTGCTTCTTTTGCAGACATGAGCACGTGTCCATTCACCCCGCCTCTGCCCTCACTCCACCTGCCAGCCACTCACTTGTTGCCAATTTGTTCTTTGTCCCCGTGCAGGACTTTCCAGCGTTCATCTCTGCATTGATTCCCTGTTGCCGACATGCCTCTGACCTGCCTGCTTCGTCTGTCTCCCAGTAAACGCACCAGCCTTCGTCCCTGATCCTGAGATCTGCCTTAGCCTTTCCATTCGACAACTCTACGTTGTGAGTGGAAACTGCCTACCTGTAGTTGGCTGTGGTTCAGAGACTCTCATTGTGTCACCGTACCAGTGAGCGTCCTTTGCGTACCTACCTGTCAGCTCAGCGATCACTCGCCTGGCCTCGACTCATCTCCTGCTCATCTGCCCTGTCTAACGACTCACGTGGTTCCGACTCTTCTGGCCTCAACCATCCTCCTGCTCTTCCCTTGTCTGCTTGTCTGCCTCGGCTGACTGATCATCTAGTTGCGGATCCTCTGCCTCGTCAACCTCGTCTCCTGCCTGCTTCCTCCTGGTATCATTGCCAGCAACTGAACAGAACTGTCTGGGTCAGTGGGCACATGCCATCTTTCATGGTCCCACTTCCGTGTTCAGCTTGAGTTGTCTCAAGTCGAAACCTCAAAGACTCTGTTTACTCGTTGCCTGAGTAACGAACATTTGACCGTGTTGCTGTAGCTGCTCAAGTTCCTGTTTTTCTGTGCTTGTGTGCTGCAGTTGGGTTCAGCCAATACCTGTTACAAATTACCACGAGTGAGCTAACATGTTAGCTTGTTACATCGTCATGTAACGATGGCTACCAGTAGGCGTAGTGACACCATGTGGATATTATCCACAATTTTAAAGACTTTTTCAGACAGTTTGACTGATTGCACATAGCTCTGGAGTTGGATGATTCTCTTTAGCACAGGTGGCTTAACAGCAGTGGTCAGAATTTATATATTTTTTTACTTAAAAAATGATTATCGGCATGCACAATTAAAAGGAAAACTGAAACCTCAAAAAGCCTCATGTGATGTGATGTGAGTGACCCGTTAAATGGTAAAACCAAATAGTTTCCCACAACATTTCCTGTCACAGTGACTCTCTCACATTTTGTTGGCCTTTTTTGCATTGTATGTCTACGATGTGTGATTACACTGTGAGCTAGATGTGACTATTGATTAGGTTTGATTGTGCATTAGCTTTACTTTGCAGTTGGCCCTCGGCATATTTGTTGATTTTTTTATTTTTTATTTTTTTGGTCTAACTAATGTTGACTACATTTGTGTATCCATGCGTAGTATAAACTTGGGCTGTTCTGTTAATTGAATGTGGACATTTACCAGATGGATAGGTCTCCACATGTTACTGTACGAAACTGAAAAGCCATCTAATTACACACAATACAAGCACGGTCTGTACACTGCCAGATCAATACACATCTGATCGACCTATCCCAGCTAATGGAGGGCAAAGAAGCTGAAAGTATTGACAGTATGTGTACAATTGCAACAAATCAATAGAAGCCACTCAAACCATAGAAATACTTCAAAACGCTGTTCATTTTATGATTAAAACAGAATAAAGTAACAGCTGCTATAAAAGTGCTATCAAACGGATACAAAGGAGGATAAATCTTGGCGGTGCAGCACAACTCATGACCTATTGGAAAATTGAATAGGCCTTCTGAATAGTCGATATCAACAATGGGTTGCTCTGCACTCACGCTAATGCATAAGAGTGCACAAATTGACAAGCTAAGGCAATTCTGTGGCGTCCTGCAAGCGAATCTGACCAAGTGTGCACTGTTTTGTCCAAACACACACACAAACACACACTTTTCCCCAATTTCCCTCCTTTGTGTCTCCTAATTTGTGCGCACACTGACAACCTGTTGCCTCCTTCCCTTTTGTGCCTCGATCGAAACGTTGGACTAATTATATAGCAGCGTGATTGAATGTCTGTCCAGCCGCAGCATGTAAACACCACTTCAGTCAGCAATCAACAAGATCATCGTCCCCGTCGTGGTGGGTTCAGGACAGCGGCCTGTCAGCGGCGACTGTGACGGCTGTCAGACCGATGAAGGAGACGGTGAGGATGAAGACGCCCTCCAGATGTGACTATTTGTGTCTCACGCATCTGTCGATTCTGACACAAACACATGAGTATAAAGAGGGTGCAGTCAGGATAATAAGTTGGGTAAGCCAAGTTCAAAAATGTTTTATATTACTGATGTCTGCTTAAAAGGGGCAACAAATAAAAGAGTATTCATGGATTTAAAAAGGAAAATGCACAACAGTACCAGAATACTCTCCAAGGCTGAGGAATATCCCAAGACTCAAACACAAAAGGTCTGGAAAAAAAAGGCTGCATTCCAGATAATGACATGTCATTTTTGTTTTTACGGCACAAACCAGTCTGCTCTGTCTTGCAAACAGTCTGCATGCCTCAGGCTCTGCTCAGAGTCCTTGTAGCTTGACCACTTTAAAGGTCAGGGTTTGCTCTGGGGTTCAGTTCACCGATTAGAAGCAGGTCAAAGTACAGGCTCCGTCTGAGCCACTTTACATTATGTTATTTCCCCCCCTTTGGTCACATCACATTGCCCCCCATGCTACTGTCTACTCCTATTTTCTTTTTTCTAATGATGATGTTAAAAAGTTAACGCTTTGGGGGGTTGCCAGCATTTTGGCTGATCCTGTTTTTTTTTTTAAGGCTTTTTAAAGGCATTACAAATACTCACATATGTGTATTGAAGATGACGTAATACTATTAAATTCATTTATTTCAGAGAGTGTAATATAATTCCACCCCAGACTGGTCCCTTGGCATGGTTTCTGTCAGTTATTCTAGTCAGCATGGATGCGTATGAAGCAGTTTTTGTCATATAACTGACCCATTCTTTCATTTCTGATGGTTTAGTTGATGTCCAGGACCTGAGTATTGTTTTAGCAGCCGTAATGACCCCAGCCACAACAAGAGATTATTTAACATGAACATTTAAATCAACATGTACATATAAAGGAAACTAAATTAAACTAAAACTAGATTTTGCAGACTGTGGTCTGTAAATCTGTGTTTATGGAGGAAACTATAATGATAAGGGAGTCAGGTCACAAACAGGTATGATAGTTACCTTAATAAGATATATTTGGTATACTGACACATCTGTATCACTTGTTGTATGGCATAGCACAGATAGCAAGACTGCATCTCACAAAGTTTAGTTTGTGTGTGATTTAAAGGAAAAACGGCGGTTATGATGAGATCTCAGAATGCAGCATTATTGCTAAAATTAGGTCCAGGGAGGCAACAAGCAGGAGATAATCATACACCCAGGTTAGCCCAATTTACCAGGTAGAGTACAGCAAAATAAATAAATATAATATTACAGCCCAAACTGTAAAAATCATATCACCAACCACCATATTACAGCCAGAATCCCTGGTCAGGTTTTTTAGTATATTTATATAGAAGGAATAGTATATATTAAGTATATAGATATATATTTTTTTTTAAAGCATCAATGATACTGTCTCTGTAAATAGTAAACAAGGATGCAATAGTGCAAGGATACAGAGTGAAACAAAGAAAAACAGAAAAAGAACCACGTTGCACTTTCACAGTGTGCAGTGAGGGATTAGCAGCCATTACAGGTGCGTTCACTTCCAGCTTTAATAAAGCGGCAGCTAATCTGGGAAAACTGTGTATTTACAACCTTTTATTATTGTGTTTGTTGAACCTGCGGGTTTATTGATGTTGACACTTTCTGAGATCTCAGCAAACACAGCGGTGAGCACAATATTACCAGCACAAACAGAAAATTTCCACTGATCCCACCGAGCTGGACGAAGTAGTAAAACATGGACAGTGTTGAGATGATTATGTGACTCTCACATCATTTATGCCTGATATTAAAATGGGATCTGTACCCGGGGGGTTGGGCAATTGGACAAATCTGAATCGTCCGATTGCCAGTTGTTGTTTTTTTGGCAGAGTTTTGGGGTGATATCTGTCATTTTATTTTGCTAATACTCACCCACTCAGCCGGACCATGAGTGCACTGAGCTGGGTGAGGAGTGAGAGGTGAATTAAGGATTTATTTTGACCAAACCAGAGTTGGTGGTCATTGGGACAGTGGACAGACTAACTAAGGCGGTTTAGTTTAGTTTTTTTTGTTGTTGTTGTTGTTGTTGAGTTCACAAGCCAATTAAGCTCATCTTAGTTCAGTAAAAGATAGAAACTTGAGTTCAGAAGGTGTGCGGTTGTATCTCTCTGTTAAAAAAAAGGACACCCCCCACTCCTCACCGCTATCCCTCCGCCACTGTGATTCGTGACGTCCAGGCTTTTTCTTTGTGGTAGGATCCACTTCTAAACCGTGTCTCGGCCGCTTCTTTGGGTTCTCCACCATGTTGCTTTCTCTTTCTACCTGCGCTCTGCCTCTTGCTATGAGAATCTCCGCTCTTCCTCCCCCTCCCTTCTTGTTGTGAGGTAAAACGCGTTATTTCCTTGTGCCAGCGCGGGAACGTCGCCGGTCGACAAGCAAATCAAAAATGATATATATTGGAAAAAAACGCGAGATGTTAGAGGAGCCGATCGGCTTAATCAGCATTGTGTCATCTCCTCTAGTAGTGGCTTGGGTGAAACGGACATTTACGGACATGTAGAAGTTACGCACTGTAGCATTAATTTCTTGACACTTTGAGTTCATTTTGTTTGTGTATTGAACATATGCAGCGTATGTAACATGGGGATTTTGCCGCTTGTGCACATCTCCCAGCTGAGACTTGAGAAGACGGGATCAGGTGGGAGTTGGGGACGAAGATATCGCCACTCGGCGATTGACGGGCTGATGATGGTCGGCTGGAACATTTTAACATATCACCCAACCCTACTGGATACATTCTAGATAATAAACCATCTGATCTTGTCTTTGTGTTTACACCTTGTATCTTTAATGCATTTTAATGAGGGTAATTTGAGGTAGAAAGACTGGCAGAAAGTTTTCAAAAGAATGCATATCCAAACATACACATTTCTTATTGTTTATCAGCAGTGTTGCGTTCATTTCTCAATAGCTCTGTTGACTAATACATCTCTTGGCATGAACGGTAATTACAGGTGTGTCTCAATCTTATGTTGTGTACAGATTTAAACCTCCTTAAGAATGCAGAATTTGTCCGCGCTGTTCATAAACCCACCAGAATGACTTGCTGAGTCAAATACAGACTTTCTGGGTTGGTAAATCATCTGGAGGAGAGTAAAATAATGAGACAATAAGTAAAAACATGCAGAGGGCAGGATCTCTGCAGACACAAACAGCACCACTTCTAGTGGGTCATAAGTGATGATTGAAAGGGATTATGTTTATATGAGTCTGTACATTGTTTTTCTTTCAAGAAAAACATTGCTTATTATGCCTTTAACCTAAAAAAAATAGACAAGGTTCCTATGAACATCAGCCTTTGGTCTCAGACTGCATTATTCCATGATTTAATCTGTTTACAATGTGAAACATCACCTAAGACTGTTAAGAATGCACAAAGCTATGCTGTGGCTCAAACTATCCAAACAACATCAAACACATAACAATTGGCTTGAAGGAATTAGTGCATTTGACACAAAGGAGCATATTGCATCAAATGTCATCTGTCTAGACGGGAACAGAATCACCAAAACACAGTGACACCCCAGAGCCGGTCGACTGAGAGACAGTGATGCCTCAAAGCCACAACGTCTCACAACAATGGGATCAAAACAGCATTAATACCCATGTTCAAAAACAACTCTCAAACCCTCATATCCCTTTCTGAAATCCTCTTCCTCGACTCACCCCAAAAACACTCCCCAAATAATCAGCTTAGGAGATAAGACTGAGGCTTTTTATTGAAGTTCCCTATTAGAGACAGCAGCGATTCATGTTCCCTTCAAGAAAATTATTACAGTAATAAGTGCAGTAAGGTATAAGAGTGAGAAATTAAATGTAGATGTCAGATTTTCAATATCAGCTCCGTTATTATTCAGCTGTATTCAGACGGTGCTTTATCTCCTGCAAGAAAGCTTCCACTGCTTCCGCACGAATCAGCCAGAACTTGGTCACGCTGGCGACAGTGTCTGCGTTTCATTAATTCAAAACGCTGGCATTGTAATCCATCTGAGTCAATTACCTTTTGTTTGGACTATTAATCCCGCTCACGGTCCCAATCGTATCTGTCGTCGGCTCAGATCGGATCAATGGGGCTGATTTAATTCACAGTCGGGGAAGTCAATACCTTTAACTAATGCTAATTTAGATGTAAATGATACCATCCAGATACAACAAAGCACAGTGAAGGTCATGTGAGGACAAAGAGCTGTTGATACAGAAGTTAAGCAATGGCAGACGAAGAGGTAAACAACAACACAAGCAATGCAAGTGGTACTTAAAGATGTACAGTAATATAGGTTAGTGTAGGCTCAACCATGTGGTGACCTTGAAAAAATACATAGACAAATAGTAAGACCTGTATGTTCTATTCTGTGATGAATGAGGAGTTGAAACAATAATTTTGTTTTGATGTACTTTTTCAAAATAGAAAAACATCAAACAATGAGAATGAAGGAAATGTAACCCACTTATTACCCACGGCCCCGAAGAACTGGGGAACGCCAACAATCAGTGAAAGGGGGTTACATATAGCACATGGTCTAAAGTGTGCATTAAGGGCGAGTCCAGCTCCACTTTTGCTGGTTAAATAGAACATTATCTGCATACGAAATAAGTACATCGGTGTGTTTCTGTCATGGTTTGGACATTTTGTCGGTCACTTCCTGTTTTATTTTGTAGTCTTGTTTTTCCCTTGTGTTTCTTTGTTGTTTTTACTTCCTGTCTTTGTCTGTTTTCCCGCTCTTTTTTTGATCACTGATTATTTTCACCTGTTCTGATTGCCCTCACCTGTGTCTCATCATCCTTCCTCTCCCTTGTGTATTTAAGCTTTTGTGTCCCCTTCCTCAGTGTCAGTTCATACTTGTTTCTTGTCTTGTCAGTGTTCCTTGTTGTATCCTGATTCCTCGTGTTTTTTGGTCTTGTTCCTCGTGTTTTTGCCGTTTATGGATTTATTTGTTTTCTCTTCCCTGGACTTTGAGTTTTGGCTCTTTTGGATTTTGTTGCCTAGGTTCACCTTTGCCTCAGTAAGTTCTTTTGTGTTGCATTTTTTCCCTGCCTTGTTTTGGACTTACTGTTGCCTCTTTTTGTTGTAGTTGTTTTTTGGATCTTTTGGTTTTCATTAAATTTTCATTGAACTGCTCCATTGTCTCTGTCTGCATTTGGGTCCAAACCTGAAAACCCTGTAAAACTGTGACAGTTTCAGGCATAACATGAATTAAAGCAGTCAGAGTGTCATCTCCCACTCCCTTTAAAAGCCAGGTCCACATTGCTACACTGTAAAAACAAAAAAGTTCATAAAACTCAAAATTTCAAGGCAACTTACCTCAATAGATTGAAGATGAACCAAACTCAAACTCTGAAATTTTAAAAAACTTTTGCCAGCTAATAAATTTTTGCTGAGAAGCTGCTCTGCCCCCCGACCTCTGGAACTCTCTACCACAAGATATTTGCAGTATTGACTCTCTTTCCACCTTAAAATCCTGTCTTAAAATGTACCTTTTTAAACTGGCATACTCTGTCTGATCCTGCCTCAGTTGATTTTTGTATATTGTGACAACTGAAACAATTTTCAGGCATGAAAATAATGACAAATAAGGTTCACAGCTCACTGTGACCAAATACCTTTCTTTTAGTTTCTAAAACTCAAGTTTATCTGAAGAAGAAAAGTAAGTTATCTCAGCTAAAGATTAGATATAGTTTGCTTACTTCAAACTGTAAGAGTATGAGTTTGGCTCACAGGTTGTTGCCTTGAAAGTTTGAGTTGTTTCTTCTTTTTTTTTTCGAGTGTATTTATGAAGTGAAATGCATGAAGCGAAAGCACACAAGCGGACCGTCTACAGAAGCAGCAGGAATCAATCAGGAACCAACACTCCCTGAGGTGAAGCATGTGCGGGAGGAGGTAGTAGTGAACGCGTCCTTGACTTCTGGCATCACCAGAATGGTTGCACAATGCCAAAAGTGTATAATGCTACAGGAGACGGGGGAGGCGGGGCTAGCCACACACGGAAAAACATCCTCCTCAGTCTCCCAATCCTCCGTCCCATCAACAAATGTAGCATCACTTCACATCAGCTAGTTCAAATAATAATATACCAAACACCCTCTATTTAAACCGTGAAAATCTCCTTCTGCCTGTCAGTGCCACTGCTGCCTTGCATCACTACTGCTGCCTGTTCTTTCAGCTCCACCACCACCTCAGCATCCAGCAGATTTACTTTACTCCTCCTCACTATCTCTGTGTAAACACAATCTGCAGGGAGTGATCAAGTCGAAGCCTAGATGTCAAACTCTAACTATGACCTGCTGCTGTAATAAACATGAGTTGTCTGACTGAACGCCATTTGACTGCATATGCACCAATATTTAACTGCAACCTGAAGCTTTTATTTCCGCTTCAAGTCTATTTTGGACTTAATTATAAGTCTATTTTGGGGAATTTGGACTGTCCCTTCACTTTTACCCTGAAGCTGGAAAGTAGGACATGGTAAATGATTGAACTTCGTATGCAGTGGTTATTCATGGGCAAAATGTGACCTTCACTGTACATTTAC
>JAJHUR010140493.1:501734-518384 GCA_027495735.1 Lutjanus campechanus | reverse complement strand
GACCCTCTGCCTGCATTTCCTTATTTTTCTCATGTTTTGCTATACTCTGGATGCTTCTGGCCTTCAGCCTGTTTGGCAGTGGTGTGCAGCCTCTAGCCAATGCGGCATGCAGCTTTTTAGGTCAGAATTTAAAAAAAAAAATGCAACCACCAACACTTACATCGCATTCTCCATGTCTTCCCTCTGCTGAGAACTGCTGAAAGAGTTTTACACACAAACACCCACACGGGCAGAGCAGACTGAGGATTGCTTCGGCTGTATTCACACAAAATCCAGCGTTGTACGGAGGCATGGGCGTGTTTATTTTAATTAGAATAAAAGTAGAATACCATGACCTAAGCATGTACAAAAATTAGCATGAATTATCTTTAGCAATAAATGCTTATGTACATACAATTGCAAAACAAAAACAATGCAGCGCTTAGTAGCAGTCTTTTATAAGAACAAAATAAGAATAATAAAATAAAATACCTGATCATGTAAAATCACTGTAGATATTTTCACAGTCCGGTACAGCTGTGGGAAGTTGGAGTTTGAATTAAATCAAGTGACAGCTGACTTTTAATAAATTTCTATTAACTTATTCAATGTACTCACTGTAAACAAACAAATGTAAACATGACTTGGCTCCCACAATTGTATTGAGACATTTTTTTATTGTTATATTTTTGAGTTTCAATATTTTGTTACATGCCTAACTGTCTGTTTTTTTACATTTATTTGGTTTACCATTGGTTTTCTTTTGAGAATAATTGAAGTGCTTTCCTCATAACTGACTTAAGGTGTTTTTTTAAAAAAAGAACATGGTATTAAATGCTGTGCCGCACATTAGCATTAGGTCATGGCACCTTTGCTAATGTGCTAATGGAATTCACCGTGGTGAGCTAAACTGCGGTGCTTGACGTCCAAAGCCTGCACTCCTGTAATGGGAAGACCAAACAGTGGATGCCACTCTGTGCAGCGCAGGTCTTGAATGGGGGTGAGATGCTAATATTAGCTCATGCTCACATCAGCTGAGTCATCTCCTCTGTGTCCTTGGCTTATTAACTGATTTAAGACTGATTAGATCAGTCTTGCACGAACATGCACTGGCACGCACACTCACACCAAATTTGAATATCAAAATGGAATTGCTTGACCAATGAAAACTAGATTAATTCAAAATGTTTGCATCAAGGTGTGGGTAAAATAGATGACTCTGCATATTTTTAATGCACCTTGCAGCATTTAAAGCCATTTATGACATTATCTAAAGCTCATGTTATGCAAACACATCTTGCAAGTCAAAGCCACTTATGTTGAGAATACGTGATGCTCCTTTTCCCTCCTTTGCCTTGATTTGACTTCATGAGATCATCAGCATAGGTATTGATTTTGCACTCCATTTGATGGAGTTTTAGTGAGCTAAAATGTGTATACCTCTTCCATAATTACATGCCACGCTAACAAAATAATGATGTTGAGCTCTGCTACCACACGACTGTAATGTGCATGTCTGTGTTTTTCATCAAAAGCTGCAGATAGACATAACCTCTGATATCTTCATGTGGCTTAGGTACACTCTAAGAAATAAAGCTGCTGACTAGAACCATGAAAGGTCCTTCCGCTTGTCCCTATAGAAGAACCCTTTCTGGTTCCTGGTAGAGCCTTTAGGGGGAGTTCTACCTAGAACCCAACCAAAGGGTTATACCAAGAGCCAGCTGAAAGGTTTCACCCAGAACCCCAAATGAGAATCCTTTAATATTCCAAGAGTTGTATCTTGAACCCACTAAGGGGTTCTACAAGAACACTTTTATATTCCAGGGAGTTTATCTAGAACCTACTCAGGATTTTCAGCCAAGAACCGTTTTATATTCCAAGAGTTTTATCCAGAATTCCCGTTCTCTGGAGTTCGACTGAGAACTGTTTCATGTTATGGTACAAAGAACCCTTGACGAATGAGCTCTTCAAGGATCTCAACAATCCTTGAAGAACCGTTTCTCTCAAAAAAGGGTTCTTTGGATGAAAACCTCACCCCTTCAGGGAGAACCCTTTTGGTACTTATTTTTAAGAGTGTAAGAAGAGATTAAAAGAATGAACTTCTTTTTTTTTTACTAGGACACAGTGTTCACCCATTTACCGTTGCACCGTTATTTCAACACCCTACCTGTTAAAGTGTCTCTTCATCCAGCCTTGTCAAGGTTGTGTAAACAGATTGGCCATTGCTCTGCTCCCAACAAATGCCACAAATAGCTTTTCTTCTCTCTAGTCTCCAGGAACTGTCAAGAGATTGCACTGTTGCTACCAGGTCAAATCTCCTGACAGCCTAGCAGCATGGTGGGTGATGTAAGTTTGGCCTAGAAACCTCCCACATCCCTATTCTTCCTTTGAAAAATCATTTCTATTGTGTCATTGTTGTAGCTGATGTGAAAACCCATTGCACTCTTCCTATGCGAACATGTTGCTCAGTTCTACTGTGAGCTATTTGATCAGCTCAGAACACGATGTTACACTTTCAGATAGTTGCTCTGGTAAACAAGAGAAAGTTGTTTTGCTGTCTGTTAGAGTTTGAAAGTCGAGTGTCAATTTCACTTAGTACTTTTCATGTTAGATGCAAGGTGGTGAGGAGTGCTCAGCCGATGTAAAATATGTACGTTTGTGTGTGTTTGTGCACAGGATGGAGTGTTTCTACCTCTCTTTATGTGTGTGTCTGTGACAGTTTCCTCTCAAGATGTTAATTCCTCTCCTCCCTGTTGTTGTCATGCTTACACCAGCAGTGTCTGCGCCAGGGAGACGAAGACATATTGGTGTTAATGAAAAGCCCTCCTAAACTCTCCTCCCCGCATGAATGTTTAAACATGCTTGTCATAACATTCATTCGCTCACACATGACAGCTAGCATCTGCAGCTGCCTTGCTCGCCCTCAATATTTTATCATACCATCTCCCCTAACCCCACTCTAGCACAATGGCTGTGTGTTAGCAAACTGAATTATAATGACTCAAAACAGGCCGTGTTCAGTCTCTCTGGCAGCAAAGGCCATACATTATGGATTCAGCAACACCACAGGTCTCATAATGGTACAATTAGTCAATCTTAAATATGAAAGAAAGATAAAAAAAGAAGTACAAATGAAGGAAATGTGCTTATACATAGAGGTAGAATCACAAAAAGAGAGAGAAGGAAAGGTAGAAAGAAGAAGAAAAGAGCAAAAGCAAACAAAAAAAGTGGTTGCACTTTATTTTACAGCACACTAATAAGAGGTAACAAGCTGTACTTTGTATTACATCAGACAAAAACTAGAAATAATATGTTCTTCGTTAGTCAGTGAACAAACATAGGTATACCCTAAGTAGATACCATAATTCTAATGGTACACAAATAAGAGCCATACCCTTAGACAAACATTAGAAATAATATGTTCTTTATTAGACAGTATTAGGCCCTTTTAAAGGGTAATTAGGGACACATTACAACAGATGTGATTAGATTATAACAGAACTATACTGTAAACTAAAGTGAAATCACATATCTGATACTTGAGACACGCTGTATTTGGCTGGTCCCATATAATTGTTAGAGTAGCCAAGACCAAATGCTTAGTTTTTTGATCAAATCACATAATCTGCCTTCAGTTGTACAATAAGTCTGTACAGACACTTGTAGACATAATGTTCTTCTATCTCTGTAATTTTTTTTTACCTTTAAATGGATAAGTAGCAGAGATTGATTTCACTTTAGTTTACAGTACATTTCTGTTGTAAAATGTTCTTAATTTCCCTCTAATAAAGTCTACTGGTCTAATAATGTCTGATAAAGAACATATTATTTCTAGTTTTTGTCTAATTTGATACAAATCATGGCTTGGTACATTTAATTAGTATGCTGTAAATAAAAGTGCAACCCCAGAAAGCAAGGGGGGACTTATATAAAGAAAGAAGAAAGAAAGAAAACATGAAGAAAGAAAGAGGGGAAAGAACAAAGAAGCAAAGAAGGAAAGATAGAAATCCTCATGTCCATATACAGTATGCTATTCAGAAGTCCCATAACACTGCAGGTCAGCAGTTGTGACCTTGGTGGTTTTGACAGAAGTGGTTCACCATGGTAACGGTTGGTCTGCAACCCTCAGAACACCCCCGCACCCCTCATCACTCCCCAACCTTCCTCACTCTGCCTCTCTGCCAATTTGATTGGACGTACAATTGAAATGTCATGCCTCAGCAACACACACGCACACGCACCAGATCAACCAGACTGAAACAGTGAAATGAAAGACCGGGGCGTGTTGTACGAGTCAAAAATGAGAGAAACCAAAGAGAAAAGTAACACACTAAGAGGGGAGAAAGGTTTTAGTTGAGCGTTATATCACTGTGGTGTTTCAGATTGCAGGAAATAGTGGGGTTAACATTGTGTGGTGGGCGAGGAGACCTAGGCGCAGAGCATCAAAGCAGAGAGGCTTGTCATAGCCGCTGAATACAGAATCAAATGAATATTAATGCGGAACCAATTACCTCAGGGAAATGTTGTCTGTAGGTTAGCTTTGCTAACGCATGTGTCTCACCTTTAGCAAAGTGGAAGCAGCGGGGGGGAAAGCCTGGAGGGTGGACAGCGCTGATATATTCGTTTTCCTCCTAACAAGCTTGTCTACCCCTGCTAAAATAGAATTGTCCACCACACAGACCCTCCCCTCCCCTCTCCTTATTTCACCTAGATGCAAACTGCATTTTTTTTTTTTTGTTATGAATTACGGAGAGAATATATGATACAATTCTTCAACAACGCCTATGGCTAAGAGGGAGTTAATATTGGAGCCATTCTTTGTTTGTTTTCAAAGATTTGATAAGCAGCAAAAATATCATTTATAAATGCTTTGCTACAATATTGCCTAAAATTTAACATATATATAAACACACAAACACACACCTAGATAGATAGATAGGTAGGTAGGTAGGTAGGTAGATAGATAGATAGATAGATAGAAAGAATGAGTGCGTGAAGACATAATAGAACCGCTAGAACAGTCTGGTCGCTGGTCATGATATACAGTCTCATATCACAATATTCATATAATAATCTTTTATTGCCCAGTCCGCCTTGTTTCCCTGCATGCAGCAGTTTTGAGGCTCTGTACTGGAGACATGTCTACTGTCTTATTGTGTGAGCAGCTTAGCACAGTACACTACTGATCTGTGCAGGTCTCTAGCTGCTGCTGATCTGCATAAGTGACTGTGGCCACACTTAAAGCTGCTGGCTCCTTAAAGCCCCTTCTAAATCAGTGTTAAAGCCTTGATAATAGACTTCACTGACCAATTGATTGGCCTTCATATGTTTACAGCTCACTTTAATTGCCTCAAAAATACCATTTATCAGCCATGTGTGTCCATGTATGCATGCATGTGTGTGTGCAAGCGTGCCTGTCCATCGACAAAAAGGCCTATTGATTTATCAGCATCGGGATTTGTCCCGTTCACCGTACATAAAACCCCTGCGTATGTGCTGTTCAAAATGGGAAATGGCCCCATCGATTCCCTTAAGTTGGAGCCCAAATGCTAAAGATTTTTGGATAAGCTTTCTCATTATTTAAGCTGAAATCAATAGGGGAGAGCATGGGTCTAATGAATGAACGGGCCACAGATCAGATGGGGTGTGCTCATCCCTGGCCTGTCCTGGTCGATCTGTGTGGGTGCGTGAGTGTGTGTGCATGTGTGTGAGAGAGAGAAAGAGAGACAGAAAGAACCTGACTGTATTTGTACATCACAAACCTTTTACTCCGGCACACTGTTGGTCAGTGTCTTTATTTCCTTCTGCTTATTTGACCGTTGCTGTGCCTGAAATGTGACAAAAACATATAGTATATCAAATGTAATCACCCGCATCTAATTAAGCTTCAAAGCAGGCTATATAGAGATTATTGCTTTATCATTATTAAAAGTATTGTTATTGAGCCGTGTCTCGTCACACTCTCTCTGTTTCTCTGTAGTTGAACGCCAGCAGGAAGCAGGTGGAACGACAGAACAGGGAGCTGTCAGAGTCTCGCCAGAAGGAGGAGAAGCTTCTCTCTGAGGTACGGAAAACACACACAAAAACATTCAGTACATTCATGTGTAGTGCCTGACCTATACTGACCTATATACCTATATTAGGGATTAAAAAAAAAACTGTGATATTGATATACTTTAATCATTATTTTCATTGATGATTGGTTTCTTGATTAATCAATTAGTTGTTTGGTATATAAAGTGTCAGAAAATGGTGAAAAATGCCGATCACTGTTTCCCAAAGCCCATGGTGACATCCTCAAATGTCTGTTTTTGTCAACAACCAAACAATATTCATATTTCAGAGGGTGAAATCAGAGAATATTGACTTTTTTTTCTTAAACAGTTACTCAGTTCGATTATCCAAACTGCTGATTAAAGCTATTAGGAATGAGCTTTCTTATTGTGTTGATTCAGGGGGGGGCTTTGTTTCCTCAGTAATAACCACAAAATATAACATCAAAACAAAAATTATTGAAAGAAAAATCTCGTTCTGCTTCTTTGTCACTGGCTAAAGTACTACTCACTGTAATTTTGCCTGGTAAAATGTAAACAGGCTCATTTCATCTGATTTCAAGGAGAATATATAGAAATAACCAACCTTCTCGCTGATGGTCTCGTTAACTTATATAGGTCATATGGAGGCATATATTCTTATATATACATCTTATATATTTTTATGGTGAAAATAAACAACCATGACTTATCTTAAAGTGCACAGCAAGTTTTCATCAGATGTCACAAGAGTTTTAACAATGCATGCTGGGAAGTCTGCTATATATGTGATAGGCCAGTATGTCTGACTCTATTCATGCGTCATTGTTGTCCTTACATTCATTTAGCTGGGGCTCCCCTCTCACTCTTACCTTGAAAATTGACTCCACAGCCTGAAAAAAAAAAAAAAAAAAATTATAAATGCCATGAAAATTCATCATCTGGTCTCATCTGGCCTCATAAGTCCCAGTTTCCCCATGGGGCTCAGTGTAGTTTGATCTTATCGTCTTGCTTAGACCACATCCAAGGGGGAAATAAATGACAAAGTCGAGCATATACAAGACCAATACCCGCTGCAAGTGATCATGAGATGGGAGTGACCCAGGAGTGAAGATTTCCAAAATAAAATTACTCCTGATACTCAGCACCTACAAATAAAATCTAGATTAAACATAAATCTGCATGAGAATACAATATGCAGTATGCAGAGACGATGTGTCAGCTGGTGAAGCCAAAAAGTCAGCCAGAGACAAATACATACACAATCACACACTCGCACACAGACCCAACTACCCCTCCCAACCGCAACCCCTTTGGCTGACTTTTTGGTTTTTCCACTTTCCATTCTTTCCACACTTCTGAAGTATGAAAATGATACAGAGTGGTGTATCTCGAGGAAATTGTCTTTGGCCGAGCGTGCAGACACTGCCTTTCAGAGAACATTTACCAGACAACTGTTAAGAGTTTCACTTTGTGGTTTGGCCAACTAGTGGAATTAACTGCATTAATTAGCTACAGCTGATACTGCAGACAGTTGTCGTTTCAGCTGGGGAAACAGACACTCGACAGCTAAAAATGAGAAGCCTGCAGACATTAAAGTTGATAATAAAATTATAATATCATAACCATTAAATACCACTTACACGTGAAATGGGCAACTTAACAACTATTTAGTGGATTTCTGCCATGTGGCTAATTTGTGCATATCTACAGTATCAACAAAGAGGGAGACTCTGGAGTGCAAATATCACTAAGCAGTCCAATTTCCAAATAGTAAACTCCCCGTCCCTTCCCTTCACTCCCCTCTAAGGTGTCCCGCCTTTTCAACTCATAAATATGGAAGGCGAAAAAATGATGAGATTCACGGACAAGAAAGGAATCAAAATCTATTGTTGCGTGTCCTTTTCCCCGTGTAAAGTTTGGATTAAATGTCACACATTAGCATGTGAACTTTTAAATGAGCTTGTTTGCTCTCCGCGGTGTGGGGCATGTAAATACCCATCTTGAGTATGGAATGGGGATTGCTTAGTGGGGGTTGGGGGTTCGCAAGAATTGGGGACATATTTGAGTGTTGCGCCGGTAATTAGGCCGCAGCAAGGGACTGGAGTACCAAACAGCTCTATTGACTGGTTGCGTCTGGTTGGTGCTCCACACCTGAAGTGGCAGATAGTGGCAGATGGGAAAGCTCCCTGATGGCTATGGCTTCTGGTGATTTGAGGGAAGGGGATGATTGACAGGCATTCCCAAAATGAGATGATTGACATGCATGTCAAAATGAGTCTACACGTGGGCACATTCAGGTGTGTGTGAGTGGAAAGAAATGTGTGTGCAAATATGCATGGATATATGCACATTGTAACCTTGGTGGAATGTAGCTCTTCGATATTGACCATCAGAGATGTTACATATGAGGAGCCTGAAGTATTACACTGTAAAAACAAAAACAGACAATTTGTTTTAACTTATAAATGTTAATGTCCAAGTTGCCTTAAATTTCTAAGTTTACTGAATTTGAAACAAGTTGAGGTGTATTTGTAATGATTTAAAACAAAAACTGTTTTTAGTGAAATCAACTTGGAATGAATTCAGTTGTACTCGAGAAAACATGTTCAATAAGCTTAAGATATTAAGATATTAAGTTGAGCAACTCTTAACTCCTCAGCAGTTTGATTTCCTTTTACATTTTCTCCGTTTAAAAAGTCAGTTCTTTATTTCACACAAAGAAGAAGTGCAGCTGCTCCTGTTGGAGCTACTTTGTTCCAGCATTGACACAAAGACAATTTGTGAAACTGCTCCCAGTGAAGTGTGAAGTGTCATTAAAGAGTAAGGGAGTGAATTCAATACTAACCTTCATCATGGTTATATATTTTTATTGTGAAAATAAACAACCATGACTTATCTTAAAGTGCATTGGAGGCACAGCAAGTTTTCATCAGATCTCAGGAGAGTTTTAATAATGCATGCTGGGACGTCTGCCAGTCAACTGATCATGTTTCTTTCAAAACTTAATTTAATGAGTTGATTGAATTCTGTACAGTGCATTCATTCAATTCATCATTTCAAGTCAAAAGACTTCAAGTTAGAAGAAGTAATGTTTGTAAGTTCTGAAAATACTAGAATTTTTAAGTTTAAATGCACAGTATGTAAATTTTGCTTTTAGGGGTCTTACTCATATTAAAACAATAACAAAAGACAGTTTAATTATCATGGGGAGTTTTTATCGTCACTGTTAAACAACCAACATATCTGTTGAAAATGTATCTGACGTGACTCAAACAGAAACGGTGTCCATGTACAAGGTAATATTAAAGTTTTATTCATGTTACATTTAGTCACTTGCGCCGACTTTCTACCCCTCTCTCTGATGTATCCAACTTATCTCG
Source organism: Lutjanus campechanus (assembly GCA_027495735.1). Taxonomy (NCBI): domain Eukaryota; kingdom Metazoa; phylum Chordata; class Actinopteri; order Lutjaniformes; family Lutjanidae; genus Lutjanus; species Lutjanus campechanus. Next base: position 508,990 of record JAJHUR010140493.1, on the reverse strand, counting down.
CGTTTTCCTGGAAGTTAGCAATGACTAGCATGAAACACACCATTACCTTCAATAAATTATAGATTTCTCTGCATCTGAATGTTGTTGGAAACATTTGGGGTAATGTAAGCACACAACTCAACTAAATATATAGCATATGTCTCGCGTTTTTAGACATTTTAATGTAGAAATGTTACGTGTTATAACTTTAATTAACCTGATCAAAAAAACTTGTTCTTTCTGTACAATTTTTTCCAGTTTATATATTTTAAATATTTGTACTAATATTTATATATAATATACATATGTACACATATCAGTTTTATTTAAAATAAATCACACAGGACCTTATGTTTCTGAGCTCACAATGTGCCATGGTGATGTGTGCGTGTGTGTGCATGCACGGCTGTGTAAGATATTTGATAGTAACCAAACACCAGCCTATATTTGCACGTTTTTTTTTTTTTTCATCGACTATGATTCTCTTTGTTTTAGAATGTGAGGCTGCTTATTTATTGACATAATTTCCTCTCAGTGAAGGGCTTGTGTCTGTAAAACACATTAAAATCATAATGCAATCTTTGCTAACCCAGGAGCAACGTTATTGTTCTATTATACTCACCGAACAACAGCATCCCGGCCTGTTTATCAATCCAATATCTCATAATGTGCTCTCTGCCTGGTCATTTTGAATATAAAAAGATCTCACACTGTTATTGTACCATATTTCCTATATTTAGTATTAATCTCTTGTTCTGACATGAATCTGACACATCCAATATGATATTTGATTAGTTGTTGAGGTTTTTTTTTGTTTGTGTTTTTTTTCATAGTCTCCAGGTGATATTGGATACATGTGCAGAGCTGGTATTATGTTGGCTGTTTCATCTGGGTATAAAAATGATTTAGTGTGTACTCAGCACGCAGTGTCATTGACTAGCTTTAATTTCACTGCAAGGGTGGGCTTTATTACTCTGCTACTCTCCGAATGCGTGTGTGTGAGTGTGTATGTGTGTGTGTGAGAGAGAGAGGGAGAGAATGAATGTCTCTGTGCATATATATTTGTGTGTTTTCATGCTCTTCGGTGTAGCAGCATGCCACACCTGAGCACACACACATGCACTTGTGCATATCAGTGTATATCTCTCCATGCCTGCTGCTGTATATCCAGCATCTTCAGCATGTAATTACCATTCAATGGAAGAATCAACCAAACCAACATGTGGAACAGCTCTCACATCACACTCGGGCCGAACCGGTGGTCCCAGTGCAAAGAAACAGAGGGGCTCCACTTTGCCATGACAAACCTTACTTCTGATCAAATGCTACAGAGCCATAATCATGTTTGTGCCACTGAATTCTTTAACCTTTCCATGACCCCGCTGAATGCCAGCGGCCCAATCATAGAACCTAATTGAATCTGCTCGGCGGCGCCCCCCCGACTGATGAAAAAATAAAATTGGAGGTGAAAAATGAATACAGCAGCAGAGAGAAAGAAAGAAGGAGGGAGGTGATGCTGGTGGTGGTGGTGGTGGTGGTGGAGGGAGGTGAGGTTTGGGGAGGGGGTCGCACTGCAGTTTTATAAATACACAGATGTGCTCACAAACACACACACAGTCACACCTTTTTCAATCCCGCAGGAGAGTGGGGAGTGGGAAATGACAGAGAGAGACAGAGAGAGGTTGGGCCCAGGTTTCTCATTACCCCCTCGGCCCATTCGGAGGATATTCCTATAAGATAATCTGATTTATTTGCAATTTTCCTTTAAGCGGCTTAGTGTTTACCTCCAAGATTAATATTTTTCTCTGTTATTAATATCAGACTGTAATTAGGAGTGATGTGTCTCGCTCTGTGCAGTTCCGTGGCCGCCAGGCAGCTCGCTGGATGAAACTCTTGTTGCGACTCTGTGATCCTGTTTCACAAGACACAAAAAAAAAAAAAAAAGAAAAGAGGAGGAAGTTTTAAAAGGAGGAAAGAGGCTGCAGGGTGGGGATGTAGAATTACAATTGCTGCATACCTGTCTTTGTGTCTACGTGTGTGTGTGTGTGCGCGCCCGTGTGTGTGTGCGGGACCATACGAATATGTGAGTGTGTATTTCTTTGGTTTATGTGCGCGTGCATGTGTGTGACAGTGTGATGGTCCCCTCTGATTGATAAGGTGTCTGTGGCGGCTGCAGATTGCTCTTGCTGATTGCTTCTGAGAGCTCCAGCTGATTTATAATCAGAGCAGGATGAAGGATTGAGCTGTGGATTGCTTATCTGTTTAGCCCCCTCACAACATAAACTGACAAATTATCATGTTGAACACACACACATACACACACACACACAGACACACATGAGCACATGTGAAAGAAAAAAAATGTAATAATGTGGACCTTCTTATTAAACACACACAGACACACTATCATATAAATGTAATTTTGCAGACACATACAAACACACACACACACACACACACACTGGCCTCACAGAACATAAACAGGTTTATTTATCAGCACAGTCACATTTTCATGATTGCCCAAAAGAGTGCAATCAGTCTCATTTGTTTTCATGTCAGCATCAGATGTATGCAAGCCAAGTTAAGTTGCAATTAACTTGTTTTATGCACTTAGAGTTTTGATTTGCTCCATGCTGGAGAATTATTTGGTAGATTCTGCACCAGTGATCAAAGTGTCTTTTTTTGACACACACCTCCTTGCTGCTTATTTTACCTGATTTTTAACTGCTTTTCTGTATCCGCATAATCACATCCCAATACTAGGGTCGTCAAAAGTATTAATCCTTAAATACTTTTTCAATTCCATGTGTTTAAAACCATACAGTATCCATTAGAGGTGTCATCATTTCAATATTAAATCAAAATTCCATCAAAATGAATTGTGAATTTCAGCAATTGAAATCAAAGACAGAATCTCTCCACCTCCGCTTACTTGCGGCATCTGGTGCATGTCAGAAGAATAAAACAACACCACCTCTTTTAAAGAAGGATTTGAAAATGTAAATGAAAGTTGTCAGGGTGTAAAACCTGTTGATCTTTACAAGTCAAGGCTCAGTAGTCTTTACAATGGCAGAGCCCCCAGCGCTCGATCAGTTTCTGACCTTAAAATCGAAAGTCAAGTCAAATCAAATCAAATTGTGACGCCCCTGCACTGTAAAAACAAACTATTTGTTACCTTGAAATTTTAAGTTGACTGAATTTGAAAACAAGTCGAGGTAATTTTGCAACGATTCAAAACAAAAACGTATCTAGTCAAATGAACTTGAGATTGATTCAGTTGTACTTGAGAAAACATGTTCAGTAAGCTTAAGTCATTAAGTTGAACCAACAACTCCTCAGTCTCACTGATGAGCATTACAAAGAAATTTGATTTCCTTTTCCTTTTTCCCACTTTAAAGAGTCAGTTCTTTATTTCACACTCAGCTTAGCGGTCTAGGTCTCACACAATACATACTGGGATATCTGATAATATGCAGGTCATGTCTATTTAAAAACTTAATTTAATGATTAATTGATTGAAGTCTCTACGGTACATTCATTCAACTCTTTTTAAATAAAAAAAAAATTTAATGTAAAATAAAGTATGTTTCTAAGTTTTGAGTTTTCAAAATAAATACTAACAATTTTAAGTTTAATTAACTTGATAAAACTTGTATATTTACATTAAGTTAATGAAAAAAGATTAGATGATTCCTCTATATTCCTGTGTGATTTAGTGATTTTAGTGTATATCCATTAATTATAATATAGATAATAATAGTATTGAAAGTACCAAAGCTATAAAAAAAAAAGGTCAGTGTTCATTCAAGATTCATTCAGTTCAGCTCAGTCTTCATTGTCCTGCCTGAAATTTGGCTTGCGGCAATACCAGACAGTGCTCAGTGTTTTTCTGTTCCAGCACTGTGTGCAGGCTGTTAATAAAAGAGAAAGAAAGAAATTATCCCATTTTGTGTGCCTCTGACTTTTTTTCTTTTTGGCATGGTATCAAAAGAAGTATCGAAGTTTAAAATTCTGCTATTGTGACAACTCTGCCCAGTATTTGCTTTGTGGGAGGAGTGGTTAAAACACCTCAGACAAAATAACAGATATACGCACACTTTTATTGTTGCAGGTGAAGAGATTATGATTGTGTTTTAAGTATTATATTTCTATAGTATAAGTTAAGGAGGTGTTTGTTGTTTTCGATAAAGAGACTGACATATTATGTGAGACTAATTCCACTTGGCAAGCCAGAGTACAAGCCAGCAGGTTTAAATGCTGACAGGTTTAGTATGCCCTATGGCACTGTGACAGTTCTGTGTGTGTGTGTGTGTTTCTCTATCTCTGTGTCTTCCTGTCTTTCTCTCTTTTTCCATTCTTACCTGTCTGTCTGATTATCTGTTACTTTCTCTCTTTTCACCACAGTTGTTTGTAAATGCACAGTGACAGAATCACGAAAGAAGCACAAAAACACAAAGTACAAAAGCACTTGTTATACACACACACAGACACACACTCACATACACACACACACTGACGAATGGCAGCAATTAGATGGGGAAACCAAGCATGTGAGGACAGAGGAGCGCTGAGGGGCTGCAACCGCTGTATGGAACGTGTGTGTGCGCGTGCTGTATGTGTTTGTGTGTATTTGGAAGGTTTTTATCCTTCTAATACACCATCCATCTGTCTAAATATCAACACTGTCTCATATGTCACCGGACAGTGGCTGTGGCGGGGTGCAGTGCATCGTGGGGCGTTCACATTTGCAATCAAGGAGCAAATAAGAAAAGGACTGGACTACAACATTATCACTCCTCTAAAAATTAATTGCTCATGGGACTGAAGCTGGAACAGAAATGCTTTTGTATTTGGCAGCAGTCACACTCCTGTACAAAAACATTAGGAAAAGGCTACAAACAGACAGAAGAGAACAGAAATGCTTGTGATTTCTGTTTTCTCTTGCTCTGGTTCCATGTCAGCCTACTGAGTTGTTTAACCCATTGACACTGAGACCTTGAGTTTTCTCAGCCCCTCTACTCGCCTCCCATTGGAGGAGTAACCTTCTAACTCCAGTCAGAGCAGCAGTCACTACTCATCTTCCCTTTTAATGTGAGAATTCATCTTTTCAAAAAATTCCTCACTGCAGCCTCTCCTCCTCTCTAAATCAAAGACATCTCTATGTACTCCTATTGCTATGTGCAGCTGTAATAAATCACAGACATAGATGCCAGACGGCACACCCCTGATTTAGAGAAGCAGGGATGAGTACTAGCACGGAAGCTAAGCAGTGTACAGCTGTGGATGGAGTCAGCAACAAAAGGTATTTTAGCCACTTAGGTCAACCTAAAAAAAATGTTGAAGTGTACACTGTATTAAGAATATTTTCACTGCTTAACTTTGCCATCAGACAACCTTTTCTGACAGGGAATAAGCCGGATATCACTCTCTCCAAACCAACCAAACAATGGAACAGTGATTTTACCGTACCTTGCCTCACACTGAAGTTGCTAGTCTGCTGCTGCCTCGATCAGTTAGTTTGTTTGTGTTACTGTCGCTCTGTAAAATGATTGTTCTTATTCACCAAAGTCACAAATAGCACAAACAAACTAACAGACCAAGGCAGCTGCTTTCCAGCAACTCCTGTGTTCTGCAAGGTAAAATTACTGATTTTGTCTATGGACTTTGGTTTGGAGAGAGCAATATTTGGCTTATATAACGGTGGTTCTCCTTCAGAAAAGGCTGTCTGATGACAAAGTAAAGCTGTGAAAATATTCTAAATTTAGCATCCAGTGCGCTTTTTTTAGGTGGGCCTTTTTTAATTGGCTAAAATACCTTTTGTTGCTGACACAGCCCACAGAGGTACATTGCTTTGCTTCCATGCTGGTGCCTCTCTGTTTTTTCCAACCTGGGGTTGTGGTTACCGTCTTTTACTGATGTAAATACACTATACCTCATATAATCCAACTTCAAATAATTAGCTCTATCCCTTTAATACTTTTCAAAAAGCTTTCTTTTATCTCTCGTTTCATACGTTTTCCAGCCCTGCATGTGCTAGTGCTAGATGAGATGTCAGAATCGCAGAATTGCATATTTGAAAGTCACTATTCATAATATACAGTAGACAAGTAATAAAACAAAGACAAGTCAAGCCAGATTTATTTACATAAAAAGATTAAGAAACATTGTAAAAACTGTCTTCATAACAAACATTTTAAAACAAACTCATATTGACACCACCAGTGACTTGTTTCCCAGGCTTTACAGATGTGAAGAGGGCTGGAATCCAGCTTTCCTAAAACATATCATGTGTCTGTCAGTTTCTTTTTTTATTCCAAATATTTGTGGAGGGTATGATGTGTGTGTGAGAGCACATTCGTGTGGGTTTGCGTTATTAACGGTTTTACCTTCATGCCAACTTCTTGCTCGTCTGATCTGATTTATTCTAGTCCTCTGTGGGATTGTGCGGATTTTACAAGCAGGTGTATGTGTGCGTGTGTGTAGATTTGTATTTATGGCCGGTGGAGATGTGTGTTAGACACGGCTACTGATGAATTACCTCACTTCTGATTGCTTACATCACAAATCATCCCCATATTATAACCCTTCTCATGCAAATAAGCGGCAACGTGTGTGTGAGTATGTGAGAGTATGTGTGCGTGTGCGAGAGAGAGGGCATGAATACGTGTCTAAAAAATAATGCAAGCTGTTATTTACATATAAACTAAATGTACACTCTGAGTTCATATATGTAGCCCATGTATAGTATCTCTGTGTGCGTATTATGAATGAGTGAGTAAGCGTGTGTGTGTGTGGTAACCCTGTATCGCTGGCGAGCTCATTTCTCTCAGAAATCAAAGTTAAATGGGTCATCTATCATGAGAATATGTGACTGGGACACTTGTCTCTGCCACGTGTGTGTGTGTGTGTGTGTGCAAATCTGCACACAAATGCAAGGTGTGTGGTGCAAGGGCAGCGTATGTGTGGTTCTGCAGCTGTGTGCACCCTCTTGTGTGTGTGCATGTGTGTATGTGGCAGCCACTTGTCTTTGCCTGCGCTATGATTAATGGTTTACATTGGGCTGTTCAGCCATGCATGTTTCTTGGTTTATCGTTTTATGCTGTCTCCAATTAAAGCTCCATAACTTGAGTGATGGCTTCACGCCAGTGTCCATCAATAGAGGCCATCAGCGACCTTATGCATTCAGGATATGGAAGCCACACACTAACTAATATCCTCTTGTGTCAGAGCCAGTGGGCAGTCTGCGTGTGTGTGTGTGTGTGAATATGCAGATGTCT
>JAJHUR010140493.1:480204-501714 GCA_027495735.1 Lutjanus campechanus | reverse complement strand
CAATCATCAAGTCAATTAATCGTCCTGAACAAGTGGAATCTTCTCATCTTAATGGCAGTTTCTTTTTCTTTTTTTTTTCTTTCTTTCTTGGAACTTATAGGAAAAGCAAAACTGAAGGCCTTCACACAGGAATAAGTAGTGTAAATGTTTGCTGTGTTCGCGAAATTTTGCAAATGTGTGTCACCATACACAGAGATGGGCACAAATACATCATGTACTTAACGCCTGTCGCTGGTACTCTCCAACAGTCATGTACATCATTTTGGGAGTCATTTGCAATTAACATATTCTGTTGTTTAGATTTAGTTTTGGTAATGTATTTGCTAATTGCTCTTTTCCTCTGTTGTATTTTTGTGTCATTCAGTAAGCTTAATGTAATATCAGATCTTATTCTGAATATATGACCCATTAAAAATGTATTTTAAGTATTTCAAATAGACAAGCTCTTAAAGTATTTTGTTGTAAATGACATCTTATTTTTTCTGCCTAGCAAAATACAAATTACAAAATTGTCAAAAATAATTAATTATGTACATACATACAATACATATTGAAATACTGCCCATCTCTGAACATATTGTGTGTATGTGGAGGCCTGTCTGTTCCAGGAAATCCCTTGGTGATACATACATCTGGACACGTGAGCTCGCTCATGTGTGCACCACACAGGCCTGCACGCGCCGCACAATATCATTTCACGCAATATTATTTCTCATATAGCCGTAATGACATTAGGCCGATATGTTGATTATACTGTCGGCAAACAGCAGCCTGCTGATTGGGTTAGCATATTACCTTATATCACATCTCTCCATTCATCCCTGTGTTTTTTTTTATTGCCCTCATTTTTCCAAATCACTTCCCACTTCCCCAGTTTCCTGGGCGAGGTTCCAGGCTATGCAAGCAGGTGATGTGGAGTAATATGATGCTAGGAAGGCACAACAATGCAAGAGAGAGAAAAAAGCTAAAACCCGAGAGCAGCTGTTGTTGTTACATGTCTGAATGCAAGACAAAGCCTAGTTATATGGCATCGCAAAGTGTTAACTTGTGTGCAAATGCAGGGGTTAATAAATATTTAATCACACTGACAAAAACACAAATGAGTGCACACGGGTTGTGTGTGGGATGATTTCTGGTCAGCATGTGTTTTGAATAAAGGATAAAGTAACGGGTGTGCAGATTGGGTGTGATTTAGTGAAGACCCAGAATAAAGAGGGGGGAGAGTAGGGAAGCTGGAGGCAGAGAGATATTTCAGAGTGGGCTACTCAAATTGTTAGAGAGAATGAGGTTTCATTTGCAGCTGGGACATTGAGTGATGACACCCGTGGTGTGTGTCTGTCTGTGTGTGTTTGTGTCCACATTATGTGCACACATTAATGGCTGAATGTGTATTTTCAAATAGAACACAAGCACGCAATGTTATATGTACATATATATGTAGAAATAATGTTTTTTGTTAGACATTATTAGAGCAGAAGTAGGGACACATTACAACAGAACTGCATTGTAAACTAAAGTGTATTATTTCCCACAGTTAGACTCTTATTGGACTTTCTTAGAGGGTAATTAGGGAGACATTATACCAGAATTGCACTGTAAATTAAAGTGTATTATCTCCCACTGTGAGACCCTTACTGGATTTTACTAGTCTAGTATTTTAGTCGAATTTAGGGCACATTAACACAGCTGTACTGTAAACTGTATTGTTTTCCACTATTGGACCCTTATTGGACTTTTTTAAAGGGTAATTTGTGAAACATTACATCATAACTGTACTGTGAGCTGTTGTGAAATCACTTCACATATTGTTTTTAAATGTGGAAGTAGCAGATGTGTGATTTCACTTTAGTTTACAGTACAGTTATGTTGTAGTGTGTCCCTGATTATCATCTAATTAAGTCTAATAAGGATCTAATTCTGTCCAATAAAGAACATTATTTCTAGTTTTTGTCTAATTTGATACAAAGTCCAGCTTGTTACGTCTCATTAGTGTACTGTAAAATAGAGGAGGAACCAGGATCGCTTGTGTATTTCTTCTCTGTGTGTCAGTTACCTCTTTAACATCAATGTGTGGTGGAGGTCCGAGGCAAAAATCAAAATCACTAGAAAACACACTGCAGCTGTATAGATTCACCTCTCTTCCCCTTTCTCCCTGGCCAATGTGTACACACAAACAATCATATACACTCAAACATCACTTTTAACGAGCAGGAAGCAAACACTACACAAAACACCACAGGCAATATTTATGGTACGGTCAAACAGAGACTTTTGGGCATGAGCTTGTCTAACTGTCAAGATAGGAAATTTCACTGCAAATTACTAATGGTGTTAGTCGATATTTGCACCACATGTGCAGGTAATGATTTAGCCATGCATAGTGTACAGTAGGACACACAGGCAGTAAATGGAAAAAAGATAACAATAACAATAACTCACATCAGGCATCCCTAATATATAGGCTGCTACACCATGTCACGGCTATATGACACTTGGAGAAAAATGAACTGTGGTTATCTGGAAATTAAAAAAAAGGGGGACTGATTTAATATTCAGCAGTGGCTGAAGGGGCTGGGGGAAGGGAAAGAAGGTGGACCTATGAATGGGGGAGGGGGTGGAGAAGATGAAGACGGAGGAAATTAATCAGTGGTATCATCTCCATGGGAGTTTAGCTAACCACCGACCTCAGCGCTTTATCAGCCTATGAGGGAGCTTCTGCTGTAGCTGCTGCCAAACCCACCAAATCACTGTGCGTATGACTTCCTCACAAAGACACACACAGAGATCACACAGCTGACTTACAAGCTCATCAGCGTCCGACAAGCCCTGTGTCATCAAAAGTCCCACTCTGCTCTTTGTGTATGTTTTGTGAGTAGACTCAAGCTAAATGCATGCTTGTACATCTACAGTCGGTATAATCTCCATACTGTCCAACCATATGTATATGGGCAGTATCTGTATTGTCTATTGCAGTGTTAGTGTATGAGCCCTTCCTAAGTTCCTAAATGTAAGATGGTTAAAAGATGTTGCTGGGAGACATGTAAAAGTGACATCTGTCAGATTAAAATAGTAAGCTAATGATTGATGTAGATTAGCGAGCTAGTTAGCTAGCATTTTGCTAACATCATGATCATATCAACATTATCTTTCTATCTGCAATTGACATTCTGACTTTGCAACCATGACTTGCGGGGTTGTACCAAATATAGAACGTTTTGGTGCAGGGGAGACACCAAACTTCTCTTTATGGTCTCAAGCTGAAAAAGTTTACAAATCCCTGGTCTATTGTGTGTGTGCAGAGTGAGAAACACATGATATGATATGACATGATATTAACAATTTCATTGTGATATGTTTGTAATCTTTTGACATTTTACTGATGTTTTGTCTTCTTATGAGGATAATACCACAACAACATTGTACATACCTAATTATCTGTCAGTTTTCACTATAGAGGATCTTGGTGTGAAGATAATACCCAATCAAAGAAGTGAAAAATGCAAACAGTTGATAACAGCGAATGAATATATAATCTACAACTGTGTTCCAGGCTGAGGCCAAAATGGTGTCTTTGAGGGATGAGCTCTGCGCCTTATTTGATAGAAGGATGGAGGAGAAAGAGGCAAAGATTAACCAACTAAGTGAAGAGCTGAATGCAACGAGACAAAAGGTAAGAGTGCAAGTTTACAAAAATACATGCTTCAAATGCTTTTTTTTTTTTGTGGCACATGTTACAAATTCCAAAATGAATAGTAGTAGACACATGAATATATAATATTGAAAATCTTTGGCGCAAATTAAAAATTAAAGTGATGCTTTGGCTAACATTGTTGGTTGACCTCTGGGATTCTGTTAGCTAATTTAACTCTACTATCACAGCGTTTCAATCAGTTTTCCACCCACTCATTTTGTACCCTTTCAATTATACAGATTACCAATGCTGCTCGAGCTTATTGAGCTGTACTTTTGATTCAAAGGCACACCGGCCCATTGAGGCACAAGCACTGACAGAGGCGCACACACAAACACACAAGCGTGCACCACTTGATCTGCATATCATTATGCTTTTGATCGAATGCCAAGGTTCCGCTGAGAAAGACATCAGAGTCAAATGGAGCGAACATGTACACAACACCTGTAGGATTTGTGTGTGTGTGTGTGTGTGTGTCTGTGTGTGCCTGTGAGAGAGGCAGCTGTGAAATCTGCACCTGTTTAATTGAATTAGCCTCGTTAATGTATTCACACTGGCTGCCAAAAAAGCGTGGATTTAACGAGCTCGTTAGACCAATTAGTTAATTAATTGTCTGTATAGCGGCGGCTTCCCAAAGAGCTGCGTCTTCATTATCTGATGGCTGCCGCCTGTTGGATCATTGAATGAGAGCTGATAATGCATTGCTGTCACACTGCACTCATGACTGTGTGTGCGCTTGTGTGTATCCACAAATGTCACTTATTTCTGCATATGTGTGCGTGTGTGTATACTTTATGGTGCAAACGTGCATGAATGCTTGTGTATATGCATTTGTCTGTCTGTGTGTGGTATACTCAGAATATGGCGGCCAATATCAGTGTGCATATTGCAGTGAAAGGTTATGTGGGGGCCGTCACTCCCACAGGTAAAGACAGAGCAGTCCTCCTAGCCACTTTCTAATCTCTCTTTTATTAGAAGTTAATATCTCGCCTGCTCTTTCTCACTCCACACTCCCACCTGCTTAGAAATGGCCCCGCTCCATCTTTTTAATTCAATTATATTAGCCACCCTCTCTCTTTCTCTCTCTGTGCCCATAACTCTGCAACTCACACTCAATCTCTCCCTTTTTTTCTTTCTTTCTGTCTCTTCCCATCTCACCCCTCCTTCCTTTGTCCTCAAATGTTCCATTTCTATTCGTAATCCTAGATGGAGGATAGACTTTGGTCAATCAAGGATTTGCGGAAGCTGCTCTCTCCTCTCCTCCACCTTGCTGGGGAAAACATATGATGGCGAGGAGGAGAGAATAAAGCGAAGGAGACAGGAGGAGGAGAAGGAGAATAAGGGGGGCAGGAGTTAAGGGGGAGGACCCCAGGGGTGAAACTTTAATTGCTAAAGTAATGAGACTTGATCAGATTGAGGTTTCTCTCTCAATGGGGACTCTACTAATATGAAAGTCCAAGGCTTAAGCTCTAATTTGAAATAAAATCACAAATCTGATATTCTTTCTCCAGGACTTCCAGCCAAGGTCCCATACTCCCCCACTGGAGAATTAAGACTTTACACAGACCACATGGGACTCTTTAATCATCTCTGATGGTGGCAGATTTGGAGATGAGAAAAGTCACTGTAATGTATTAATTATGTAACAATATTATGGAGTTCTGAAAGTCAGTGCCGTAAAGACCTTGGGCTATAGGAAGGATTTTGACAGACATTGTGATCTTTAACAAACTGCCTCATGGATAGATCACAGTGAGCATAGGTGGGATTGTGGAAAATTCAAGTACCGTTTGATCATTTAAGTAGAATACCAGATTTATAAGAAATTAGAGCCAACATCATATTCGAAAAATGTATGTAATATGTTGTATAATATAATATTATATAAGGTAAAGGCAAATCAACTTTATTTATCACATACACAGTCATACAAGTAGAACATACAAAGTGAAATGAGTTCTCTGTGTCTGACCCAGCCTATGTGTTAGGCACTGTGGGCAGCCACAGTGCAGCGTCTGGGGACTGACAGGAGAAATTAACCTAACATACATGTTTTTGATAGTATAATAATAAATTATTGTGGTTACCCTTATTTGTGAACCAGTAAGTAACAGAACTGCATATGTTTTATTGTGCAGATGGTGCAGCAGGTAATTTATGTGTTTATATTTAGACTTCAAACAAAGTGACCACAAGGAGAGGATGGCTTGATTGAAGACGCATTTATTGCAAAAAAAAAAGCTGTGTAACTGATGAGCTTTGCAAACCATTAGCACATCATGACACACAGTGTGCATGAGACACAGATCAAATGCAAATTGTTGATTTTTTCGCCATTAAAACAATTTTTATTTTTATTTTTTGCCGTTGCAGCAATATTTACACACTGCTGCATCAGCCATTAAATCATTAGATTTCTGATGCACTCACTCACAGTAGACAGCCAAATCTAGCTACAGTACACAACTTTAACTAAGATGATACTGAATAATCAGTATGTATAATATTTATTATATTGTAATAAAACTTAGTTAATTTACCAATACCATTAGGCCACTTGACCAGAGTATTTATTTATACAAAATGATTTTCTCATGAAATAGTTGATAAATACTTTGATGAATTTTATGAAGATTAGATACTCAATTTGAATTAATACCTGAACAGGTAAATGATGAGGGGATTATTAATAACTAAATTACTTATTACACTTAAGGTCTGAAGTTTATCTTGCTTGAGAAGTTTTGGTCTCACAGTTTCCCTGCTTCCTTGAGATGCATATCCTCAAGTATATGCTTTGCACACATGTTAAAAACATAATGATACGGATTGATGCTGGCCATTATAGAAAGATTTTTATGTACTATATAGTATAATGTCTATTGCATGTGAAATATCCTCGTAAAATAGCATTAGTTGCAATCATAAATAAGTACAGTAAAACAGTTACAGTAGCTGAATTTTAGGACATATCATTTCTATAACTTGGTTTAACATTAATGGTAATAATATTTAAAATGCATAGAAAATGTGCTCTTTTGCTTCATAATCGTTTCTCATCTGAAATCCCTCTTGCACTATAGATGGGTTAACACAAAGAAGACGAACTTTTGCCCACCTGCGTATTATGTTGAACTTAGCTGAAGCATCTGAAATTCACACATTATTGTCTCAGTTTTGTAAAACTTATTTTATTTCCCAGTAGTCACACTAGACTTGGTGAAATATCCAGATAAAAGAGTCATTTTAATTCAGTGTCGCAATACTGGCTGCCCCATTGCTTATAATTGTTACCATCCATTAGCCATGCTGTAGATGAGTTAACTGCATAAAAGACCACCTTTAGCTCGCTGTTACAGTAGGTTGGATGATATATATACTGGATAGTCTGAAGAGCTCACTGAAGGAGGCAGAGGTGGGCTGTGACAGTGCCAAGACCAAGTCCAAAGCCTCCTGCTGTTAGAGTAGGTGAAGAGAGATCAGAAGTTAAGAAGCTGCACTGTAGGTGCCCACTGTGTGTGTGTGTGAGAGAGCTATATTGTGTGCGGTTACGTCTGCATGTGGTTTTCCTGTCTCAGAAACTTTAAAGCATCCAGTATGATATCTAAGGGTGTGTGCTTGTGTCGTGTGTATGCGTGTGTATATGTAAATGTGATTGCGAGTGTGTGTTTGTATGTGTGTTGACTGTCTGCGGAGCCTCCTTACTAATCTAACACAGGGCTCATTTAACACAGTGCTAATGAATAAGGGCTTTGATTTGGCAAAGGGTTCTGAACCACAGGCCCACACACACTCACATTCATGCACGGGGTGAGGAGTTCAACCACTGTCTGCTTCCTAAAAAAATAATCAGTCTCTTTCCCCCAATTATTACTCAAGCGCTAATCTATGTACAGTAACGCACAGCAACACTTGTTTGTTTTAGGTGTCAGGTATTCGTAAAAGATATTTGTGGGTTTTATTCTGTCTTACTGAAAAATAATTGTTGTGATAGGTTAATGTTAAAAGAATAATGGTGCTTCAGTTTTACACATACTTTAAAGTTAAAATAACAGTGGTTCGACTAGAGTTTGACTATTTCTCAAACAAAATATCAGACACTAATGGACCTCACACAAAACACAAAAAAGATGTTTTCACATTAAATTATCTTTAGCACATCTGCCAACAACACTGTTGGACAGACTTCCTAGAGTCATCAGTCAGAACTGGTGCTCTAGAGATCTGCAGCCTGTTGCAAAGGCTGCGTGTGAGTTCAAACTTAGCCTTGTTATAAATTAAATTATTACAAGGTTGTGATTTGCGCTTTGCTGAAATAAAAGCGATTGCACCACAGAGACATGTTACAACATAACTCTTCTTAACAAATAGTAAGTAATGGTAAGTGTAAATCATAAAATGTCACAGAATTAAACTCACTAATGGTGAAACAGCAGCTTTTTTTTTTTACTGATATTTATCTATTTCAACATCAATCTAGCTCGCTACAAAGTGTTAACATACCAGGTAGCTCATGCCAACCAGAAACCTCATGCACACCATGACAATGGAACTCATCCATCTTTAATCGTTGATTGGCCCCTTGCCTTAGTTATGACTTTCCATCCAAACCATTGACATACAGTAAATAGAATGGACAACTGGCTGCAGTATAGGTCATAGAGTAAATCCTGCCCCATCCATTTTAGTAGACATGGGCCAAACTAAAACATCAAATTACTTATCACACTGATGTATGTCCAAGTATTGTTCTGATCATTTTTCTGACCAGTATGGTTTTGATTAGTTATTTGAAGCTATAAAAGGGGATTTCCTGCCATGTTTGACAGCTCACAGTTGAATTCGGCGGAAACTCAAAAGCGCAGCACCAACACTGATCACTGCTGCGCAGGCTCCAGCTCCACATGATGTCACCAGTGTAAGATGGCAGCGCTCGTATCTGGGATATTTTGACGTCATTTTTGTATAGTAGTAGGTGCTGTTGCACACAAGAGACTATTACAAGATCGTGAGCACAAATGTGTGGGGCTGGGGGCTAACATAAGAGCAAGTATAGAGGTGTAATCAGATAAAATACTTCAAAGTGACAAACGTATTTTAAATATGTAAGCATATAATGAAATGTATGAAAGGAACTATTAACTTTGGCATGAAAATAACATTTAACTGACATATCTTGACAATTATTTAGATGTGGTGGAAGTATCAGCTCTGGTTAGTTCAATCTGAGACAGAAGACTAAATTGGTAAAACGGTGCCTCCGAGCATACTGCTTTTTCTTTGAGGTGTGGACTTGAGTCGCATGACTTAGACTCGAGTCAGATGCAAGTCACAATTTTGATGACTTTAGACTTCACAAAATCAAAAAGACTTGCAACCCAACTTGGACTTCATAACCAATGATACGTGACTTCATGGACTTAAAAATACTAAATACCTTCCCAAGGACAAAAGATTGAAAAATATGTTATATGGCTAGATGATGTATCAATGTTTTATTGATATTGGGGTATGAGACTAGATATCATCTTAAATTTTGAATATTGTTATATTGTGATATGGCATGATGTGTTATATTATGTGTTGTATTACAGTAAAGTGGAACAGCCTAAAAATATCAAGATATTATTTATAAGCTATATCGCCCAGCCCTCGTGTGTTATTTAAAAAGTGTCCCACAAATCAACTGATTTCCCTTCATTTCCTGAATTAGCTGGTAACTCATTTATTTTCTCATATTCATTCCAAGTAAGTCGACATTTGCCACAATCTCCAGATCCACTTTATTTTGAACTAATCCAATGGTATCCAATAAAGTTGCAGGGAGAACCATGAGGAACTAACAGTATGTTACTGAGCTCCAGTTGGGAAAAAAAATTATATTAAAGATAATTTCATTTACGTATAAAAACTAGGTGGTCAACAGAAGACGAAGTGCAGTATGCAAAACATGCAGGTTGAAAATTACGGATGAAGACACAACAACCTCCAAATTTGTTCAACATTTTAGGTTGCTCAAAGAATAGTAAGTCGAGGCTGATATTAACATAGTTAGTGAGCCAATGCTGAGCTAACATTAGCTTAAAAGCTAAATACGTACCTTTGTAAATCAACGAGGTTGGAAACTTGCTGTTACATTATTGCTTAGGACTCGAAAAGTCAAAGTGTAGGACTTGGGGCTTGCCCGTTTTGACTTGGGACTTGACTTGGGGCTTGAGATGTACTTGTCACTTACAACTCAATGACCTGAACCCACCTCTGCTTTTGTTTGCCCTTTTGGCGTTTGTATAAACACAGTGTAGCTGAAACCTACAGGCTTTAGTTGTTTAGTATAGTTGTGTATGTGTACTCACTGTACAGACTGTTCTGCTGTGTGTGTGTGTGTGTGTGTGTGTTAGATGAAAGAGCGAGAGGAGTGTGTGAGGCACCTGGACCAGGATGTGGTTGGTTTGCGAGCCACACAGGACTCTCTGAAGAGAACCTTGTCTATGAAGGAGAAACATACACAACAGCTGGTCCAAGACAACACACAGCTCAAAGAAAGCCTGGCTTCACTGCAGAGCAAAGTAGGTAACACACACACAGACGCACACATACGCACACAGTGGAGGGGAGCTCTTCTTAAATAAGGAACAGAATTGGGCAACCTTCTCTAAATCAAATCCAGTCAGGTACATCGGGGAATTCTCCTCATTTTTTACTTCCTTCACAGTTAATCATCCGTCCTTCTTCCCCTCCTCCTCCTCTGCTCTCGCCCTCTCTCCATATTTAATAACTCATCGCCACCATCTTAGCTCCGCAGAGGGTTGCCTCGTCGTACAATAAAAAACCGTGTTCGTATGAATATCACTTAGCCAAGAGAGCGACCAGGAGTGGGGGAGGGGTTAATGTTACTTTGTTTCCTTCTTTTGTCCATTCATTATTTTTCTCACACATCATCCTGTCTTTCTGTCTTGTCTTTCTTTTTCTCCCTCATCTCCGTCGTCCAGTCTTCGCCCTCACCCCACTGAGAACCAATGGTAATGTATGGGAACATTAAAGAGTCATACGCGTGATGAATGGAATGGCCTTTAGGTTGCTCTTGTTGTCCTTTTCCTCTCTTTCTTGTAATTCTCTCTGTCTCACTCCCACTGTATTTCTTTCCCTCTCCTTCTTCCTTCACCCCCTCCTCCTCTCACCCCTCTAGGTATATCAGAGTGGCGCGTGGCAGTGATGTGTTTTAGGCTTAAATTAACCCATTTACTGTGTCCTTGACCAAACCAAGTCATTCATTACCAGTGTTTTAGTGGCGCGGGTGCCTGCCAGCCAACTAAACGAAGTGTATTCAACATAAAAGTGTGTTAGTCACTTGACTTGGGGAACACTTGAAACGCTCTCTTAGATGCCGACTTTTATGCCCTTACTTTTCTAACACTAACTTAATTTCCATGTTACCTTATTGACATCATTGGTGTATTCTGGAGGTGGCAGCAGTTTAACAGTGTTCATTTCAACAATTTTATCTTCAAGTGCTGGCACTCACTTTGCATATTTTTAGTGTCACAGTTTAAGTAGTCTGTTTTTCCTTCTTGTTTATGATCTAAATATTGTTTATACAGAATCCAAACCAACACAAGGACTTACTCAGTACAGTTAATACTGTACCAGTTCCACAGTGAACAACTGACTTGAAGCTGATGGACGCAGCTAGACAAGAGCTCACATACAGTATGGTGCAGACAAGCTGCACTGAAGGATAGTAGATGTACACCTTACACCAATACCTAGTTCAGCTCTGGTAGCCATTCCAGGTGTGTATGTATGTATATGTATGGGTATATCATATGTATATCATATCCCTATAGAGGTCGTTTCATATTCAGATGATACATATTATGATATAGCTGTAAATTAAATGATAAATGACACACTGAGAGGCCCATTTCTTATTACATCATAAATCATATACTTGACAAATAAAAGGTATTCACACATATCATAGATTTGTAGTTAAGCTTAATGGACGCCTTATGAATGGACTTACTTCAGCGCACTTCCAAAACAATATCCACATCCACAATATACTGTCTGTGTCACTCACTTGCTGAGTTGACTTGCCTAAAGAACTTAGCTTGGTTTGCAGCAGGTTGAATGAGTGATTGACTGAGTGGTTCTTGTGAATGTTCCTTGTGTTACAATTCAAACATAAATATATAGTTTGATGCATGTGTCAAAAAACAAACAAACAAAACAGTTTGTGGATTTAACAGCAACAACTTTGTCTCAATATAAAAAATTAATGCAGAAAACAACTTAATATTGCTTGAGAGTGAACTGTTGAAAAACAGTATCTTCCCAAATTTTCAATAAAGCATGTAACAAAATCTAAATAGGACTATATTCAATATTTTAATTTATAAAGTACAGTTGTCCGGTCTGTGTTAGACTTTTCATACCTGAACCAGGTCCATGTGACAGAGGTAGCCCCTCTTTCAGGTAAAAGCTACTTGTTTTGTCTTGACTGGACGGAGTCTTTCTCCTGTTCAGAAAGTACCCCGTTCTGTGTCCATGTTTGTTTGTGTTGTGTTTTCTATTGTCGTGCAATATCTATCTTAATATCGCACAGCCCTAGGTATGTGTGGTGACTGGCACCATTATTTTGGTGGACATACCTGTAGAATAGTGCAGTAGCCCAACTAAACATTAAGTTGCATTAAAGAAATTGAGAGTTTTGCAAGGATCCATAATAATAAAAGCATATTGTTTCTCTTGTCTCATGCTGGGCAGCTCTCTGTGAGCCTGGTCCTAAAGTTCAAGACACACTAGTCTACATTTAGAGTGACCTATGACTTTATGATGTGTAGTCAAGCAGTTTTATTGGTCCTCAGTCAAAGCAGTAACTGTAGGGTTCCCCAGCCTGACACAAAGCCTTTATGATGCCCCTTTTCACTGCTATGGAGACAGAGCGGAGGCAAACATCCCCAAATTCTACTTTCATCTCTCTCTTCTCCTGCTTGTATGTTGATGGTTTACTCATTCTTCGCCTCAGTTTCCCATTGGCTGTCCCTCTCTTAGCCTTTGCAGAAACCGGACGTACTCTACTTATTCTTCGTCTCTCTCCTCCTTATTTCCATGTCCCAGTTAAAAACGAGCGAGCGCATGTCGAGCGACGTCACTGAAACTCTGGATCAGACCAAAACCATCCTGGACACAGAAAGACAGCAGAGGCAGCAGATCCAGGACAAGTTGCACCATGCCCACAAAGAGACGGAGCGTCTGCAGCAGGAACTGACACACGTGCGTCACGCAGCTGAAAAGAAGGTGATTGGTTTCTTCCTCAAGGTCTTCGTCCTAATACTAAATTATAGAAATTCTTTCAAAAACGTGCTCATCCAACTTTGCCGTGTTATTATGACACTTAAACTGAGACAAGCGCATGTGACTTCTCTGTTGTTGGCCATGTATTGTCGACATTGATACATTATGAGCGAGTTCGCTTGCTCACAAGGTCAGGACACATGTTCTACACAAAGTGGACAATGTCAGGAAAAAAAAATGGTTAAACTGAAAGTACGCAATTTCTACAGGATGGAGATGAAATGTAATATTCACTTTAATGTAATGCATTGTCTTTTCCCACAATGGGGCTGATAAGAAGGGTCGCGCAGGTGAGGGATTCATTTAAATATTCAATTTTCAAATGTAATATTCACTGTGACAGGCATTGTCTATTTCTACAATGGGCCTGATAATAAGGTTTTAGATAATGGGTAATGGGATGTTCTGATATTTAGAGCCTTATTAAAAACACACACTTTTGACGAAGGCAGACTTGACAAAAATTTTGAATATTCTGCTACAATGAGATCCCCCCCCCCAGGTAGGACTCAAACTCAAAAATCACATGTTCATATGCTTCATTGCTTTTTAGACTTTTTCATTCTCTGCCCTCTCTGTGATATACCAAAAGCGTATGTTAGTGCTTAGTGGTTTGTATTTAACCTTCAATTAACCAAGATGGAAAGATACTTTTCAGTAAGCCATTGGTGCATTTCAAGGGCTTGGATTTGTAAAGCAGCACACGAGGTCCAGTCCTTTTCACTGGCAAACCTCTTCACTGACAATACTCATTTTAGAATGTTTTTAGGGTTAGGGTTAAGGTCAGGATTTTGTTGGCTATCACTAAGGCTATTGTTACAACAGTCTCTCAGTTTACAGAGTGCACATTTAAAAGACTGCCTGCTCTATAGCCCATATTATGTGACAGCAAATGGGCTTTGGTAAAATAACACATTTTAATTAAAAATTTTGGAGGATATTTTTGACCTCCTGTAATTCACTCTGGAGGAGTGAACATTAATTCAGGTGACATTCTGTTTACTGGAGAAAGCTGTCTCACATGTGTTGTGGGATAAGATGTAATCAAATACTGTACACCTGTGTAAGTATGGTCAAATGTTTATGCAGTTACCTAGTACGTGGCAAAAGTGCACACATTCTTTACTCAAGTAGAAGTGTGGATACTTGTGTAAAAGAAGACTCTGGTAAAGTAGAGGTGTTCATTCAACTTGTTTACTCAAGTAAAGGTGAAGAAGTACAGGCTCTGAAATGTACTCAAAATAAAAAATAGCCCTCTGAAGAACATCGATCGATTTCCCATTTCCACCAGTTCAGAAAAAAATATTCTCATGGTCAGTCATTATAATCAGATAAAAGACTTTTTATCATTACCATTGACTATGTATATTTTTGACTTTTTATCTCATAACTGACTTTTCATCTCACAATTTCTTGAACTCATAATTTTTACTTTCTAACTCATGATTTTAACTTTTTATTTCACATTTTTGTCTTTTTAACTCATAATTATGACTCATCACCAGGACATTTGTTTCTTTTACTGACAGAAATGGCTTCCATGCCCTGTGTAGTCATAATTTCAACTTATTTCTACTGTTTATCTCATAATTATGACTTTTTAGCTTGCAAATATACCTTACCATGTGGATATTTGTTTCTTTTACTGGCAGAAATGGGCTTTCATACCTTCTCTTGTCTGTTTCGTATTATTACGTTTGTCATACATGATATGCACTGATGGATACACCAAGGAACTGTCTTCTATGTGTTATTGTCCCATCCATTAAGGTTGAAATCGGTCTTGATGTTGGGGAGGTGGCTCACAATGATGCAAAATAAAAATAAACAATAACTCCCACAAATACATTAAAACTAAAGTAACAAGCCTGTTTTGAAAATGTAATGAGTAGAAAGTACAGATATTTCTGTTAAAATATGAGAAGTAAAAGTAAAACATTGTCAGAAACTCTAAGTACAGTGACAAAGAATTGATACTTTGTTACTTCCCACCTCTATCAGCTGGACTGTATGTGTACGTGTGTGTGTGTGTGTGTGTGTGTGTGTGCGTGTACGCGACGTTCTGTCTTTCATGTTCAGATTGGTTAAGTCAGCGGATGGACCATTACACTCTGTCCAGGGATCTGGTTTCTGCTCCACATCTGGCCCTGCTTTGTGCACCCAAACTGTTCCTCCTCTGATCTATTACAAGCGCTCCCTCTCTCTCTCACACACACCCACATGTGGACACACACACTTATAGCTTTGCATTCACTCATGCACACTTCAGTCCATCATTGTATGGACCGTGGTAGTAGTAGGTGTGTGTAAAAAGAGGGTGAGTGTGCCTTCTCCCACTTGAATGTACAAGTAAGTGAAACTGAGAGAACTTTGTGTTAAGTATTTTCCACCGCTGCTCTGAATGTCCTAACATTAGCACAGCTGAACAAATACTGTCAACACGCTCTTCTTCATCTGAAATGTTTGTGCTGATTCACCCTCCTTCTTACTCTCTCCTCCTCTCACTTAGACGTTGTTGCTCAGAAGAATAGGGAAGCAGTTTGCCTTTTCTGTGGAGAGTGAGTAGTCCACTTACTTTTTAAAAATCTAATTCTCTGACACCTCTGGGAAGTAGGATGGAGTAGAGGAGAGGAGAGAGCTCTGGTCTGACTTGAGCCCTGAGCGTTATGGAAGCAAACCACCTGACCACTCAATGTCTGCATCTTTGGGCATGGGCAGACATTTCTTTATTTGAAAGATTAATTCTGTGAGGGTCTAATGAAAGCTATAATATGTAACATTTCTGCCTTAAAATTTCCAAAAACACAGACCTAAATTATTTCAAATGTTTCCAACAATGGCCAAACCCAGAGAAATCTGTAATTTAATCAAGGAAAATATGAGATATGTCGGATACGTCAGATACATCAGAGGGTGAGGAAGGAAGTCGACAAATGTGACAAAACATAACATGAATGAAACTTAATGCATAACCTCGTCCGTGAACGTGATTCCTGCCTGAGTCACCTCAGATTTTCATCTGCAACAACTCCCATGATCCCACGCTACTTCATGATGTCATTCATACATCTTTTGTTATTGTTTTAATGTAAGAGAGACCTCTAGAGGCGGAGTTTACATACTGTGCGTTTAATGTAATCAGTGACGAATTACCCCGCCCTATATCCCTTTTTGCTCTGTGCTCCAAACTTGGTCCCACAGTCAACTTTTTCCTTTTTTTTGTAAAAGGGACATATAGGGTCACAGCTAAAATTAGCTAATGTTAGCAAAATGCTAGCTAACTAACTAGCCAATGATTGATGTAGAGCAAGCTAGTTAGCTCGCTTTTTGCTAGCATTAGCAAACTTAAGATATGAATATATGTTGCTTTCACATGACCCCCAGCATCGTCTTCTTTCTTCAAAACGTGGTTTTATTTTCAACATAGACGCGCGTGGCACGTAGCTTATTTAAGCACAGGAAACAGGAAAGGACAAAGCTGACCGAGGTATCAAGCATCCTCAACCATCTCAACGGTGAGCACAGAGCTTAGGAATGGTCAGTTGGCTTCTCCACACAGGCTCAGATAGGAAAGAAGCCTGCATTTTACATTAACAATGCTAAATTAAAATTGTTGTCCTAAATATTTCTGTTAGGATTTAGTGTTTACTTTACTGTTTGAAGTATTGTTTTTTAATTATATTTTTTAAATCAGTGAAAACATGTCTATTTTTTTCAACTTTGTTCTATGATTGGCAGTTGAAATAATACTACAATATCTGCAGTCCAGTTTTTTATCAGCTGTTGAATGTTTTTGTAGAACACAACAAAAATAACATGGGAAATTCACTAAATAAAAGCAGATGTTTCCGCTTCCTCGCAAAAAAATAATACTTTTAAGCACAAAATCCTCCTTAATGTCTTTTTAATCCCTTATCCTTTATTTATCTGCATCCCTTTTGACTTGCTCTCCATCTCTATTAGTAGTTCTCTCCATCTCACCAACTCACACACATCATCATCATCATGCAAATGGCCAGATGTTGCTGTAGTTTTAACATGTGGTTTAAGTGTTATACTGCCCCAAACTCCCCCACTGAGGAACTCCAAAAGTAGTGAAGCCATTAACATGACAAGGGGCTTTGTCTCAGAGAGGATCTGATTCATCTTCTCAGAACAAAAAGACGCACACATGGTTCTCTGGAGGCTCCTTTTTTAATTTTTCAAGTCATAGATGTACACAGGAGGGAGAAAAAGAGTTAGACAGATGGATTGATTTAGTGTGAGAAATATAGAAAGATGGGTTGTAGGATGCAGGGAGGAGGGAAAGTTGACACAACAAACTGAGTTGTGGTTGTAATATTTGGGACAGTTTGTTGCCATGACATTTGGTTATTACATCTTAGTTTTGTTTGGGGAGGTTGAACAGCTTCTTCCCACCAAAACAGTATTGTAATGTGAAAGTTAAGGGTGTTATAATAGATGGATCTCTCTAACCCATCACCATCGTTTTCAAAATGTTTGATTCTGAATACACCAGTAGGATCTGATCAGTGACTCAAATCTAGCTCTGGAGGTATTGAGCATTTTTATTTAGGTACCAATACCCAACTCTAGTTAGCATTCCAGCATAGTTTGTCTCCAGCTTCCCCAGTATGACTTCAGTTGCCCGTTCATAACCTGCCTGTTTGAAATAGGACGTTGCTTGGCCTCCAGTTGTTGCTGTTGCAAGTTCACGTTTCCACTTCTTGGGTCCTGAGCATCACACCTGTCATGACATAGTTGCGTACCCTAGTAATGCAAGAGTATACACATCGTTTGGGTGCCATAGCATATTTTACATGCCTTAATAGAGCAACTTGAGGGTATGTTGTTCCTCGGAGCAAGCAGGCAAACTGTACCCAGAGTGCATGAAGTATCACCAAGATTAGAGATCTGTTTGAGTTCAGTGAAACAAAGAGGCAAACTCACAAGTCTTTGTTACACAATGGAGAGTGAGCTGTACCCAGCATGCCGTTAGGTGGTTTAACAGGTAAAAGGGGTCCCCTTTCAAAACACTACACAGTGTGTACTTCTGGTGTTAGTAGCACACTACTAATAAATATGTCCAGTTGATCTCAAGAGCTTACTCTTGACACTATACTTCCTTGACTCTGCAGCAATACACCCACTAAGTGCGAAGTCAGTTGGATGAACGGTTTCTGAGAAAAATCGACGGACGGACATATATACTGTACAAACATCGTCCATTTTAGTCACATGCACTCATAGTTCTTCTATAACATGCGGTGGGTAAAAGAATTGAAAATGCATATAATTTCAAATGGACAAGGAAAGCTGGGGGAGTGTGAAAACAGGCAAGAATGAAAAGATGACAGAAGGAGTGCTACAGCTGAAGGTAAGCAGTATTGTGGAAGGTTGTTCAAGCCTTCAAGGTTTGACTTGGACAAACATCGGTCCTGCTCACAATGCTTTACAACCATCAGAATAGCTTACTGATTTTTCTCTCTGCCTGCTTTCTCTCTTGATCTCGCTTATTGCTCATTACTTTTCTTGCCTTGCCACTTCTCCCTTTCATCCCCACCCTCCCCTGTCGCCAACCCCCCTACCCCCAACTGTTCAAATATTATTTCTCCCCCTCCTGTCGTCCTCTCCCCCCTTTTTTTTCTCCCTCTCTTTATCTTGTCATTGCCTGTCAGTAGGGATTCTATCTGCGCTGAGTGTTGTGTGCGTGCGTATCTGTGAACACATTGAGACTGAGATACACTTAAGAGCTCATTGATTTAAAAATACCTTCGATATTGGAGGTCCCCTCCTGCAGATTCGTTCAGAAGCTTATCACACACGCACATAGACATCCACGTAGAGATATGCATAAACCAAAGCTCCACTCCAAAGTTTCTCCTTAAACTTTGTGATTGACCTAGTTAGTGTGTCGTTTTGACAAGTTGTCTGTTTTGACACGACATCCTCCGGTGTTTATCAACATCCATTCTGCCTATCACATGCTCACATTGGGAATTCACGCACACACACACACACGCACACTCAAAGATGAATCAAGCTAAGATTCAGAAATTGGCAGGAAGTAAGTGTTGCATTTGCTGTGGGTAAGTGAAATGACTTGCAATTGTAACAACAATAACTGCTCCGGTCATTTTTTGTGTGGAAAAAACGTGTTTGTTCTATTTTATCTGATGTCCGTGGAATGCAAAACACAACCTGTATTATTCCTGTCCTGCGTGCTACCTCTTTGTATGTAAGTCTGTGAGTGTTTACATGAGCGGCCGCTCATTTGTGATTTAGCTGCTGTGTGCTTGGCAGTGTGTATGTAGTGTTTTTTATTCCTCCTCTTGCCATAGCTCAGGTTTAGTGTGTTTAGCGAGCCTGGCCGCTGACAGCCAGAGGTGAGGGGTCAAAGAGCCAAGTTAACTCCATCAATCCCCCTGGACAGTTACAAACGAGCCCTCAACTCTGGTCAAAACAATCCCTGGATCATGCAGGACAGACTGGAGGTGGGGAAGGATGGAGGGAGAGAGAAAGCAATTGACTCAGTTTGGCATTAAGGGCTGTTATGCGTCGGTTAAATAAAAAGTGGAAAGGCTGCATCAAATATGTATACCAATAATAAATGTGTTGTGTGAATTAGACTGAGAAGTAAATTTTTTTTTCATTATTATTATTATTATGATCTTTTTTACATTGTGGAGTAAGACAAGACTGTTAGGTCTTAACCCCATGTTATTCAGACTGAGGACAGTATTCCAGCTTTTAATGTTAGGACTGTGTGGAAACAATTAGAGAGTTTAACAGGACAGCTTACCCCAAAATCAAAAATACATGTTTTTCCTCTTAACTGTAGTGCTGTATATCCATCTAGATGTTTTGGTGTGAGTTGCTGAATTTTGGAACTTGGCTTGTGGTGCTCAAAGCACCAAAAAGATACATTTGAAAAATGCAACTACCAGTGTCTCTTTCCAAAAACCATGACCCGCACCCACCAGCAGTTTGATGTAGGAACTATTTTCTTTCTATGGTAGACTCTACCAGAACTACTTTGTCTCTGCTAGTCGATATCTCCGAAACTCAGCAACTCACACCAAAACTATCTACAAAGATAAATAGCACCACGGGTAAGAGGAAAATGTGTATTTTTGACTTTGAGGTGGACTGTCCCTGACTGCATCTGACTCCTCACCGCTGTCTGTGGCTATGCTTGCAGCTTCGCTAGCCACATTTGCACTGCTACTAGCATCCCAGTCAAAGGTAGACCTTGAAGTTGAAGAACAACCTGGGTTGTTGTCGCTGGCAAGTGCATCTTTTACTGTGGGCTGACTGGTGGTAGCAGTTGTTGTCCCTCTGGAAGGGCAATTTATCCTTTTATCCATTTACGGTGGTTAGCCGGGCGACTGGTATGAGTGACAGCAACTCTACACAGACACACCCACAGGTGTCAATCAATCACAGAGTCTAGCACGTGTATTTAATTTGGCAGTGCAATTCGCTGAACACTGGAGGGTAGCCTATACATATGTGTATTTTTTGGCAATGTGAGCAGGGACCTCAGACTGTATGTCTATTTATACGCCAGTTTCAAAATGTAATCAGGCTGTTTGCAAATCACGTTTTTAATTTTATTTTTCACATACCCACTACTTCACTTTGCGTACCCCTGGCGGTACAAGTACCCCAGTTTGGCAATCGCTGGCATAGAGCATCGTTGTTGGTAAGATGTGTCTATCCCTCGATCTGATCCACAGACGTCGTGATCCCCACTTGATCATTCGTTTGCTAGATAGTTAGTGAAGGTTGTGCTGGCATTAGCTAACTTCAGATATGACTACATAGGCCTATATATGTGGTTTTTGCAGGTCTCCTGTAAAAATGTAGTTTTCTTTTCAACATAGGCAAACCCAGCTCACATGTGGATAATAACAGTAAACATGGAGGAAGAAATTTAACATAGTTTCAACTGAAGTATCCAACTGAAAAAACACACACCCATCCCTTCAGGCCTCCCTCGAAAGCCACTTGCCCCAAGCACATGAACACACTGACTACTGCTAGAGGACTAGTCTATGAGAGAGCATTAGAGAGAGGAGCGCAACACATTGTTGACATAAACAACAGACATGGCTATTGTTAGTACTCACAGTTGTCAAGCTAGCATGTTAGTATTGGGAAATTTTGGTCGAACTTTCTCTGCCGTTTTGCAACTAGTTCACTTTAGTAATGAAGTGGCCTAGTGAAGACTTAGTCATGCACATGAGTGCGTGGACAGAGTTTGTGCATGTAGGTGGGTGCTCATATGTAGGTAAATGAGCAGATGGACCATCCAGTCAATTTATTTGGGCTGAATGAAATGATTGGGTGAGTTTATTGGACCTGCAACAGAATTTTTTCCTATTCTTTTTTTGCCAGAATATTTTATTTCTTGTTTTCTGTTGGGATGTAAAGACAATTTCATAAATGACAAAAAATAC
>JAJHUR010140493.1:334201-480184 GCA_027495735.1 Lutjanus campechanus | reverse complement strand
AAGCTGGGGGAGTGTGAAAACAGGCAAGAATGAAAAGATGACAGAAGGAGTGCTACAGCTGAAGGTAAGCAGTATTGTGGAAGGTTGTTCAAGCCTTCAAGGTTTGACTTGGACAAACATCGGTCCTGCTCACAATGCTTTACAACCATCAGAATAGCTTACTGATTTTTCTCTCTGCCTGCTTTCTCTCTTGATCTCGCTTATTGCTCATTACTTTTCTTGCCTTGCCACTTCTCCCTTTCATCCCCACCCTCCCCTGTCGCCAACCCCCCTACCCCCAACTGTTCAAATATTATTTCTCCCCCTCCTGTCGTCCTCTCCCCCCTTTTTTTTCTCCCTCTCTTTATCTTGTCATTGCCTGTCAGTAGGGATTCTATCTGCGCTGAGTGTTGTGTGCGTGCGTATCTGTGAACACATTGAGACTGAGATACACTTAAGAGCTCATTGATTTAAAAATACCTTCGATATTGGAGGTCCCCTCCTGCAGATTCGTTCAGAAGCTTATCACACACGCACATAGACATCCACGTAGAGATATGCATAAACCAAAGCTCCACTCCAAAGTTTCTCCTTAAACTTTGTGATTGACCTAGTTAGTGTGTCGTTTTGACAAGTTGTCTGTTTTGACACGACATCCTCCGGTGTTTATCAACATCCATTCTGCCTATCACATGCTCACATTGGGAATTCACGCACACACACACACGCACACTCAAAGATGAATCAAGCTAAGATTCAGAAATTGGCAGGAAGTAAGTGTTGCATTTGCTGTGGGTAAGTGAAATGACTCGCAATTGTAACAACAATAACTGCTCCGGTCATTTTTTGTGTGCAAAAATGTGTTTGTTCTATTTTATCTGATGTCTGTGGAATGCAAAACACAACCTGTATTATTCCTGTCCTGCGTGCTACCTCTTTGTATGTAAGTCTGTGAGTGTTTACATGAGCGGCCGCTCATTTGTGATTTAGCTGCTGTGTGCTTGGCAGTGTGTATGTAGTGTTTTTTATTCCTCCTCTTGCCATAGCTCAGGTTTAGTGTGTTTAGCGAGCCTGGCCGCTGACAGCCAGAGGTGAGGGGTCAAAGAGCCAAGTTAACTCCATCAATCCCCCTGGACAGTTACAAACGAGCCCTCAACTCTGGTCAAAACAATCCCTGGATCATGCAGGACAGACTGGAGGTGGGGAAGGATGGAGGGAGAGAGAAAGCAATTGACTCAGTTTGGCATTAAGGACCGCTATGCGTCGGTAAAATAAAAAGTGGAAAGGCTGCATCAAATATGTATACCAATAATAAATGTGCTGTGTGAATTAGACTGAGAAGTAAATTTTTTTTTCATTATTATTATTATTATGATCTTTTTTACATTGTGGAGTAAGACAAGACTGCTAGGTCTTAACCCCATGTTATTCAGACTGAGGACAGTATTCCAGCTTTTAATGTTAGGACTGTGTGGAAACAATTAGAGAGTTTAACAGGACAGCTTACCCCAAAATCAAAAATACATGTTTTTCCTCTTAACTGTAGTGCTGTATATCCATCTAGATGTTTTGGTGTGAGTTGCTGAATTTTGGAACTTGGCTTGTGGTGCTCAAAGCACCAAAAAGATACATTTGAAAAATGCAACACCAGTGTCTCTTTCCAAAAACCATGACCCGCACCCACCAGCAGTTTGATGTAGGAACTATTTTCTTTCTATGGTAGACTCTACCAGAACTACTTTGTCTCTGCTAGTCGATATTTCCAAAACTCAGCAACTCACACCAAAACTATCTACAAAGAAAAATAGCACCACAGGTAAGAGGAAAATGTGTATTTTTGACTTTGAGGTGGACTGTCCCTTTAAAAAAGTCCCTCATTGTCAAACCAATCCAGAGTCTTTAGGGTGACCTTACTACAGAGGAGAATGGGTGTAGAGCAGTGGTTCCCAAACTTTTCACAGCCCGTACCCCTTCAGACATTTGACCTCCAGCCATGTACCCCCTACTCTCACGCACTTATAGCAGCTAGAAAAAGAAATGTGTCTGTAAGCCTGCCGCCACCTGAGCCTTTTTGACAAGATAGTCTCTCTGCCAGAGGCTGCCGCTGCTTGCTTTCCCGCATCAGGAAGCTCTGCATCCGACTCCTCATCGCTGTCCGTGGCTATGCTTGCAGCTTCGCTAGCCACGCTTGCACTGCTACTGGCATCCCGGTCAAAGGTAGACCTCGAAGTTGAAGAATAACCTGGGTTGTTGTCGCTGGCAAGTGCATCTTTGACTGTGGGCTGACTGGTGGTAGCAGTTGTTGTCCCTCTGGAAGGGCAATTTATCCTTTTTAGCCATTTATCCATTTACGGCGGTTAGCCGGGCAACTGGTATGGGTGACAGCAACTCTACACAGACACACCCACAGGTGTCAATCACAGAGAGTCTAGCACGTGTATTTAATTTGGCAGTGCAATTCGCTGAACACTGGAGGGTAGCCTATACATATGTGTATTTTTTTGGCAATGTGAGCAGGGACCTCAGACTGTATGTCTATTTATACGCCAGTTTCAAAATGTAATCAGGCTGTTTGCAAATCACATTTTTATTTTTTATTTTTCACATACCCCCTGCTTCACTTTGCGTACCCCTGGGGGTACAAGTACCCCAGTTTGGGAATCGCTGGTGTAGAGCATTGTTGCTGGTAAGCTGTGTCTATCCTTCGACGATCCAATCCACAGACGCCGTGATCCCCACTTGTTCCTTCGGAAGTCCCATCCGTTTTTGCTATGTGCTCCAGTAACAGTTCTTACTAGCTAGCTAATCTACATCAGTCGTTTGCTAGATAGTTAGCGAAGGTTGTGCTGGCATTAGCTAACTTAAGATATGACTACATAGGCCTATATATGTGGTTTTTACATGTCTTCTGTAAAAATGTAGTTTTCTTTTCTACATAGGCAAACCTAGCTCACATGTGGATAATAACAGTAAACATGGAGGAAGAAATTTAACATAGTTTCAACTGAAGTATCCAACTGAAAAAACTCACACCCATCCCTTCAGGCCTCCCTCCAAAGCCACTTGCCCAAGCACATGAACACACTGGCTACTGCTAGAGGACTAGTCTATGAGAGAGCATTAGAGAGAGGAGCGCAACACATTGTTGACATAAACAACAGACATGGCTATTGTTAGTACTCACAGTTGTCAAGCTAGCATGTTAGTATTGGGAAATTTTGGTTGAACTTTCTCTGCCGTTTTGCAACTAGTTCACTTTAGTAATGAAGTGGCCTAGCGAAGACTTGGTCATGCACATGAGTGCGTGGACAGAGTTTGTGCATGTAGGTGGGTGCTCATATGTAGGTAAATGAGCAGATGGGCCATCCAGTCAATTTATTTGGGCTGAATGAAATGATTGGGTGAGTTTATTGGACCTGCAACAGAATTTTTCCTATTCTTTTTTTGCCAGAATATTTTATTTCTTGTTTTCTGTTGGGATGTAAAGACAATTTCATAAATGACAAAAAATACTTCTAAAATACATTACCTACATTAGCCTTAAAGAAAAGCCTGATCATCTTTTAAAAAAAAGCTGTCATACATAAAATCAAAAAGGACAAACAAAACAAAAATATTCCAAAATACCATACAAACATATTCAGCTCAAAGCTTACAGCACATTAGAGCAGAAACCTGGCCATTCTGACCGACCTCAAACAGAGTAAAACCTTGATGAGATACAGACTATGCGAACACAAACAGAAGAGATAAAAAAGTCCAAAACATTTCCTGAGCAAACTTGTGAGGAATCACACCCACATGAAAGCACGTGCAGACATGCACAAACACACACACGCATATACACACAGATTTGGCATAGAACTGAAGTGGGTAATTAGGGAAGGTCACCAAGGAAACAGCGAAACACAAGACATACTGTATACTCAGGAGAAGCATAAACAACTGTTTCTCTGTATGCACCGTCATCCACCCACCACCACCACCTCCACCTCCGTTACCTTCAACACAAATATGAAAACAAGACTGGAATATTTTATCTCAAGTTTTGTAAACAGCGACCCAAGTTTCCCTGTTTCCTGAGATAAAGTTTGATGATTCAAGGAGATAAGATCCTCAACATAGTGTTACTTTGTCAAAGTATCATCAAAAAAAAGTACCCAGGCTTTTTATAATTAAAAAAAAAGCAATGTCAAACATCTTTAAAGCAGGAGACATACAATATGTTTTTGTTTTCCAGATTCAGAAGAGGGAGATTAAGATGTGTGTGCTGGTGAAGGAGCTCACAGAGAGTAAGAAGCAGCACTCTGAATGTCAGAATGAGGTAGAAACAATGACAAAAGCGCTACTATTCATTTTTTTTAATGCTCATGATTCATATTAATGTTAATTTGGAAAAAAGATTGATTGAGGTTGACTGAGGATTGATTCAATTATCAATAAATATAGTCACTGTTATATTTATTTGAAAATGGAAATTGAATCTGAATTAATTTAATTACTGTTTTGGTGCTTTGTATATTAGATGTTTATAATGTGGCTTTTGTGGTGCTAAAATTAATATCATTTTATTTCTGTTATTCATTAGGGTGTTATTTGAAGTTAATTAAAATGTTTT
This sequence comes from Lutjanus campechanus, assembly GCA_027495735.1. Taxonomy (NCBI): domain Eukaryota; kingdom Metazoa; phylum Chordata; class Actinopteri; order Lutjaniformes; family Lutjanidae; genus Lutjanus; species Lutjanus campechanus. The sequence goes on along the minus strand of JAJHUR010140493.1, from coordinate 475,587 downwards.
TCATTGTCCAGATGTGTGTGTTGTGTGATTATAGCAGAGATTGAGTGGCTCTGTTTTATTGCATATTTCTCAGTTGCTCCGAAGGGAGACGGCCTCGGAGAAACTGTGCAAGGAGAGGGATGAGCTGAGAGCCAAGATGGAGGACCGGTGCAGAGAGTGTGTCCACCTCAACCAGACCAAAGAGAGACTGGAGGCTGATTTGGCTCTGAGCCATGAGAAACTCCACACCTTGCACCTGGAGGTCCATCTATCTGTGTCTCTGTGTGCATGTCTTCATGTGTTTGTGTCTTTGTGCATGTGTAGGTCAGAGCTATGCAGCAAAATCTCATGTTGTTAACCAAATATTTAACGTGAAGAATAATATAATGGGCTAAAATGCCAACACATGCAATTTTATGGGATTTACTTTGAACTGTATTTTCTGTTTAGGTTCGAAGCAGAGATGAGTTAATTCTCCAATTAAGAGCTGAAATGAAAACAACTGAACAAAAGCATCAGAGGACACAGAAACAGGTGTGGTGGCTTGTTTACAGTATCTATTTATGTTAAAAATTCATCAATTAATCGATTAGCTGTCTATCATATTGATTAATCTACTACATTACTATTTTGGTTGTGGACAAAACAAGACATTTGAGGACATCACCGTGGGCTCTGGGAAACTGATCAACATTTTTCACAGTTTTCTGACATTTTATAGATCAAAAAACTACTCGATTAATTTTAATCAACAGTGCAAATAATCAGACATTTCATCCCTAATTTATGTCCTTATCTGGGCTTTTCCAAATCTATTTCTTATTATCTGTCTTGTGATTATCTGTGTGTGATCTGAGTGAATTTTTAGGTTATAATGTTTCTCTGGACTGAAGTACAACTCACAAAAGATCATATTTGTTCCTGGTAATATTGCAAATTTTGCATCTCCATGAGAAATAGTTAGTGTTTTTCTGAATTTTTTGGTCTGTTTTCTGATTATCTGTGTGTGATTTGAGTGCGTTTTCCAGTTATGATATTGCAATTTTGACACATTTTGCTGAACAAAATACAACTTATCAAAGATCACACTGATGTTGCAATTTTAACATCTCTCAGCTATGTTTCATGAGAAACAGTTTGGGTTTTTCAGATTTGTTTCTTTTTTTGGGTTTTAAATTTGTCTTAGGGCTTAAATTCAGTTCTAGGTAGTGCTATAAGGGTTTCAAACCTGTCTTACTATTTTTTGTTTTTTCCTTTCATATGCTGAGGCTAGGTTGAGTGAGCACCCTTGTGTCTTTTTTTCCAGCAACGACCTGTTTTACACCCACAGAGTTGCACACATCCACTCGAGGGAAGTGCCCAAACCAGCAGCAGTCTTCTACTAACAGTTGGCTACCAAGCAGCTGCATTAGAGCAGTGGGAGGCGTAGCACCTTGCTCAAAGGCTCCTCGAAAGTCGGAGCTAAGGAAAGGGGAATCGTTACTCATTCATGTCTGCTGTGCCCACATTTTCCCAGCTGGTCCTGAGACTAAACTGGGAAACTCTCTGACTCAAGCCCGATTCCCTCACTTTTAGGCTGCTGCCGCCCCCTCGCTGTCTTTTCTGTCCGTCTGTGTGTGCTTTGTATTCCTACATAAAGTTATTCCGTTTCCGTCTCTTTCAGTTTTCCCTCTCTTTCTCTTTCTTCTTGCTCAGGTGGCGGCACTGGAGGGTGAGGTAAGACACTTGAAACACGAGGTCAGAGGACGCCAAGAAGAGGCCTGTCAGTTAAGCAAAAAGGTCAGAGATATTGAGCGCCTTAAAGACCAAAAGGAGAAAGAACAACAGCAGCTACACGATCGGCTCCGTATTAGTCAGCAACAGGTAAGGAAGAATCCTCACCTCTCCTCTTCACCTGCGCTCAACTCCACCTCCCCCGACAGGTGAAATCTCTGGTGAAATCTATAGATCAGGTGAACTGTGACCTGGAAGCTGTAAAACAGGCTCACAAGATTGACACAGAACACCGGAGTGTCCTGCTTCACAGCCGATTGAAGCAGAACAATTCTGAGCTCAGCCAAATATAGAGCATGCTGAAGTATCGGGAGTCAGAGGTCATGCAGCTCAAGGACAGTTTAAGTCAGCGGCACATCGCTTCAGAGAAGTCTTTTACTTGTTCAGTTGTCAATCAGCTGAGCCATGCTCCTACAGTGAAGCAATCTATGGTGATAATCCAGTGGACAGCATAAAAAGGAAAAAATCAGATGCGTTTATCCGTCTGAGTGCGAGTGATCTAAATCACAGCGGACAATCGAGTACTCAGTCTTCTGCCAGGAACAGCAAGCTGACCCGTTTGCAGCAGGCAAGCTTTATTTTGCAGTCAACTTACATATATTCCCATCTACATCATCGGAATTAACAAACAAGACAAGATGACCCCTCTGTTTGTCAACCTCTCACATCCAATTGGACCCAAACATGAATACAGAGAGAAAAAAGATAGACCAAGAGATTAAAAAAAAAAGAGAAAAGAATAGGAGAATAAAGTTATTATCAACCAAGGGTCAACTTGGGTAGTCATGTGACAGCCATGAATACTCAAACAGCAGGCCAAATGAGGGTCAAAGCGATGTGTTTTTCATCATATTTAATGAGGGTTGTTTGTTTCCCCCAAAGCACAAGCTCCTGATTATGGTCACAAGAAAGCCATGGTGTTCCCATTAAGCCTTGTTATGAGGCCTTTCATCCAGCAACAGAGAGAAATGCTAAATCCGCCATTAGTGTTTGGACTGTAGGGTAGTGAATACATTAAAGGGAAAACTACTATGACAGGGAGCAAGGAACATATACAGTCACAATAGGTAAAGTTGGCATGTGACACTTTCCTTTATATTGTTTCTATGTGTGTTTTGAAGTGTGACTTTAAAGGGATAGTTAGGATTACTTGATGTGGGGTTGTATGAGGTACTAGTATTCAGCGTATGAGCTACAGTAGATGCTGGTTGGCACGCTTCCATTTGGGAGAAGCAGAGAGGAGAACCAGCATGGAAGCTAAGCAATGAACTGCTGTGGACAAGGTCAGCAACAAAAGGTATTTTAGCCACTGAAAAAAGGTCCACCTAAATAAATCAATATCTGTTTAAGTGTACGCTATATTTAGAATATTTTCACCACTTAACTTCGCTGTCAGACAGCCTTTTGTAATGGCAAACTGCAGACATAGAAATCAAATATCACTCTCTCCAAACCCACCAAACTCCATAAACGAAATCAGTAATTTTACTTTGCAGAACATGCTTATGGCTGCTGTCTACTGCTGCGTTGATCTGTTAGTTTGTTTGTGTTATTGTGTGACTTCAGTGTATTTGAAATATCATTTTAAAACACAGACATCACACAATAACACAAACAAATTAAAAGAGTGAGGTACGGTTGACCTGCAACTCCTGTGTTGTGCAAAGCAAAATTATTGATTTCACCTACGAAGTTTGAAGAGAGTGATATTTGACTTATGTAACAGCAGTTTCCCTTCAGAAAATGCCATCTGATGGCAAAGTAAAGGGGTGAAAATATTCTAAATATAGTGTACACTTAAGCTGACATTGATTTTTTTTAGGTGGACCTCTTTTAAGTGGCTAAAACACATTTTGTAGCTGACCTGGTCCACAGCAGTTCATTGCTGAGCTTCTATGCCAGTGCCCCTCTTTGCTTCTCCAAACTGGGGCCGAGCTGACCAGCGTCTACTGTAGCTAACACACTGACTATTGGTACCTCAAACAACCCCACATCAAATAATCCAAAACATGCCTTTCAAGCTGTTACCTCGGATAACCTTGGCTAAAACATTCGCCATCACACTCGAGTAAAATCGAGTGTACATGGGCTGAGTCAATGGTTTTAAACAGTCCACACACACGCATACACCTACACAGGTTGTTCAGTTTTTGACTCTAAAGTAGAGAATGAAAGTTGATGGTGCTCCTCCATCCTCTCCTCTCCTCTGCTCTGCTCTGGTTTGTGTCTCTTTCTTCCTTTGCATGAGCAAGTTTTTCAACTCAGTCATGCTGCCTCCTACCCTGGTGTTAGTCCTAGATGGGCCCAGCTAATCCCTGGTTAAACCAAGCTGCGGTGAACCACTGAAATCTAACTAGTTGGCTGTCATTAGTTGTAAACCCTCATGTTCTGATCCAGATTACAGCGGGATTAACGTGGATGAACTCAAGCTGAGTGTTAGAGCGGGTTTAACTTTCTCAACCTCTCTGCTTGAAAGGTGAGCTACGGTAGGATTCCTTGTGTAACACCAGGATTAAGCTTGGTTTCACTTCCTGGGTTCCCCTTTCATTATGATTGAGGTTACTGTAGAGCAGCGCAGAATATTACACCAAACTATGATGAATTATTATGTCAAGTATCCTGTTTCATTCGTTTGATTTTGTAGCATTATGATTATAATGATGATGGCTGTTGCTTTAATAGTTTTAGCATTTCTCTCAGAGTATTAGTTCTTCTTTATGTGTACACCATGAGAGGGATATGTCTGATAATTTGATGTGGAGTTGTATGAGGTATTATCAATAGTTAGTGTATTAGCTACAGTAGATGCCAGTCAGCACGCCCCCAGTTTGAAGAATAAGCAAGAGGGACCAGCACAGAGGCTAAGCAGTGAACTGCTGTGGACAGGGTCAGTAACAAAAGGTATTTTAGGTATTTTAAAATCAATATTAGTTATTTAGAATAGTTTCACTGCCTTACTTTGCCATCAGACAGCCCTACCTGACAGGAAACCACTGTTATATACAAGCCAAATATTTCTCACCCCAAACCAACCAAACTATAAGGGCAAAATCAGTTAATTTTAACTCACAGAACACTGGAGTTGCTAGTCTATTGCTGCCACAATCTGAGTTTGTGTTATTGTGTGACTTCAGTGAATCTAAGCCATACTGTGCTGGTTCCCCTCATCTGCTTCTCAAAACTGGGGCCGTGTCGACCACCATCTACTGTAGGTAACATACTGACTATTGGAAAGTACTTCATACAGCCCTACTTCAAATAATCTCATCTGACCCTTCAAGGCTTTCTTCTACTTCATGTATCAGTTACTTGCAGTGCATTCAATCAGTTTTCAGAATCAGAATCAGGTTTATTGCCAAGCAAGTTTTTACATGCAAGGAATTTGTCTTGGCATAGTGGCAAATAACAGTAAACATAGTGTGAGAAAATATATAGAAAAAAGAGAGCAAGTACTGCAAGTCAAGAAACACGTCACACTTTCACACTTGGCAGTTTCTCAAGAGCACCTATACACAAGGGGAGTCATCTCTCAGTGTTTTGGTCACTCCATCAAACCTCCAGGCTACAGCTGTTCCACTTAAATAAAGAGCAACGGTTTATTCTCATCAACGTTTGTGCTTCATTTGACTTTACAGGTCGAGACATTTGAGGGGAAGCTAAAGAAGCAGGAGGTCGAGATGGAACTTCTTCATCAGCAGCTTAAAGGAGCCAAGGAGGAGGTGAAAGATGCCAGTTTGCAAGCCCAGGGGCAAAAAGAAACTGCAGCCATTTTTAAACAAAAGTACACAGCAGCTATAGAGAAGGTGCATAGGGTGCAAGGGCAGGTGGAACTTTTGGAAGAGGAACTACAGTACTCACAGCAACAGGTAAAACATAGTTCATAGTCACACAGTATATTACCAGTATTGCTTGCTCAGAGATTTTATCAGCTCTGTACCTGTTCTACATGCGGCGTCTGTAATTTTTGTGTAACATGACTTCTGTTCTGAGTGAAACCACAGTCTAACATTCTGCAATTGCCTTACTCAGTTAACAGAGTCCCAATTAGCGACTCATTCGGTGAAGGACGAGCTGGCTGAGATGGCGCAGCGGTACCAGGACAAGGTAGTCCAATGGGAGAACTCACAGGAGGCTCTTGACCAGCTGACGGATGAGCTCCAGGCCAATCAGAATCTTCTGAGGGAGAGAAAGCAAAAAGTGGACCATCTTAAAGGCCTGATGGGATCCCTGCAGGAGCAGGTCGACACATTCAAACAGCAGGTCAGGACACAGAACAGTAACACAGACATAAATACACATACACACACTGTTAAATATGATAATAAACAGATAAAAGCAGGAAATCTATCTTTTAGAGGCTAAAAACTAATATTACGTTTGGACTGTAACGATTAATCAATTATCAAAATAGTGTATAATTTACTTCTTTTTTACCAGTTGCCTGATCGGGCAAGTGAGTTGCTAGATTTACTAGACTTTGACTTGCCCTGGGCATGCGGGCAATCTTTATTTTTGATCATTGAATAAACTCTAATGCAAACTCTGCATGTTGTTTTTTTTTTTACCAGTATGGGTGTGAGGTATCTATTAAATTACATTCACAAGGGTCTTAAAAGGGTTTTTAAAAAGTCTTAAATCTAACTTGTTGACACCCTTAGAAACCCTGTATTGTCCTTCAGAATAATAAACAAATATTGTTTCAGTCTTCATGATGATTATATGAACTTTTTAAGGATGCAGTTTTCATGTGACCTCACCTGGGTTTCCAACAAGAAAATCTGGAGTACAACCATCAGTGTTTGAGGTGTCTCTGTGTTCTTGCGTACACGTCAAGGTGCTTGTCAGCTCCATTAACGTTGTGTGAGCACATGCATGGGTGCGTTCTCCTGCGTGCATGTGTCATTGTACCCGTGTGTGTGTGTACAAGTGTGCGTTTGTGCATGTGTGCACTGGCGTGTGTCACTTAATCTTTTCTCCTTTTTCTTTCTGTTTTATATTTACTACGTCAGGCAACAAATGAATCATCTTTATTACGGAGAAATTTAATTTGGATGAACTTAACTGCTGCCGCCAAGGTCAGACGGGCAGAATGTCATTTTAATCCAATCAACTTTAATCTGTTGGTTATAAAAGAGTTAGGCTGTTGAAGAATGGCTGTATCTCAGGCCCTTTATTACACTGGCTAATGACTTTGATTGTGAGGCGCCTATCAAGAGGTTAGGAGTTCTTATGGAGCTTCACGTCCTGCTAATTCTCTACCTCATGCCACTGATGGGCTCAGCTAACCCAAAAATCATTAATGTCTTCAGTACCTGTTTACAAGAAAATCTAAATTGAAAAAGAAGCGAAATACTTGTCAAATTTTCAAGAATGAATATAAAATCAGTGTACAAGTTATAGCATAAGAAAAACATTCAGAAACCTACACAGTGGCTTGAGTGTAGTATCTTAATGCTATCTCTATTCTAGCCCATTTATATTCTGACTCGGGAATATTTCACTATTACGTAAAGTAAAATTTCTCTCCTTTCCTACAAAGATGTCTACTTTTGAATTAGTTACATAATTTGCCTATATAAAGGGCAGCAGCTAATAGACTGAGATTGAGGGTCGTGACACATTTAGAAAACACAATGAGCTACATGGTCTTTTAATTAAAGGAGCAATGCTGTGATTTTTAGGTATTATTTCCCGGTGTAGTTTCTGACTCTAGATTCACTTGTTAATGTCATGCCAGCTGTGTTGGAGTTTGTCGAGTGTGCTCAGAGGAACATCAAGGCCAAGTGTCTCTGTGCTCTGCGGTGCAACAAATCAATTCACAAATGAGTGTAATATGTAATGATGTGTTTCCTTAATGGCACATCACTGTCATTGTTATTCGTTAGTGAAACAAAATGCATGTAATCTGTTGAAATGTAATTCATTTAAAATCTGCCCTTTTTTCATGAGTCTTTTTGTTTCTGTTTTAGATATATTTTGGAGTTTACATTTTCAGTGTGTGATTGACTGAAATCAGTCGGCCAAAAGACAAATAATAATATTAACTTTTTTCCATCTTTCTCTTTACCTATTTCACTTGCTCTCTCTACTTGTAGAAACTGATGTTGGAGTGTGACCTACGCCTGTATCAACAGAGTCATTCTCATTCTGACGAGGAGTACCTCAGCCTGCTGAAACACAGACAGCAGCTGCAGAAGGTAAGGTCATAGACTGTACTATTCTATACATGAAGGTTACACATGATGTGAATATTATCACCACACTAAAGAAAAGGGGGAAAAAAATCTAAATGAAAGTTAACTTATATGGTAAATTATGTGCATGATTAGGTTGTTAGTTATAGTGTATTGTATAGTTAATTGTCAAATGTAATCAGGTACTGAGTTCAAATTACATCGCATTTTTTGTCATTTGTAACGTAATTGGAATATCAAAAAATGTAATCTAATACTAGTACTTTTGGATTACTTCAAAATTGAACATTTGAAATATTGCACCCTATGGTATCAAAATGGACACAGCCTTCTTTTGGTTAAGTTTTTGTTGCTGCTGTTTTTAATTGACGCCACCTTCTCTTGTAATGCACGAGGAGCACTCACTCAAAATGTTAATTTTCCATTTTTTAATGTAAAACAAATATTAGTTAAGTCACCATTAACAAAGCTGGCAGCCTTATAGGAATAATGTATGTCAGACATGCTTTTTATGAGTTGTTAGACCATTGGTTATCATAATTCATCATTTTAAAATTTCCAACAGTTTTTCAAATGTAATCTGGGCTGATTATATTCACTTATTTTTTGTAATCTGATTGCATAATCCAGATGACATGTATACCATTACTACCCGACCCTGTTAAGGCGTTAAACTAAAGACAACTGATCAAGCATGCTGTCTCTGTTTTCCTAGTGAAGCATGGTTATAATTTGGTTAGCTGTATGTGCAAACCTAGCACAACTATAGGCACATCTGACCATTCGAGGGCCACTTTTGCTGAAAATATTTGCGTGCATGTGATTAACTCCTGATAACTATTTTTACTTCAATGTTTAGTTCAGCAGGTATCCAGCTTCTAATCAAAGATTCATCATTTCCACCAGTGTCTAATTTTTTGTCACGGGGTTGCGGGGTGGGGGTAATCGGGGGTGAAATTGGGTTATTGGCTGTCAGCTTTTTCCTGCTCCAAGCTATCGTCAATATATCAGCCTTTAAAAATCCACTATCAGTTGTCCTCAAGTTAGTACAGTTCCATTCAGAGATGAGAACTGAGAGATGAAATGTTGCTGACATTCTAGCTGTATTCAAAAAGAACACAGGTACATCTGAATACAGAGGTAGACAAAAGTTAGTTTCATATTTACATCGACAAAAAATGAAGCTACATTTCAACACCCACATTTTTTTTCTTTGTGTGTGTGTGTGTGTGCGTGTGTGTCTGCATGTGTGTGTGTGTTTCAGCGCTGTACTGAGCAGGTTGAGCGCCTTGCAGAGTGTGAAAAGGCTATTCTTCAGATGAAGTCAGAGCTGGAGAGACAGTAATAACCGAGTCTATAAAACTCTCATTCTCCTCTGCTGATCCTGGTTCCTGTCCTTGTCTCTTCTCTCTTGCCCTTCCCATCCGCCTCCACCCACCACTCGCTCTCATTCTCTTAACAGTCTGCTTGCCAAATGGCACACAGTAGCACACTAAATGTTACATAGAAATTTTAACATAATCTGTCCAAATTTTTTATTATTAGTATTTAGCTAATCGGCTATGTGTTGTTGTTTTTTTTTCTTTTCGTAGATTTCTTTTCATTGTTACTTTGCATTCCTGACTCAGCAATTTGGACAGGCTAGTCACTCTTTGCTCTTCTTCCTTTAGATCCCAGGAAAAAGTGAGTCTGAAGCAAACTCTTGTTGCATCCCACCACACACACATGAGCAATCGCAGCCAGCTGGAAGAGGAAGTGCTACGTCTGAAAAAGGAAGTTACACGTTTAGAGCTTGAGCTGGCGGACACCCAAAAGGTATTAAAGTAATGCGTATCTGCTGACCCGTCCTCTAATTTAGAGACAGCCATATTATTTTGACCTTTTTACCCTCTATCTTTTAATTCAGACCTCATCTATCGTCCTGAAATGTTGCCCACTGTATGCACGCACCCCAGGCTAAGAACATGAGTGTCGTAAGATTCGATTCAAGTTCCCAAGGAGGAGTGCTCAACCCACCTCCACTTCCACCGGCTCCACACACACCCACCACTCATGTGATTGTCTCGTGATTGCCTGGCAGAAACAAATTGCCTCGCCATTAATTAAAGCACCAAACGTGCCAAGGCTGGTGAAATTGACTCCAATTAAGAGCTCAATGGGACACTAAATATTCAAATTACTCAAAGTGGTGACTGTAGCCTGGCAGAGTGCCAACATTGCTGGCAGTCATAGACACATCATTTTTGTGTGTGCGTGTGTGTGTGTGTGTGTGAGTAGTCATGTATACGTAGGAGGGAGTGGGAACATTTGATTTTACACATTAATTTGTGTGTCCTCTGGCACATACAAGTGATAGACATGTCATGCTTACCAAGATCATATACATGCACACACACGTTTTATTATTCTCACAAACACACACATACACACACAGGCAACTGTAGTACAGTCTCTCTTGCTGTCAGGTCTTGTCCATTAATCCAGCCTAGTTCCCAGTGGAATATCACATAATGAGTGTGTGTCATGTAAGGAGTGTAAGGACACATGTAGTGAAGGTTACAGTATATACAGTGTATATACCCTCAAAATGTGAGAGAAATAAGCCTTTTGTGTGCACAGAAAAAAAGTAATTTTTCTTCAAGTCGTGAAAAATGGGAGCAGAACAAAAATATTTTTTGTTAAGTGTAAAAATAGCAAAACCAGATAAACGCCATTGTTACTGTAATCAAAACAACCCACCACCAAGATTTAGGATAATTAATCTAAACTGGAGATCTTCTCTGTTTTTGCAAATGAACTCTTCACATGTTTTTCACAGACATTTCCACAGACTTGGACATTGTTCAGATTTAGCACTAATGGCATCTTGTGTCAACCAAGGTTTTTATAGAGTAATTAAAATAAAAACTAAAACTATTTAAAAACATTTGAGTTAACTGAAATGAAAGTAATGAATAAAAACTCAACAGAAAACAAACATTTTTAACAATAAAAACTAAATGGAAATGAGCAAACCCACCCTGAAAGCTGAACTGAAAACAAAAATTAACAACGAAATAAAAATAAAAACTTGTACAAAACTCTGATGGGAACATACAGTGGCCATGAAACTCATAAAAAATTGGCTGAATCAAGACATATATGAGACAGACGTACATATAAACGGCTCATTCTAAGGTAACAAAAGCACAATGCTAATTATTTTCAGGTGATTATACTTAAACGAAAACATACTTGAATATGAATATTATATTGCATTTCTGCCTTATTCTGCCAATATATCTCTGTAAATCTTACACACTGGACCTTTAATCAAAACAAACCATCACCATAATTTAGGAAAATTCATTCAGTTTTGCAAATGCACTCCTTTTCACAGACACATACATAGAGCATTGTTTAGAACAAGCTCTAAAAAGCCTCTTTTGTGAACGGACTACAAGTAGACAACTCTTAATATAGGTGCAAACTCACCCAGAATGTACAGTATGTGACATGTAAACATAAATCCATCTATGACTTGTGTCTGTGAAGGACTTTCTAATAATCTGCAATATGCAGAGCTGTATGCCCTCCAAACCCCCTAACACAATTGATTTGCCTATGCCAAACAGCTCAGGCATGATTTTAAAGTCCAGTACCTTTATTTCTCTGGCTGTGTGGCCAAGGCAAATATGTTTTTTTATTATTATTATTATTGTTATTGTTATTTAAAAGTTTCAGTCAAGGTTTCCCATGGATAAAAGCAAATGTAAGCAGGGGAGCAAAATCAAATAGTAAGTGGTCACTCAATACACATTTTAGGCTTCAAGTGTGAAGTGCATTCCTGACACAATCTAGCAAGATACCTGATCTGAACAGGGCCACAAACACCACATACAGTCACTTATTTACTGTTCCTCTTGGCCCTTTACTTATGCTGCAGGTGCATGTGGCATTCAGACAGTCAGAGGAGGAGCTGAAGGAGGCCAGACGAGAGGCGGCGAGAAGGAGCAGCGAGGTGTGTGTGCAGATTGAAGAGGTGCAGAAGCTTCAGGAAGAGTTACAGAGGAAAGAGGAGGAGATGAGGAGTGCCATCAAACAGAAACAGAGTCTGAGCAGTCACATCAGGCAGTTAAGCCAAGAGCTGGAGGAACTGCGCGGCAAGCACCAAGTGACAGGTAGCAATCAGTCCATCAGTAATCCATCATTTCATCCATTTATCCATCAACAAATAACTGTTAAAGGGATAGCTCAGATTATTTGAAGGTGTGTTGTATGAGGTATTTATCGATTAGTCAGTTTATTAGCTACAGTACAGTAGATGCCGTTTGGCAGTTTGGACGAGCAGCGAGGGGCACGAGCATGGAAGGCTAAGCAATGAACCGCTGTGGACGGAGTCAGCAGCAAAAAATATTTTAACTCTTTAAAGAAAAATCAACTTCAGTGTAAGTGTAGGCTATATTTAGAATAGTTTCACTACTTAACTTTACTGTCAGACAGCCTTTTCTGATGGAAGACCGCAGTTATATAAGCCAAATACCATTCTCTCCAGACCAACTCCGAAATCAGTAGTTTTACCTTGCAGAACATGAGTCGCTGATCTACCGCTGGCTCTGTGGCTTACTTTGATTGTGTTATTGTGTAACTTAAGTGTTTTAAAAGGATAGTTCAGATTAACCAGAGTCACACCATAACACAAAAAAAAAATTAACAGATGAAGGCTGTGGTAGATCAGTAAATAATGTGTTCTGCAAGGTAAAATTACTGATTTCATCTATGGAGTTTGGTTGGTTTGAAGAAAATGATATTTGGCTTATATAAAGGTGGTTTCCCATGGGAAAAGGTTGTCTTACAACAAAGTAAAGCAGTGAAACTATTCTAAATATAGTGAACACTTAAACTGATATAGATGTTTTTTGTTTTTTTTTTGGCTAAAATAGCTTTTGCTGCAGACTCTGTCCACAGCAGGTGCTGGTGCCCCTTTCTGTTTCTCCAAACTGGGGACATGCTGACCAGCCTCCACTGTAGCTGATACACTAAATACTTACAATAATCTGAACAATCCCACCAGGGAAATCATTTGTTTTTAAACCCACATTAGACCAATAGCCATGGCTATGTTCATACCTGCACAGTAGCTAATGTATTTTTCAATAAGAAATGAGATTTTATCTGACTTCACTGTTTGATTTACTAGTTGCTTTTCTTTTTTGGACTTTCGGACAGTTTTGTCCATCAGAAGCATATGGCGTGCTGCAGGAGCTATACACTGTGCCCTGCCTTTTGTTGCAGGACCAGCCACACTGCTGTTAGCTCAATCAGTTAGCTCAAATTAGCCAGCAGTGGTACAGCAATGTAGTGATTCAGTTGCTGGCTGTCTGCACGCAATGTTAACTCAAACACACACACACACACACACCTGTAGATAGAGGTTTGATTTAATGGCGCACTGCTTTAGCTGTATGGTAATGATCTGGTTTGTGTGTGTGTGTGTGTGTGTGTGTGTGTGCGCGCGCTCGCACGTGCTCGTACCCAACGGTGGCCTTTGTAGTGGTGTGTCAGTGCAGGAACGGTGATGGCTGGGTCTCTCTGGGCACAGAAATGTCTCATTAAGAATTAACGTACACATCTACGGTCACGCCAGGCAAACACCTCGCATACACACACGCACACAGCCATCTCTCCCAACTCCCACTGCTTTAATTAGCACATACACACTTGCTCTCCGAGGTACAAATACACACACATAGACACACTCACCTATTGTCCGCAGAGAGATGAATCTGAGGTCTCTCTCTGTGGCAGACAGTGGCTGGCTTGCTCGGTGAACACTGCTCATTAACAAGATAGAGACAGAAGGACAACGCTGTGTAGCTTGGCCTTTGTCTGTGATCAAAACGCATTCCCTCAACTCTACGCTCCGCACAAAACCACATATTATTCAGCTTTTACCTTCAGCAAATACAATCCAGCAGCGTCAAGCCTATTGTAATGACTTAAGAAGAATAAAGATGCATTATTATAACAAAGGGGGCATTGTTTACCTGGATATAGCAGTGGCCTGAATAGACTGGGTGAGGAGTTAGCTTGAGAAATTACTGTCATGAACAAAAGGCCTTTTTATTAACATGAAGCCCTCGCTGAGGGTCTTTCTACATTATGAAAATATCGGCTTGAGGGGTGATGATTCTTTTTGTTGCTTGATAACAGAAGACTGCAGATTGTTGGAACAGTGTGGACAAACACAAAGAGGTGTACAGTAAAATAATGAGGGAAAAGATATGAGTATTCCCATCAGTGCCCCATAGTCTGTTACTTTTCGGGTTGTTAATGATTATTAATTAAGCGATTAATTGCCATTAAGAAGTGAATTGATAATCAATAATTAATTGATAGTCTAGTAATGGCAGTAACTGCACCTCATTTGATGTTATGTTGCCTGGTGGAGGCATTTGTTGAATAAGGAAACTTGGACATAAAATGAGGAAAAAATAGAAAGAAGGAAATTAGAAAAAAAAAAGTTAAAAAGTGTTTTATATCTTGTTGACTATTAATGATTTATTGACTAATCAACTGTTAAGGAAAATACACAAGATTTTGCAACCCTAATTACTGTATGTAGGGGAGACCACGGGCAAGTGACCCCTTGGTGGGGGCAGTTGCAACGGTTGTTGGGGACGATTGTAACAGTAAAAGAATAAGTCATATTTGCCCATTATATCTCAAATAAAAGCACAGCTCAAAGTTATCACATTACTACCATAGTATAAGATGTTTTTTCAGGCCCTGTATGGTTCAAATTCTTTTAGATGTCAGGTGTCATATGCTTTCAAAGCAAAGGTCTATTTCTATTTTTGCAGAAGACAAGGCAACCATTCCAGTGGTAACTAGATTTTAATTATTTGAATTGAGCTCAACATAATTTTACATTTGAATTTAGTAACATATGTTCATTTTCTTATAGAGAAATATGTCGTCACAGACAAACAAGACACTTACATTTGGACATGTGACTGAGGAGATCTTGCAGCCATGATAAAATCTCATATGCTGACTAGCAACACCTTTATAAGCATAGTTTGTTCACATTAATTTGTTACCAATCACCAAGGGATCAGATTTATTTTAGTTTAAATTTGGTCATCTAAATGTTAGACGGCAGAAGAAAAATAACACAGATCGAAAAAGTAGCTTTCACATCTCAAAATCTTTTTTTGTTGTTGTTAAAAAGAAGAGGTGAAATGATCCTGCCACTTTTCCATGAGATTCCAGAGAGAGAATCCTACTGAGCATGTGCAGAGTAAGTGTCATCACTCTAGCTTGTGTCTGATTGGAGGAAGCAAGTGTTCTAAAATCCCCAATTGCCCCTGGTCTCCCCTACTGTTATAATAGATAGTCTAGTCTTGTCTGTCATTTCTTATTTCTTCTATTTCTCATAGCTTTCTGCAAGACTGCGGAATATTAGATTTACAGCTGATGTTAAAAGACTTAAAACTTAAGACTTAAACTTCACATTGTTTATGGTCTCTATCCGAGGATTTTCACTCACAAAGTTGTTTGATTACATGAGAATGGTAACATACCCGAATACCACAGTTAACTGGACGTATACGTAACTGTAGTCGGAATGTGATGGGTATTATATTAACAGGTCTCTGTGGCCAGATGCAGGGAATATCAATGTAGAAAATAAACAGAGGACAGGAGGATGAGTTGGGAACCAGAGAGGTGTCATATGGATGAGAATGAAGTGTCTGTAGGCAGCTGGATTCAATCAGATTGTGGCAGGAGAGGATGAAGAGACGGGAAAGAAGGGGGTGATTAAAAAGATGAGGAAAAAAACTCAGTAAACTTGGCTTATGACTGTATGTGTCAGTTTTACTGTCACTCTTTGACAGCATGCATTTTCTGTATGATTCTCAGTTCAGTAGATATTTTGTATCTAGCAAAATAGTGAGTCCAGAGAGTAAATCACACTTAATAAACTACACATGGTGCTAAGAGAATGCCAGTGTGTGCACATCATATAATGATGTAAACAATGTGGCATGAGTTCTGAAACCGTGTATGTGTGAGTGAATATATGTGTTTTAGTGTTGTCACAATGCTGGAATGAACTTAAATACAATAACTTCAAATTATTGCTATTTTACACCATTTTCAATTCTAATGGGAAAAATTGACATTGAGGGAATAAAATTCCAGACTTTTATTCAAAGATTAACGGGGCAACATAAGGCAGCTAACATGACTATGAGAAACCTATCCTAACTAATTAAAGGTAATAGTGCTGTGTGTTAAGAGTGTTTCAGTTCATTTCTGACCAGGGTTTCCCCAAGCAAAGTTGTTTAGTCTGGTGGCAAATATCTTTTAACAGGGGCTGGCAGCCAGGTCTTTTTTGACATGGGCCAGCAACAGACTGATACTGGACACTATCGTTTCTGTGGTAACATAATCATGGCAGGAAATGAGAAAAGCTGTAACAAAGATTTCATGGAGCCCTACATTAAGTTGGTGCTAAAAGCTGAATGGAGTTTTGAAAGTAAATAAGTAATTTATTCAGCACACATTTTAAAAAATCAAACAACTGTAATTTTGCAAAGAGCTTTACAAAGAATCTGACAGGGCACAGTCATGAAATGCTGTTTTCAACAACAACAAAAGAAATCCAATTGTGACTTTCTTGACTTGTAAAATGATCTTTTAAATTGGCAAACATCATATGTGTAATTTGTTCCACAATTCAAACAAGATCCAAAAAAATATTAATCTCTTGCTGTTGACTTCCATACAAATTTTTTTTCCAAAATAAGGTCCCATGGGGGGAGGGGGGTGCACTGGCAGGGGAGGGACTTCACCTCTCTCTGCAGTGCTTTCATGTTTTCACAAACAGAAGTTGTTTCTTAAAAATACATCCACTGAAAATAAAACCCTGATACTTATACACGGGGAGAAAGTCAGCTTCTCACCATAGTCAAAGTATTTCTCATTAACTGAAACTCTGCTGCAGCTGTTAGCAGAGTATTGATACTGTGGAAAGTTAATATTGAAACCATTCCAAATATTCAGAATTGATACATAATGATTGTTATTTTTACAACACTATTGTGAATGTGGGGGACACAGTTTTTTGTAATAACGGTGTAGATAAGTAAAGATTTTGTCACAATTCAGTTTCACAGGAAACTGTAGTACAGAGTGACAATGATTTATTGATTATTAATCCATTACTGAATTCATTTCCAGCTATTCTGATAATCAATTAATCGGTTTGAGTCCTTTTTTAAGGAATAAAAAGTAAAAATTCTCTGATTCCAACTTCTGACTTCTGATTGACTCCTCTGTGACAGTAAACTGTTTATCTTTGGGTTGTGAGCACCCACCTTGGGCTTTTGAAAACAGTGATCAACAATTTTTTTTTTACCACTTTCTGACATTTTATAGACCAAACGACTAATCGAATAATATAGAAAATAATTTGAAAATTACTTGTCAATGAAAATATTTGTTAGTTGCAGCCCTGTTGTGGCATGTTCTAAAAGGCTGCTTAATTGTTTTGTAAAAAATGTTTTCACGGCACCCACCTGTGAAACCCAAGCAGAGATGGATGTTTAAAATATTCAAATATGGCTGATAGTGTCATCTTACATCTTAAATAAGATGTGTTGTAAGCTTGGCCATAATGTGAAATAAATGTGATGCTGTGTGACAACAAATGAAATAACAGCATAAACAAAAACACAATATCCATATTTCCACACTTCCACAAAAACAGAAATGTGATATTACCTCCCCTCTGTGCTGCTGATGTGCATCTGCCTAAAGATGATGAAATCATTATTGTGTGCACGTGTGTGTGCGCACGAGTGTGTGCGTACGTATGTATTTGTGTATGTGTGTGCGTGCGCTGCTATCCAATCTGGATCCCTGGACGCACACGTGCACAGGCCTCTCTCCTCCAATTCACCTCTATTACTAGCTATAATCCCATTTCACACTCTATCGATCCCCAAAACTGTTGTTCACCGGAACCAGCAGCAAACACTGGCATTTCTCCCCATCATTTCACCACCATTGTTCTTTATTACACAAAGAAGCCCCCCTTTGTCTCAGAGCAAACTCAGCCCTGCTGAAATATGAATTATAAATGTATGGCTAATAAAAGAGAAGGGGGGAAAAGACAGAGAAGGGGAGAGAGATAGAGATAGAGAGAAGTGGTTGGTAGAAACATCAGAGAAAATGACTCCTTTACAAGAGTCTATTGATCAGTTTCTATCAAAGGGGGATGTCAGACATGAGATTACCTGGCAGTTTGAGCATTAGGTGCCGTGTGTTATAGCCCCGGGCCCTTGTACCGCTGCCAGAGGATTGTAAATAAAGCGGAGAGGAGAGAGCAAGAGGGGAGTGTGTTGGGGTATATGTGTGTGTGTGTGAGTTTTAGATTCTACTTGTCTGTGTGTGTGTGTTAGTCTTTGTCTTTGTGAGTGTTCACTGTTGTGTGCATATTTTTTTTTTTTTCTTGTGGTGTATTTGTGTGCATGACGGTGTGCGGCTGTGCGCCTGCACCTTTTGGCTTATACCCAAAAGCAGTGTTGCAAGCCCATGAAACTTCAGAAAGAGAGAGAAAGAGTCTTGGGAGGCTTTGGGACGTCTCGCGGGAGCACCTTAGCCCGCTACGAATCCCCCAACAAAGCCAAAGGAAGCCCCTATGAAGCCTTATGAAGCTTTTATGAGGGCCAGGCAGGGCCCAGCCTACCCCCAACCACTGATTCAGGGTTAGCCGGGTTTTCGTCCTTCTCATGTTAAAGGTTAGCTGCGAGAGCGGGGTAATCTAACCGCCGATCTGTGATTATAGGCCCGATGCTGTATGATGGGCTTTGAAGCTCGTATGAAGGTTTTGAGAGGGAGAGATCCACAGAGTTAGATTATGGACTAATGTCACACCTTAAGTTGTGAAGCCAGAATAAAAGGGTCAAGAAAGTGAGACAGAGAGGGACCCAAGATCTTAGATTGTGGGCTAATGTCATAACTTAACTCATGAAGCCACTAAAAACAGGTTGTAAAAGACCCCAGACCTCAGAATATGGACTGCTCTTCTACCATTAAGAAGAAATTATTGTCAAGAAATCCGCAGTCCTCGGTGGATCACCGTGTAATGTGGAACATTTTGGCAGTATGTGGTCATCAATCCTTACAACTGTGTCACGATTTTCCAAGTCCATGATTCGATTTGACTTTCAGTTTTAAGGTCACGATTCGATTTGAATTTGAAGTTGTTTTCTTTCTCTTTTTTTGCACAGATGGCTGTGCCACTGATAAACTATGAAGTCTTAATTTGTAAAGCTCATCAGATCATTCATTTTATATCCTAATTTACATTTTAAATTTTTTTCATTAACAAGTGTAGTGTAGTCAAGTGGAAGTGAAGTGAAAAAAAAAATACTGGAAGAAACACCAATTCTGCCTTTGATTATTGAAAATGAAATCTCATTTTGATCAATTTTTAATATGATATTGAAATTGTGATACTCCTACTAAGTGCCTACTAAGCTTAATAGTGCTGCAACAAATGCTTCTTTTCATAATCAAATAATCTGTCGATCATTTTCTTGATTAATGGATTCTTTTTTTTGTCCTTAAAATGTCAGAAAATGGTGAAAAATGTTGATCACTGTTTCCCAAAGATCAAGGTGACCTCCTCAGATAAAATATTCACATTTGAGATGCTTGAATCAGAGAATTTGGACATTTTGTCTGAAAAATAACTCAAAATGATTAATCATTGAACAAAATAAATGGCAATTAATTTATTTAACCCATGAAGCTACTAAAGACAACTTGTAAAACACCCCAGACCTTGAATATGGACTAATCTTCTACCAAAAACTATGAAGTGTTTGGTCATCAATCCCCACCAAGCTGATTAGGGCTACAACAAATGATTATTTTCATAATTGATCATTGATTATTATTGATTATTGATCTGTTGTTCATTTTTTCAGTTAATTTTTTAGTTTTTTTGTCCATAAAATGCCAGAAAATTGTGAAAAATGTTGACTCATATCCCTCGTTTTGTCCGCAATTAAGGATGCAGGATAAATATCAGGGCAGATAAATTATTGGCTGATATTGGCTTATCCAGCAATATTGTTCTATGTTGATATTGCCATATATAAGCTAATGAATATCTATACTAATATCTGATTTGACAGAATGTCAAAGCATTTGAATTTTTAGGCAGATGCTCTATTAAAGCCAAAGTATGTTTAAGAGTCAAAACTGTTCTTTGTGTTTGTTGTAACAGTGATGTCAGTTTCACATCATTTCCATGATTTCACACACTACCCAGATTGTTGTATGCATTGCATTTACACCCTTTTAAGATCTGAACACAATGCAGACCAGACTTCCTCCAGATGTGGTCAGAAAAAATCTGATCAGGTTCTGATCATGAAGCTTTTGCACCTTGCATTAAAGCACATTTATTCCTTATCTGGATAACGTATCCTGATGCAGATTGGATTTTAATACCAGGTGTGAAGGGGGTGTTAGATTTGGTTAGGTCAGAGTGATGGGATATTAAATCATCCATCTTTGCTCACTAAATTTTAGCCTTTATTACCCTCAGATGTGAATAAAGTACAGGTTATATCAACTCTTTAAAATACAAAAATGTGAAATTATCATCATTATTATTATTGTTATTATTGTTATTATTGTTGTGTGCTTTCCTGTCCACAACACAAGAATATTCAGTTTACTGTCAAAGAAGAATACACATACCAGGAAATATTCACATGTGAGAAGCTCAAATCAGAGAATTTGGACTTTTGGTTCTCAAAAAATGTTTAACAAAATATTTGACAGTTAATTTAATAGCTGACAACTTGAGTGGACTAATTGTTGCAGTTCTAAGCCCGAATATACCACACATCAGTATTTATTTGTCTCAAGTAAACACCTGGTGTGTGTCTGCATGTGTGCTGCTGTTTGCTGTATACTTATCGTTTCTATATTTCTGTCTGCTTTTCACTTAATTCTTCTGTGTGTGTGTTTCAGCTGTGTGTGTTTGTGTGTGTTCCTGTGTGTGTTGGGGTGCATATAGGAGTGTTTGTGTAAACGGTCAGTGCATGCAGCTAATTGCTCTCTCTGTGGCCTGGTGAGAGGTGTCACTGAGGTCACCTCAAAACTAATGACTTGAATGCGAATTTGATCCCCATCTCAAGTTTTCACATCTCTGCTTTATTGATTATTGAGATTCATAGCAAACTTTAACCTTGAGGTTCAGTAACATAGCCAAGGTGGGGTGCATGCATGCACGCACACACACAAATAAAAGTGTTTGTGCATCGTTAAATATTTAGCAATTCCAGTTGCCGCTTCAATTTTCCTAGGGCTTCAGTTTAAACAGTTTTGATGCAGCAAAACCATAAATTAATCATAGTTTTATTAAATGTAGATTTTCTTTTTCTCTATTTCTTCCTTTCTGGTATTGGTTTTAGCTTCCCCCTTTATTCAGTCTGTCCCACCACTTCCAACACAGCGTGGTGCGTGGCCCTAAAAGCATTACAGCTATACACCATTTCTCTATTTCTATTTCACACACACTCAAATACACATGCACACCCACAAAGTCAAGGTCCGTCCTGTAAATATTCAACACACACACACTCAGTCAGGAGCGCACACACCTCTACATATTCAGTGCACACACCTTCTCAATATTCACTAGCCTTGGCCACCGATGGCTGACAGTTTATGTTATATTCAATGAATACTGAATTTAGTGAAAAGGTTTTAAGAGCTATGAGGAAACATTGACTCACAAAACAGCATACAGAACAAAAAAAAAAAAAGAAGAGGGGGTAGGGAAGGAAATCCAAAAATTTTCAATTCAAACTAAAAAAGGGCCAAACCTAACCAAGGAACCTGACTAGTGGTTTATTATGCATCCGCTCAATGTGCTAAACTACTAAGTGTAGGACAATGGGGTTTTATTGCATGTAGACGGAGGAGACGGCTGAAAAGGGGAATGTGATTGAAGGGATGCAGTCAGGAGTGGGAGCTCAAGTGGCCTGCTTAAGGTAAAGAGTGCCATCTATTGACGGAGCCGGGGAGCGCTTCTTTTGTCTCTCAACAAAAGGGCTGCTGCCCCGTCTCAGTGTAAGCAGTGCAATACTTTCATACCTTCCTTCTCTGCCTCTGAAAGGCATTCAGCGCCTCTTCTGTGGCGGAGTTCTTTTGCTTCAGCTTTGAAGGTGGCTCACAGCTCATATTTTCCCACTCGTGCTCAACTCGAATCAATAATCACCTCTGCATATGCATGTTTTTGTGAATCATCCTATTAACCTTGGTCTGCTGATGTGAAGTGTTAATCTGTCCTCATGTTATACGTTTCTCTATTTAAATATGTTAAAGAAGCTAAATTAGCTCAGCCTGAAGAGCCATCAAGCACACTTTTAATAGTATCTCAATTGGAAAGTGTCTTTTTCTGTCTTTTTTCACTTGAATTAGGCCTTTTCTCTAATGAATGTTAACCAACAACAGTGTCTGAAGTGAACTGTTGCTCTTTTATCTCACACTTTTCTTCCTCTCTCTGTGTCTCCTGCTCAGTGGAGGAATTGGCAGCCCGTGCAGAGGAGGCGAGGCGGATGGAGGGGTGCCTGAATGAGGGAAAGCTAGCAGAGGGGAAAATAAGGTAAGAAGGGGAGAGAGGGAAAGAAGCTTCCTCTTATCCCATTTCCCATCGTCCCCTGTGTAAGCTCAGTAATCAAAAACATTTCGCTTTTTTTTTTTTTACGTGCGGCGTACAGTAGGCTGTTTAACTGAACATGTGTCGAACAGAACAGCCCTAAGCTCTAAATACATTGTTTAGGAGAGTCTACAAAGCAAAATGCCTAACTCCCACCTCTTATCAGACGTTATTATTCCTGAAAATCAACTGGAAATGACTGCTCTGTTCTGCATATTTCTGCTCCTGGACAGAAATATCAAAATGCTTATCGATGGGACACGGTAGGTAAGCAGATGTTAGGTCACGGAGTTCAGAGTTCAGAGGTGAGACCCCTGGTTGACCCCTGTGTGTCACCAGGGCTGCGGTGATGACATCAGCAAGCATGTATCACCCAGTGGAGTGTGTGTTTGTGTGCGCCTGTTTGTGCGCACATAGCTGCGGTTGTGGCTTTGGCTTCGACATGACCTCACTGCAACGGTCTCCGTCTCAGGGAGTTTCTCGGTTAAAGTCGAGCCCATGGAACATTTTCATCGTCAACCGGCAATTTAAAACTCGGCATGGAGACTTTATAGGTTACATTCTGAATTATTGCACTTTATTACATTTAAACCAATTTTAGGTACCAAATGGTAAAACAATCGCTGTGTCTGCATATTATATCCATTTGCAGAATCATGCTGTTTACTGTTAACCCAGTATTATCTAATAACTGCAAAGACATGAAAGGTTTTTAAGCAACAACACCATACTAATGGCTTCCATCTGTGCTGTGGGAAATCCCCTCCTTTCTCCACAGGATGCCTCCTCTCTTTCTTTCCCTTCTCTCTCCCACTATGTTCATCCTATCATGTGTTCTCTCCAAGGACCAATCTATCAGGCATTTTCTTTCCTTTTTGTTTTGGCTTTCTGCTCCTGCTTCAGCTTTTACTACCTCCAAGTTACTCTATTAGTTTCACTTTTAAGTTTCAGTGCTGAAACATTTAGTCCACTAATGCAGATACACTGTCAACTATAATTTATTTACATACTAGAGTTTAGAATTTAATCATTTAAAAAGATAATTAATTAAAATTGCAGAACTTTTGCTTGTCATGCCTTCACGACTGCTCAGAATGACATTTCCATATCATTTTGAGATGAATACTGTATTTTGATTTTTTTTCTATTTAAACAAAAAAGTGTAGCATCTTGTGGGTGAACTGGTGGACAAGGAGGGTTTGAGATGCTGGTCATAAAAGCGCAGTGTCCCAGGTTCTGGTCTGGCTGGTGAGTTCTGCTAGATGTCAGCATCCATCTCTCGCACCTTGTTAACTTTCAACCATCCACCGTCAATCGAGTGAAAATTACTTTGAAACTGTTTTTATGAGGATAAGGATGCTTTACTGAAGAACATGTTAAACATGACAGAACGAAATGAGCCGCTCAGGTCCCACTGTGGGAACTAGCAGTAATAAAAATCAAAAGAAACAATAAAAACACCATTAGAATCAAACTAGTAATAAATATGTAAATCTAAGACAGATTACAAGGGAGCCAGTGCCCAAAGTACAGCAGTGCCCAGGTGTGAACAGCACAATAAATAATAAATAATAGAAACAGTAATAACAAAGGAAGGAAATAGCAATTAATTAATTTTGATTTCAGTCATTTGGTAGAGGTAAAGACAAAACAATTTCTCAGCTTCTCAGATGTGATTATTTTCACATTTTTTAAATCCTATTTGAAAATAAATTGAATATTTTGGGGGTTTGGACTGTTTGAGGAACCTGCTTTGGGTTCTGGGAATCAGGGATGCACAGTTTTCAGTTTTCTGATATATTATAGATTAAGTGATTAATCGATTAACCAAGACAACAATCTGCAGATTTATCAATAATTTTAAAAAAGATAGTTCCGGCCTTTAAAAAAAACATGATGCAGTAACTAGTGACAGTTAATAGACTAAATGATTAACTGAACAAATAATAAATGATTGAATCAGGGGGCAAATATTGAACTGCGCATTAATATTTCAGTCAGTAAGAATCCAGTCAGTACCCCTGACCAGGGTACTGGATAAGAACTGGAGTTGGACCACTGCTCCTGACACCAGGAGATAGGTCAAATGCAGAGACTAAATCTCACTGTATAACTGTATATGTGAATATCACTGTATAACTGTATATATGACAATAAAAGTTGACCTTAATTTTTTGGTATTTTTTGGATGTGTCAAGTTAACACAAATGCCAATACAAACTAATGGTCAAATGCTGACTTTGTGGTCTTTCCCCGCATAGTTGTTTTCACTGTAAAATCTATAAATATACTAACCTCACTTCACTGTCTCAAAACTTCTGCCTGTACAAGGCCCAAATATTTTTACTATTCATAAACTTGTAATATTTCATTTCTGTATTTGCTTTGAGAGTTGTGGGTCAAGAATGGAGGTGGTTTGTTTTGGTCTGTGTGTGTATGTGTGTGGAGGGGGGTTGGTGGGGGTGTCGAGGCTCACTGAGCGGCCGAAGCGAGGCTGTGGAGGGAGGTTTGTGGAAATGGTAATCATTTGTCGTATTGATCTTGCTGTAGCCAGGGCAGCTGGCACACACAAACTCACTCGCACACATGTACACACACACACGCACGCACACACATACACACACACTTGCAGACACTAACTGACTCACATACACACGGACGCACAGTTGCGTGGCAGGAATAGACCCCTTCATATTGATCCCCTTCACATTCCCTTAGCTCGGCTGCCACACACACACACACACACACACACACACACACACACTTTCTGTGCCTATGTTAAACA
This sequence comes from Lutjanus campechanus, assembly GCA_027495735.1. NCBI lineage: Eukaryota > Metazoa > Chordata > Actinopteri > Lutjaniformes > Lutjanidae > Lutjanus > Lutjanus campechanus. The sequence goes on along the minus strand of JAJHUR010140493.1, from coordinate 450,122 downwards.
CTCCCACAGATCTGGATTTTCAAAAAACTTTATTAGAATAAGGTACTGTGAGACTGCATTGCAGCTACAATTATTCATTTTCAGACTATAATATATTAATATAATCATTGTTTAACTTTACATTATGCTGCAATAAACTTTAAAACTATCTTAAAATTATGAAAAAATTTAATTTTAACTAGTTTTCACTCTAATCCTAGATTAATTTTTGATAAACTCTGATCTTGTATTAACTTTAAATTTACACTTGGGGAGGTTTAATTTTTAAAATAGCTGCCTTTTTTTTTAGATGTATTGAGAAAAAAATCAAGTTCCTTGAAGAAAGTTATTTGACAGACTCAGCCTAGCTGAGTTTTATGAGCCTTATGCGCTTCTTCTTTCTTTCACTCCAATTGATAATTTGGCCAGTTTTTTTCAAAGGAGGAGAAAGTAGAGCTAGCTAGGTAACAAACAGTATAACGTTTAGTTATTTTTTTTTAGCTAGCTGACAAATGATATGACTTTTTTTTTTAAACTTTTTATCTAGCTGCTGCCCTATAACCTTTTAAGAAATATTTTTTAGCTAACTAGCAAACAATGCAACATTTTGTTAACTTTTTAGCTAGCTAGCAAACAATGTGATGTTTTGTTAATTTTTTCACTGGCTTGCAAACAGTGTTTTTTAAAAGAATACAGAGCAGATCTTTTTAACTGGTTATGCAACAGTTTCAATTTAATACTAATGCCTCAGTATGACCTACATAAGTTAACAAGACCATCTGCAAGAAGGTCGGCTGTATTTATATAGTCAGACACTGTGTAGGATTCTCCTTGAAATAAAAAAAAATTTTTACATTTTCACAGACAAAGTTACAGTGACTGGTATATTTGCCATGTTAAAAACAAGGAGCTTTTTATTCAGATACTTTTATTTTTGACATTATATCATGTGATTATTGCAGTGGAAACACTACCACTTTTGTCCACAGGGGCCTCCAAAATCAAGAAAATAATATTGGGTTTACTAAACTGTGATTTGGCTTTAATTGTGCAACAGAATTCTGCTTATTTTTAAATCTGGATTTACACATTTTAAATCTTACTGAACTCTTGTTGGGACTCATCTGAGATTGTTCGGGTAACCCAGTCCAAAACTTATTTTTGGATATGTTTCCTGAAAAGTTTTGGTAATAGTGTATGTGTGCAGTAATGGTGTATGTCTAATGACTGATTTTATTAATTAGACTTACTCTAGTATAGCATAAGTTCAGTTATTTTGTTTGTGCAGGTCAATGGCTGTGAGGCTTGAAACGGAGGTGGCAGAGCTCAGGAGGAATCTCCAGCAGGCTGTCGATCACAAACTCAAGGCAGAGCGAGAAAAACAGGATGCACAGGACCAGGTAAATAAATACACACCAGACCTGAGTGACATAGCCTCAGCAAATAACATATTTGTGTTTGTTTAAATCGGCTTGGAGCACAGTGCAGGCGAGGTGTTTGTCATCTGAACTATTGAGATACTGTCTGTACTCACAGAAAGCTTTACCAATTCTACCACTTAATATCATTTAAATATAATTATTGAATCTGTCTGCCAGTCAGTGTATTGATTTCTGTAACTGATCCTAGTTCTTTTATACTTAAAGTGGGCTAAAGGAATATTTGAGCTGGTCTACTGTACTACGTAAACATGAATAGTAATACACATACTGTATGTTAAGGTCTCCTCTCCTCCCCTCTCCTTCCCTCTTCTCTCCTCGCCTCTTCTCTCCTCCCATGCCCTCCAAGGTCTTCCTCCCCTCTCCTCCCCTCCTCGCCTCTCCCCCTGCACCCCCTCTTACCTTTTTGATGATTAGTGGCATATATCCGGTGCTAGAGCCCGGATTATCTTGTCCAAGACAGGGAGGGGTGTATGCGGGACCTAAACCTGGCAAGGTGATTTGGAGCGTTAATTCCTGGGTGTAATATTCCCTGATATTCCCTAATGTTCTGCCTGCGAGCGGGGGGTTGGGGGGGTCTCAGGGGAGAGCTGGTTGTCAGAGCTGAGCCGCCGCTGTACAAAGGCAGAATGGATAATTAAGGGTAAAGCCAGGACGGGGAAGTGATGTTCATTTAGATTCGACAAACTTTGAATTCTGCCTTAAGCTGCTGTGCACGGTGGTGCTCTCTTGGATCTTGATTTTGCATTTTGTTCAAATTCTTCAAGTTACTCCTTTTCTTTCTCTTGTTCCTGCCTTTCTGTTTCTTATTTTTCTCTCCGTTCCCATGTTCTCTGCCCTCTCTTTTCTCAATCTTTCTTTCATATGTGTTTCCCTTTCACTCGCTTTTCCTCACCTTGCTCTTTTTTCACTCTGTCCTTGTGAATAATGCAGCCCACATAGCGTGGCTCTCCTTTTTTTCTTGACAATAGTGATTGCCCAGGGCCAGTAAGACACTGACTTAGACCAGCTGATTGGTCAGTCAGTAGCCCGGCCAGTGCCCACATAGAGTTCTACATCTATTTCTCAACCGCTGAGAATCCTTTCATCTCTTTTACTCTGTTGTAAAAATTCTGATCAAACATATTGCAGGACGTGTCAGAGTTAGTCACAGGTCTGTCATGTCAAAGTCATACATGAGGAAGACGTGGTAATGGCTACCAGTGTATGAATATCAGCAGAAAGTGAATCTCTGTTTCTTTTGTATTGGAAGTAACAGTTTCACTGGGCTGAAATAAGGATGGCTGAAGTTTTGACAGGGTTCCAATTAATGTCACAATATTAATGAGAATATATACTGTGATAATGAGAATATATACTTTTGCAATGCACCATTCAAAACTCTTAAGGTCCAATCATCCAGTGCTACCCTAAATCTTAAGAGAATTCTGATTCTTGGACCATTTTCACTTTTTCAGGCCATTACCAGATCAAGTTTTCTTGTTCTTAAAGGAATAGGTTCCCATTTTGGGAAATATGCTTATTCTCCTTCTTACCAAGAGTAACGCCCAGGCCACACTGCCACTTCCTGTGCTACCTCACTAAACTGCTGCAGCTTGTACACATGGGGCCCTCATGGACAGCATTGCTGCTGCAGCACTGCTACTGCCAGCCCTATCATTCTACATAGTCAGGCCAAATTGAATCGCCATATTTTTAAAAGTAATATTACTTTTTGATGTGGCTGAGTGCTGTTTAAAAAAAGACACAAAACAATGCCCTATGCCCCCTGCCATGTGACACTGGAGCATCCAAACGTGGAATTGTTGCCATTGTATTAGGGCTCGTTTGAAGTTGTGGAAAGTGTAACCACTGTGACGCCCTTTGAATAAAAATGTTTACACATGCTTCTGGACAATATGCATTATGTTGCACAATATTATGCTAATGCACAACCCAATCTTAGCTAGCTGGCCGGCTAACATAAAGGCAGCAGTGTTACAGTTGTTTTTTCAGGTTAGAGCAACAACCCTCAAATGTTCATCCACATCCCTACATGCAACTAGCAGAGACTCGCAGAGGTCACTGCTCCCTGCCCAGAAATAGTTGTCTGTTTCCTTCAGACAGAGCTCTGCTAACTGTTTCCCCCTGCTTCCAGTCTTTATGCAAAGCTAAGCTAACCAGCTTCTGGCTATAGCTTTATATTTAACGGGCAAATATGAGAGTTTCATAGATCTTCTCATCTAACTCTCAGCAAGAAATAAGAATAAGCTTATTTCCCAAAAACATCAAACTAGTCCTTTAAGGCACTGATACCACAGATGGATGTTGTGCCTGTGGCAACTGCCAGCAGCATCCGGTCACTAGGATAGTAAAGCAGAAAGTACAACCCCCTTATCAGGTGCTAACAGATTGACAAACAAGAGGAATTCAGAAAAATATCAGTGTCAGTCACGGACTTCTACTGGTTGAGAGAAGCTTTAATTAATTTTTGAGTTCTTTACACAGTACAACAAATGATATTTGATACTTGATCTTTTTAAAGCTGTTAAAGTCATTACATTATTGTTTTCTAAATGATTCTGTGAATCAGACTTGTACTTTTTATTTATTTTTTTGCCCACATTTCTCATAAAGTGCTTGGGAGTGTGTACAGTATGCACTGATCTGTGTGTGTGTGTGTGTGTGTGTGTGCATGTGTGTGCGTGTGTGCGTGTGTGTATTTGTGTTCTCTTGCTGGTCTCCTGCACTCAGCAGTACACGATCCCTTACATTTCCCCTTTGCATTCTTGCTGTCTTCCATCATCTCAACAACAGATGAGCTTTTCAATGAATTTGACTCCAAACAGTGTTTAAACACCAGTGTGATGGCCGTTCTGACTATGACTCCTTCATTAGGTCCAAATCTCTGTTATTGACCAGCAGAAGATGAATTATCCACTGGTGAAAAAAATCAAAGGGTTTGAAATGGTAAATGGTACACTACAGTGGCCTATAGAGGAAATCTATATTACAAATTGCCTGGGTGCACAGTAGCTGAACCTCAGATAGCTCTGTCTTTCTCTGTGTATATGTCTTTGTATGCAACAGTGTGTGTGTGTGTGTGTTTGTGGGGGGCGGGGGGGTTGCATTTTCTGATACGAAGAAAAGGACTCGTATGTTATCCACCGGTCAGTTTTGTACTTGCATGTATGTTGCTGCCCACACACACACACACACACACACACACAGTTCACTAGAACCCATCCCTCTGCATGAGTCCAGTTCAAATACACGTTGTGGTAAACATGAGGCATGTTTTTATGACTGATCAGATCATCCCTCTCTCCTTTCCCCTCTCCCTCACTCGTTCCCTGCCACACACACACACACACACGCACACACAATCACAGTCATTAGTGTGTTTACCTCAACTTCTTTTAGCATAGAGTAAAAGATTTCAAACAGTTTTAATGAGAATTTGCAGAGAAGTTTTCAAATAGCAAAAGTTTATAAGCATGTTTTCATTCCCATAAACTTTTCTTAGTCGCCCAAAATCTTTACAGCTATTGATGTCATTCTATAGAAATACAATTAGACAGTAGCGTTTAATCACACTGAGTCAGTGGGGGATCTGCCTAGTGATTACAGAGAGACGAGCCTGGTTAAGTATCCTTTAGCAAGACACTGAATGACTAAAAGCTCCCGAACACTGTTTTATTCTGCACAATAGTTAGACATGGAGGTGGGCACAGCAAAATGTTATTCGCTTCAGTTTGTTCCATTTTCTCGAGCAGTGATGGTACTGTCGATGATTTAGCTGCTTAATGTTGCTTTATCTAATCTTGGGCGAGATGTACAAAATATCACCTATGAGTGTCTAGATTAAATTTATTTCTGTCACACCAAAACTTAAATTCCAATTTAAACTGATCCAGTGTTAACTTTAAATGTAGACTTGAGAACTTTTAAAATGGCTGCCTTTAAAATGGATTAAGAAAAAACAATCAGGTTTCTCGAAGAAAGCTAATTGAGTTTTCTGATGTGTTTCTTCTTTCTTTCACCCTACATGATAATTTAGCTAACAACTTTTTCTTAATGTAGGACAAATTTAAACTTCTCTGCCTAGCCATCATGAGTAGACTAACTAACCTTTTAGCTAGCTATCAAACAATGCAACGTCTTGTTACCTTTTTAGCTAGCAAGCAAACAATACAATGTTTTGATGAGGAATACAGAGCAGCTGTTCACACCGACTTTTATACTTACAGTACTAGGTCCCAACAGCACTTTAATTTGTTTCTAACTAATTTATTTTCATTTGGGTAAGCAAGCATCTCCAGTCTTCGCACCCAGTCTTAGCCCGGTCTTAGCACGTAGTATTTTCATTTTGGTGATGCTAGAGAAAGTTGGTCTCTGGAACGGTGTTGTGTTCATTGATCTAACTCATTATACCTGATAGAAGCCCTCAGCTTGGCCTAATTAGCTTAGAATGACCCACACTAGATCACCGTCTTTACACACACACAGGTTTGATGATGGGGAAATGAGGACAGACAAATGAAGCTCATTTGTTCAGTTGATGAATAAAGAGAAGCGGACCAATTGTCCGACTGTTTAACCATGGAATGGACTTTTGTATTTGTTCAGTGTGTGTGTGTGCATGTGTGTCCTTGTGTCCCGTCACCCTCAAACACAGCTCATTAAGCTACAGACCTGTAATTCATTTGAGAGACAGAACGGACAGTCGAGCAGATGAACCAACCACTATTTTCCTCATGTTGTCGCCATAATTTTTTGTCCATCTTAGCTGTCTTTCTACATCAAAGAAAACTGTACCATTTGTCTACGTTTCTGTGCATGGATATAGATGAAATTGGTGTATGCAAAGGTTCATGGCAGAGGCATATGAGGTGTGATGATTTTAAATTAGAGCAAAAAAAGATATTTAAAGGTTGTTTTTCTCTCGGGTTACATTTAGTTTAATTTAATAGATGTATTTTTGTTAAAAAGTGTTGAATTAATAAAACCTTTTCTCTCTGTGTTCTCACAATGTGTATTTACCTTGTTGGTTTTAACAAGATACCAAGGTAAATTCATATCAGTTAGTCAAAGTTCACACTCTTCACTTTTATGTGTCTGTGTTTGCAACCTTGGCCAAGGTTGGTCACACTTGAAAAATAAGTGGAAATGAGTCTTTACAAATCACACCTGCCACTCATTTAACAGTGTCTAATTTATAAAAGTAAGTAAGAATGCTATTATTGTAATTATTCAAGGCTAACCTTTAATCATCTCACCTAAGCTGCAAGTTTTACTCCACTAAAACCCTCTTCACAGTTTCCAAAAGAGCTGTGTAACATCACCCTATTCAAAGTCATTTTCAATCTCAGGACTAAAGAATAAAGACTAGTTAGCTTAAATTGCTGTGACTGAGAACATAAGAATGTAAACCTATGAAATGCTTCTTTTTCATTTCACCATTTTGCCACAGCAGCATACTTTTTTTTTCTTTTCCCATTTTCTGAGATTTCTTTATAGTAAATTTCATATATCATGCTCACATTAATGTTTATGCCCAAGAGAATGTGCCATTATACCACACGTGAATAAAGTGAACTAAGGGTTTCTAAAAAAGGGGTTGGCCCTGGCACATTTTGCATTTCTGAGCGCAAATCAAATCAATCATGTAGGAAAAAATAACTAGTTATAAATAAACTGCTCCCACGCCTCCCACCACTAAATCTGATTTATTTTTCGACATTTTATGAACGTGCTGAACAAATAAACAATTTAAGGAGAGCAATGAGCATACTGTATGTTGCACTTAATTTTTAACAGGGCTGGCAGTGTTTTTCCAAACTCTTGCTGCATCAGCTCATCCCTAAACAATGCAGCAACAATAAAAACCTAAAATGGTTCTTTTGTGTTGCTGCTGTCACAGCTGAGCACTGTTGCAGGCTGGTCACCTGGACAACTAAACAACGGCCAGTCTGCTGAATGGGAATCCCTCACGTCCAGGACTCACTCGTAGCTTTCTATTGTGAGAGGTTATGGACAAATATAGAAGCTGCACAACAATATTTTCATCTTTCCTCCAATAATTCTGCTGCACCACTTTGACCTCAAGAGCTCAACTACCCTAACTAATGCAGAATATGTAAGCTAACACCAGTCTTGGTACCAAGTAACTGGTCAGAAATCAAGACTCTATCGGACTATTTATCGGTTCCAACTCCCTTCAGCAGTGATGGAAACATGACAGCCAGGTGGGCATGCTAATTTTTGCCCATTTTCTTGAACAATGTTATGAACACTTGTTGTCTCCGTTGGTAACTTCTGCACCTTTTTTGTTATTTTTGCCACTAATGCTATCCATCTCCATTAATACAGCACTCGAACATCATCCCAAATTAATCAGCATTGAGTTTGAAAGAGACTCTGAAGTAAAAGATATAAAAGAGTAACGATTGTTGCTTTTTACTGTTTATTAACTCTTGTTTTCCTGTGCAATTGTGATGTTGAACATGACACATAAGGGGAAAAAAGAAAGGCAAACTTGTCTACTGGCAATGGGAAGGGAGTCATTTGGCTAATTTTAGTGGGTTTACACATATTTAAAAATCCTGCATATACGCGCTAATTTTGCTGTGAACATTTTAAAGGTTGCAAGTTCTTCCTAGGTTGCAGGAAGAGAGTTGCAGGTGTCCGTTCTTTATGTAACTTCAAGTGTCAAACGAAGTTGGAAGTTGCTGTCTGTAACTTTTGACCCTCACGTTTTACATATTGCAATTCTTTCTTTCTTTTTGTTGTTTTTCTTTTTGTTTTCCATCTTCTGACATTCAGTAATGTATTGTTAGTTCTTCACGGCTCTTTCCTGTGATTTGAGTGAATGCTGTCAGATTTGTTCAAAATGGATTCATTCAAAAGAAAAAAAGTGGCACACTTTTCAAATAACATACTTTTTTGAGTATTTTCAAGTCAAAATGCTCGAGTTCAAGTTAAATTGCATGTCATTGGTATTGAAGTCTAAGTTGAGTTGCTTTTTTGATTTTTTCAAGTCGAGATTAAAGTTATCGAATTCATGACCCGCGTCTGACTTGGGTCCAATTCATGTAACTCAAGACTAACTACCTATGAAATCAAGTTCTAACAGTGGGTATTGTTTGAAATGATACAGATTTAGTACAAAACCACCAATAACTTTCATTTTAGACTTATTTTACGTCTTATTTACTGAGACTGTCTGACCAAAGGCTACAGATATTAGGAATCCAAGCGAGTGTTTTGTGCCAGACTTGGCAGATCCCGACGTTCAGTGATTATGGACCCATTTCTGTCTACGCCCCAAAACCCTCCCCTGAGTTTTCTCTATATATTATAAGGATACCAACTAGATGGGGGAACCTCATCTCACTGGGAAGTGGTTGAGAAATGCCTACCAAGGCTGCTAATGTCGTTGTGCTCATGCAGGCTAGATGCAAGATAGGGGGCTTTGATAATGGCAGCTACTGATAAACAACCCAGCAGCATGCGTAGGAGAGAGTGAGATGAAAGGACTCGGGGAAAGGAGTCAGGCCATGCGGCAGCAGATGAAGGTAATTAAAGAAGCCATCATCAGCATCATTAATATGCTAGATCTGCCGTGGCCCACTGACTAGTCTAATGGAGAACATGTCATCATCGTCACCATTAGGGAGAGTGGGACACACACAAACACACGCACACACTGTCTTAATGTTGGGTCACGCCATGATTATCACCATTAAGCCTAGAGTGAGAAGACCTGCTTAGGAAGCCTCATTCTCTTCTGCCATCGTACACTCACATGCACACATACAGTACACACACACACAGACACACACACACGCCTGTAGATCTTTAATTCAGACCCTGAGAGTGATAAGTATGCATATTTAAGTGATGTCAGGCCTGTTGGGTCTTTTAATTAGACAGAATGAATGAATGTTTTATAAAAACGTGTTTAACAATAAATGTGTTCATTAATTTGATGAGAGGATGTGCTCTGATGAGCTGAGTGGAACAGAGTAATGGCTCGTATTCAGCTCCGGCGGTTTGATGGTGATGGGAGCAACAACCAGGCTGATCTGTTTCTGATTTTTTCCTCATCTTTACCCAGAAAAAGTTAACTTTGAATTATGTTTATCCTACGACCTTGGACAGTTTGGTCTGTTTTAGTGAAAATGCACTTTTTTGTCCTGTACAGCTAATGTGCAATGTGATACCAGTGCACAGCTCCATGGAGAGTAGAAGAGATGGAAAATCCATTAACTGCTAAAGTCCCCACAATCTTTTTTTTTTTTTTTTTCTGTCTGCAGGTACGCTTTGTGGTTTGTCATGAAAGTTCATTCAGATGTTTAAGTTCAGAAAAAGATTGTGTGAGTCCACAAAGTCCATCTTGTATCTTTTGTCAATGAAAAGTGTGGACTGTGGACTGGACAGCTCTGCCTTATTTTGATAGAATAAACTATCAAAATGATAAATACTGATGCAGCAGCTGTAAAGATTCCAAATCCTTCACCAGCACTGCAGCTGTCAACTCACATTCTCCAGCTTACAGTCTTAGAAATAAAGATACTAATTAGAGCCATACAGGGTCTGGCTTGTCTTGGTTCCTGATAGAACCACTTATAACAGCTTTTCTTGGAGCCCTTTCAGGTTGTTCTACCTGGAACTTAAAGGGTTATACTTAGATCTGTGAAGGGTTCCACCCAGAGGCTGTCTGGGGATTCTATCCAGAACCTTTCACCTCTTTGTTTGGTGCTATCTCATCAGCCAGCCAGCGTTTCCACCAGTTTTGAGTGGAACCATTGTAATCAAGGATGTCATCAATAGAGGGTGAAGGCACAATGCACAACAACCCGTACAATATGACTCACTCACTTTGGTTTCCAAGGAAAACCTGCTATTTTTTGGTTCCTTCTGGGAACCAATTTTGCAGGTCCTGAACCAATTAATTTTTGGTGGAGGTGATCAGAACGGTTCCGAATTAGATGCTTTAACCAGGACTGAGCCGGTTCCATGTTGGTGGAAAAGGCCTGTATGAGCTGGGATATAGCTGGGTTCTACAGAGAACATCTATGGTGTAATGGTTCAGAATCCTCTCTGGGGATTTTATCCAGAACCTTTCCACTTGGTCAGGGTTTTATCTAGAACCCATCAAGGGGGATGTAATAATACCCTTTTTTAAAGGGTTTCATCTATAAACCTCTTGTCTTATGAGGGTTCTACAGAGAACCAAATTATATTCTATGATGAGGGTGAGGCAATACAAGAACACCAGTAAAATTGATTAATTAAAGGGACTTCAAATACATCTGCATTTTAAAAAAAATTGAAATTGATGATTGATAAACATGTGAATACTTCAGAGTGAGGATCTTTTACACCAATACTTTAAACAATTCTTGAAGAATTCGTTCTTCCAAAAAGGGTTCTTTGGATGAAAAGGGTTCTTAATGGATCCCTTAGTCTTACAAAAAAACAAAACTTGACAAACCATTGTTTATTTTTAAAAAAAAGGTTCTTCAGAGATAAATGGTTCTGGGTAGAACCCTAGCCCTTTAGGAAAAAGCATTTTAGAACCTTTATTTCTAAGAGTGTAGACCTGAAAGGATCGGTGGCATCACCAAACTTGGTTATAAGTGTGTCCCAAATGCATTCTGTTGCCCCTTTTAGCCCCCATCATCAGCTAAAATATTTGTGCAACAAAACCAATCTAAATGTTAAGCAGGTGTGCTACTTTACTCCTCCCCCCGCCTGCAATCACACCTCCTTTGTCCCTTTTTCTCTAAATGTCCCTCCCTCTCTCTCTCTCTCTCTCTCTCTCTCTTTCACATACTCTCCCCCTCTTTCTCACACACCCTTTCACTGCCTCCCTTGACACTGGTGGAAACAGAGTGATGGTGTGTAATTTAGTCCTAATCACAACATCAGACTTGCGCTGCGATTTACATCCCTCCACCAGCCGAGCCAGTCAGACAGTCAGGAGGGAGATGTTAATGTGAGACCACAGGTAATTACTGTCATTACAGCACGCCACAGATCCTGCCGGTGTGTGTGCATGTGTGTGTGCTCGTGCATGGGAAGGTGTGTGCGGATGCATTATGCGTGTGGGTGTGTTTTGAGCTTTTGAATGGTACGGTTTGATATTTTTTGTGTATATAATTAATATTGGGGTATTAACGCATGGTTTGGGCCAATAATTTCACAACAGAACTTCCTTCACATGGAGATGTGTCGATGCATGATACAAAACAGGAATGAAATCACAAACAACAGGGGATTCACAATATTTATGCCACTGTTGATAAATGTAATTACGATTGATGCTCTGACTCAGTTTACTCCTCAAAATTGAATGATTTGCTTGATGTAATTCCATTGTTCCCCCAGTTATTCTTCATTGCTTTATTTGTTGAAATGCAGTCCTTCCTTAATCTAAATGTGATTAAAAGTGTAATTCTTCATCATGTTATGAAATTTGAATTATTGATTATGTGTCACTGTCATCTTCACAACTTCCTTTCACATCTGAGGCAGCCTATTCATTTGTGTTGTTGAAAGATCATTCTCTGAACTGAACTGCACCTTTATTACCTCACATCATTGTGACGAATGGGAGGTTATTATCCCATTGAAAGACAAACTTTTCTGTTTATCTTTGGCCAGAACATGACTTTTCGAGAAGCAACAGAGGTAAGTACCACTGTAGGAACTAATGCAAGGAAATGCTGTGGACAGGGTCACCAGCAAGAATTATTTTTAGCCACTTGAAAAAGGCCCACCTAAAGAAATCAATATCAGTTTAAGTGTGCCCTATATTTAGAATATTTCTGCCTTTTTACCTTGCTGTTAGACAGCCTTTTCCAACAAGAAACTGAAGTTATATCACTGGTTATGTCACTCTTTCCAAAGCAACCGGACTCCTTTGACAAAAACAGTAATTTCACATCTCAGAACATGGGAGTTGTTGGTCTACTGCTGCCTTGCCTAGTTAGTTTGTTCATTTATTGATAGCTTATTGTGTGACTTCAGTAAATCCAAATTAACCCTTTAAAACAACGATAGATAACAAACTAACAGATTGAGGCTGTGGAAGACCAACAAGTCCTGTGTTCTGCAAGGTAAAATGATCTCGCTGATGGAGGTTGGTTGATTTGGAAAGAGCGGTATTTGACTTATGTAATGGCATTTTCCCATCAGAAAAGGCTGTCTGACCCCATCCACCGTGGTTCATTCCTTAACTTTCTCCAGCAGTTCTCCTGCTGCTTCCACAAACAGCAGCTGTAATACACTTACTATGGATAATTAGTTTGTACAACCCCAATTCAAAAAATCTGAATTACCCTTTATTCCCTACACAATGGATTTCTCCAACTCTGCAATGCATCCATTTATTCAACACATGCATCAGGCATTAGAAGACTGGTACAGCACTGGCCCATTTAGCAATATTTTTCATCTGATATCCATTCCTAAAACATGTTTCGTTGCAGCAAATTTTAATATTAGATAGCACATCAAAAGCAAAACCTGCTACCTTGCTCTGTGAGTTGGTGCATGGATTTCTTTCATAGAATATGTACCAACATTGGCTGGTCAACCAGTCAACTTTTGAACTGGCTGCCCACTGTGCAGCCCAGAGCTGATGTGGTGCAGGATTAAAGCCTGACTTCTCTCAGATAAAGTTGTAAATAACTTTAAAGTTTTTGACCTCAGGCAAGTAAAAGCATGTTATTTTCACTTTGACCTCAGGACGCACAATCAGTAGTCATGTGACCAATTGGAATTTGATGAATATATATTATAGGCACACTGTTTAACCACCAACAATGACCAGATCAACAAACAGACTTTATCAATATGTCATCTCTGATTTATTTTTAACTTTGATGACTTCCCCTACATTCTTTGCTCTTATTGGCTTAACTCTGTGGTGTTTTCCAGATAAACATCAACAGGAAAATATTTTGGTATGCGTACAGTGTTCACACACAGATATATACACAGACACACACATGCACATGATTCAACTCACACAGCAGTCGATATTTTGACATTTTAGGTTAATCATGTGACATTTTTGGATACTTAAATCATGGACCACATATTGGAAACTTTTTTTTTTTCATGTTTGCCCAAGTCTTTGTGGGAAGATGGGATGGTATATCAAGGTGTTTCCATGGCGATAAGGGTAATGTGTCAGGGTCCCTAGAGTTTAGGCCTGGAAAGGTCCCGACTGATAAGCAGAATGAAAAAGTCAGCAGTTTAGCCAGTGCCATCCCATCCCTGTTTTCACCCCTCACCCGACTTCTTCCCCTCTCTCCAATCTTGTCTCCAGTCTGCTTCTGCTCTCCCACCATCCTCCATCTTTCCTCCTTTGCACCCGCTTAATACCTCACCCTGCTATTTATACCTGCGTCTGCAAATGCCATCTCTTTCATCCCCCATTATTCTCCATTTACCTAATTTTTCTCTTGTGTTGCTATTAGGCTCTATTTTTGACATTTATTTTCACCCTGTCCTCGCTTCCCATCTATTAGAGCCTCACTTACCCCCCCTTTTTTACCTTTCTTTATTTCACACCTTTGCCCTCTCCATTCCACATTTGCAAGTGTTAGATTTTAATACTGTCCTTGAAAGAAAGTATTATTTTTAAACTGCAAACCTCTGTTTTAACTAAAGCATATTAAAACGATGATGGTGTGAATGTTGGTCTTCCAGGTTTTGTTCAGCACTAATGCAGTCAGAGCATAGATGAGGGTGTTTTAAAGTTAGGAAAGTAACTCAATAGAGGGGATGCGTTGTCATAGATAATATTTGACTGTGTATTGTAGGTGGACACACTGCGGTCGGAGCTGGAGGGGACACGGTCAGATAATGCAAACCTTCGCCACGAGAGCCAGCTGGTCATGACTAATGTCAACCGGTGGATTGCTGAACAAAAGTATGACCACACTATTTTCATCTCATTTGTATATGAAAAACTCTTATTTAAATTGACTTTATCAGTGTATCTAGTATGTTTTTTCACTGATAGTGTGCATGTACAGTGTATTTTTTCATGTTCTTTTTCACAGAAATAGACATGAGCACACTGTAAAAACAAAAAACTTTCAAGGCATCTTACTTGAATGGATTTTTGAGTTTTGAAAAAGTTTTACCAACTAATAATGTTTTGTTGAGATAATTTACTTTTCTTCAAGTGTCAATGAGTAAATTCATTGAAGTGAAAGTGAATCATGGTTAATAATTTAATATTTTAATATTTTTAGTTGCAACCATTTCATTTCAAACACCTAGATAATGACAAACCTGATTTTGATTCAAAACTTTCTTACAGTGTACAGGCTTGTTGCTGAATTAATCGGTTGCTCTCTTAAAAGTGCTGAAGTTTGCAGCAAATTTCAAGCAATCAAGTTCTGCAAAAAATATTGTTTAACTCGCGGGTGTTTATATGCTCATGAAAGTCTTACCTTTAGATGGAAAGTTCACAAGTCTCTCTTCTGCTTTCAGGGCTTCCAACGAGAGCCTCACTGCCCAGATGAAGGCCCAAAACAAGGTGCTGCTCATCGTCACTGAAGAGAAAGAGTGAGTATTCAGTGAGAGATTTTTAGGTACACTGGTTTATCAATGAGTGATTTTTTTGTGTGTATGTGTGTGTGTCTCAGTCCTGTGTGGTATTAGTGCTCCTCAGATGGTCACATTTCCCAAGCTGAGAGGTCATTATTCCGGCTTTGGTATGTTCATGACCTTTTCAAGTCATAATGTGGAAAAAAACATGGAAGCTATAGGTTAAGGGGTAAGGTAAGGTTAGGGTAAGGTAGATTACTGCCATTTCTGGACTATCACTTATTTATCGGTTAATACATCTTTAATCAGTTGAATTCTAAATGGCAATTAATTGATTCATGATTAATCATTGACATCCCTACGTGGGAGCAAAAAAAATTCTGCATGTATGACGTCAACAGACAACAACTCAGCAATTTGTGTAACAGTTTTCTCCGACTTTCCAAGTTGTTGTTTCCAACTTGAGAGGGCGTTAACATGAATTTTCCCAGTTGGAAACAGTTTTTTTACGATTATACCGACACCACATGAATAGAGGATATATTTGTTTACTAAATATGACTAAAGATGGAGAAAAGAGTAGCTCAGCTAACCGCTACACCTGCAAACTAGGTCACCTTTCCCACCAGCAGAGTTTGGGATTATAGAGCAAGTGTGTGTATAAAGGTAGAGTGTGTGTGTGTGTGTGTTTATGTGTAGTATGTGATTCAGGTGGACGCTCTGACATACTCGCACCTGACAGCCATTCTGCATGTCTGCATCATCATGACTCACACACACACACACACACACACACACACACACACACACACGTGTTCACGCAGACATGGGCGTGACATATTCCTCTTTCCAGAGATCAAAGTGGTCTAGCCGTCTTCTGTCATCCCACCCCCCTGCGGTGCCATACCTCCTTCAACCCCGCCCAGCAGCACCACCATCGTCTGTGTGTCTGACTGCTTTTTCCTTTATCTGTACTGTGTGTGTGTGTGTGTGTGTGTGTGTGTGTGTGTGTGTGTGTGTGTGTGTTTGTTCTTATGTTTTTGTTATGGAAACCTGTAGCAATGGTAAGAGCTTTATACACCTGGAACACTCAGGCTATGTGAAGTCATGTTTCATAGAATGGTTAGAGCCTCTCTAAATATACAGAAATGATATATTTCTACTTCCCATCCCAAAACTACTTCATACCTCTGATGTGCAGTATAGTGGTTCAGTAAACATCTGAATAAGAATTTGTTTTAATAGTTCTTGACACTGAGGATTGGTGACATAACAAAATGCTGAAATAAATAGCCACAAGGGTAAGTGATAAATGACTGTGGAAATATAGCAATTCATTATAATGGATTAGGATATGTGTGTGTGTTTGTGTGTCAGAGATAATGCCTGAACCGCTAGTTAAAGGCTCTTCTGGAAGCCGAGAAACACAGACGCCATCGCCGTTGTGTGTGGCAGAATATTTTGTCTGCCATGTTAACAAGAGTCTCTTGATGATAATAGGTGCATGTCTTCCTCCGTATCTGCCTCTCTATGTATATTTCTCTGTTTAACTCCGTCTCTGCATCTCCTTGGCTTCGTCAGACGTCTTCAGGAGGCTAATGACACATTGAAGGCGGAGGTAAAGAGACTGAAAGAAGTGGCGGATGAGAAGGAGAGAGACACGGAGCGCTTCAAGGTGAACAAGTGCAAGAGTTGAAAAGCAATGAAGTACAAACAGACAGAGACAAAAGAGATCACAAACAGGTTTGTTTGTTTTTTCATTTTATAATTGTTTGCAGGCCCAGATCCGTGACCAGGGCACCCGGCAAGACGAGAGCACGTGAGTCATCTATCTGTGGGTGTGTGTGTGTGAGTGTGTGTGTGTGTGAGCGTGCGTGACCGTACATATGAGCGCATACATTTGTGTGCATCCACCAGCTGATCAGAGTTTAGCATTCACGTCCAACAAAGGCCCGCCATGTTTCGCTCTTTCACACACAATCTAGCCTGAACAAAGCTGATGATGATAATAACAGCTGGAGTGCCAAGTTGTGAATGAAACACCCCGTGGGCCCAGCCACCTGTGTGTATGCGTCCGTGTGTGTGTCTCTTCTTCAATCTGTTATTCATGCTGGGCCTTTAACAATGATTACACTCCAATCAAGGGCCCATCCTCTCCTGCTTGCCACCCCCATGGCTGTCAAATAGCATTCATCAATAGAGAGTAGATATATTTATTATGTTCATTAAGGCAATTAAAATGAATGTGGCACAGATGGGATTGGGTGTAGGATGGAAGTGAGAATGGAGGGTGGGAGAGGGTGTTTGTGGGGGCACCTGCCTGCAGCAGCACTCCCCATACCCCTGGCGTGACCCCCTAAGGTCTCTCATTAACAACTACCCCCCCCCCTACACCCACCTCACCCCGTTTTACACTCATGTTGCACCCCTCCCCTAACGAAGCACCAGGCTCTGTTTCCAAAACGGATCAGATTTGTTTTGACTGGGGTAGGTTTCCAACGCTATTCAAAGCTGTCAGTCATTTTAATGATATCATTAAGGGGCCGCGACAGAAAGATGAATCGCTTTTCTTTGTCTTTCCCTCATAATTGCGAATGAGCGAGAGAGGGGGACAGAGCGGGAGAGGCAGTTCATATAGATGTATGCATAAGAGGGGTTTTGATTGAGCGAATATAATAACATGGAACGAGATAAAAACAGTGAATGAAAGCCTCTTCCATAGTGTCTCCCCATCCATTCTCTCCTTTTCTTTATTATGAGAATTCCTAATTTATTTCATTTCATTATTGTAACCCCCCTCCACACACACACGCACACACACAAAATGCCATATGTATGAAAATCATGCATCTATAAGGCAACAGATATGTCATGATTTTTGCATTACAGCCATATACATTCAGTGTATAAATCTCATTACTGGTGGCAAAGGGGGATATCTTCACAGTGTCTCCCACCTGTCACTATCACTGACAGCAATCAACATGGCGTGAAGGTTTTGTCATTAGATATGCCTTTATTAAAGAAATTTATTATGATTACATGGCCTACTGTTCCAAAGCAGCCAGAGTGTCACAGCTTCATGTCGTGGATGGCACTTTGTGTTAGTAGGGAGCACAGAAAGGTGACGAAAAGAAGGGAGAGACTTAGATTGATAAAAGAAACAGTTTTTTTCTTTTTTTTTATTGTTTTAGGTACAAAGGATGTGCCTTAAAAATATATAAAATTTTCAGTTTGTATGACATATAAAAATATTAACCTAAGTCAGAACTTGTATTGCGGAACTTCAGCAATGTTGCTGCATAAAATATTGTCAGAAATGAATAGTAATTAAACTAAGGCAGGATCTGGAAAGCACAAATGGTTACAGCAAGAGTTTTTTAATAAGGTGCAGCACCTAATGTTTAGGCACAAAGCATGTGAACTTAAACTTGACTTATAACAGTGTGCAAAGGACAGACTGTGTGTCCATTTAGTAGTTGTTCTGGAGCTTTCTAGACTGAAAACCAGACAAATCTGCCAAGCTCATGTCTTCATTTGTTTTGACAGATTTGTCTGGCCCCCAGTCAGACAGATTTCAACCACCAATCACAACCCTTTGTTTAATATGGGGTGGGTAGTATATAATGACAAAAACAAAAAATGTTTTGCTGTTCTCATTGGTTTTAAGTCTATCCTATTACATCCAGTCAGCAGGTCTGGCACGACGCTTCAGGCTCTTGAAACTCAGATCAAACTGTCAAACTAGGCAGTCCTGATCAAATGTGGATCAAGACTCTCTTACTAATCTTTCATATGTCTCACCTAAAATGTTTTCAGAAACATATTTTGGTGAATTGTTTAACTGTAATACCAGATTGATTGTGGCTACTCGGGTAAAACTGTAAAACTAGGCTGAGTTGATTAAATATGGATCAAGATTCTGTTACTGCATTCCCTGTTTATTGCCTAAAATGTTCTCTGAAACATGTATTGGTGTAAGTTTAGCTGTAATAAGAGAAAAGTTGTAACCATGC
The DNA here is from genome assembly GCA_027495735.1 of Lutjanus campechanus. Lineage (NCBI taxonomy): Eukaryota > Metazoa > Chordata > Actinopteri > Lutjaniformes > Lutjanidae > Lutjanus > Lutjanus campechanus. Next base: position 431,134 of record JAJHUR010140493.1, on the reverse strand, counting down.
AGTGGCCATTTCACACACTGCTTGGAAACAGACGAAGCACTGCTGCGTCACAGGTTTTGTGGCTCTGATTGGTTGTAGGTAGATTGTAGGACAATGAGCTGAGAGGTTCCAGACTCTAGTGATCACATAACCCTCTTCAGCAGCATGGAGTTTCTCTACAGACGTCCAATAGAAAGCATCTTGACTGGAAAGATCACAGACTGGCGTGGGATTTGCTGGGCCCACGACAGAAAAACTCTATAGCTGGTCATTAAAACTGCCCAGAACTTTATTGATACCCATCTACAAAGCATCAGTGATATTGGGAAGGTGAGGTGCTTGCACAGAACCCAAAGGATACTGAAAGACAAAACCCAGCCCACAGCTTGTTTACCCTGCTGCCGTCTGGCAAGAGATACACAAGTCCACCCTTTTCTTCAGCCAATCTAATTAATAAATCAAAAAGGGAACTACATCAAAATCTCACTATACAACTGTGTTGTGTAACGATAAATAAATCTCTTATATTTTGTGTCTTGAAACTAAACAACTAATATGTTGCTTGTTCTGAAAATGTAGTGCATTGTGGTGTACGTTTGGACATGGGAATAATGCTCATTAGTCTTAAAAGCTAAAGTCTGTTTCAGTGAGTCAGTATCTGAAATAATGGTATCAATCAACATCCTCATCAAAAAAAAACCTGTAAAAACCGTGTAGCATCATTTCTTGCAGGATGCTACTTGTTCTGTCTTTCACCCCGTCTTTCCTTGAAAATCAAACACAAGAAGAAGAATAAGCTGTGACAACAGCCCTTACAATGCAAACGTGTGTCTGGTTTGTGCCATGTAACAGTGTTTGTGCATCTCCAAAGTACACAGACTTCAAAGGAGAGAAAATGCAAATATCTAAAGTGTGCTTCTGAACAGCAGTTGTACTCCAGTCTCAAATTAATTAAATGATTTATCAAAATCTTTCATATTTCATCTCAAATTATCTTAGTTAATATCTGAAAATATTAAAACAGCAGTGCACGCTGAAATGCAGTAAGTGGTGGAAGCAGAGATTGATGCTGTTCGCTGTGACTGTGTGACACCACCCATGAGGGAGAAGCACTCATAAAGCATCAGGCATCATCAGTCGCACCACTAACAATGTGCTTCCAATTAAGAGCAGCCAGTGATCACAGCAGAGGATTTGTACAAACACCGAGGACTAAAGTGACAGAGAAACACAGAGAGGAGATAAGAAGGGAACTGTGTGAGGAGACAGTCAAGTCTTGCATAAAATTTGAGATGAGAGCAGTAAATAAGAACGATGAGAGCGAGATTGGAGCAAGAGAGGAACCATGTAGTTTATTGCCGGGTTTAGAGAGCATGGCAGCTTGGCTTTGACACTAATGACTGTAATTATACACATGCTGATTGGGTTAGGCCGCTAATTACACACATCCATGTTTGTGTGTAAACACAGGAACACATGTTTACACAGGCGTCATGCCAAGCGCTCAGCGCATCGCTGCCTCCTCACATCGGGTGCATAAATCTCACACAGTTGTCTCAGCAGCGGTGATGTTTCATGATCTGCTGAAGACCACATTAGCATCGAGGAAAGAGTTTAAATCATGTGAAGAATCTGTGGAGATATGCAGCCTTGGATTTTATGTAGTTGGAGCTGCTCCTTTGCTGTAGCGAGGAAACTCATGGAATTTATCTGTTCAAAGGCATTTACAATTTTAAGGATCAAAGGAAATTTCAGCATTTCTTCTTATTAATGTTCTTTGTATCATCATCATGGTGTGAAATTAAAAGATTCAAAGGGGTCAGTTGCAATTATGTTCAGTATATGAATGTCATTTTCAGGAAATGAGGTTTCTTAAAAAAAAATGCTTGCATTGGCCAAGCTTTAATTAGGTAGTTGGTTAATAGGCAGTGATTCAGATTAGGCTCTGTCAGCTGGAGTATGTATGGAATTCTTTTCATAGGAATTCTCATGCTTCATTTTCTGTTTATACATAATAAAAAAAAAATCAGTATTTAAATATATATATTTTTGTATTTTCTATTCATCATTTATATGTGACAGAACAGTGATTTATTAGCAGGGGTAAACAGTAATGTTGGGGGCAGCTGGGTCAGAAATCCCAAGTTTTTGCTTGCCCCTGTACAAATTGTTATCAAATAACAACAAAGACTAAAGTTAATCATGTTTGATCTAGGGCTGCAACAATCTATAAAGTGTCAGAAAATAGTGAAAAATGTCCATCTCAGTTAAAGTCCAAGGTTTAGGTTTTTAAATGTCTCATTTTGTCAATCCAAAACCCACAGATATTCAGTTTAATATAATAAACAAAGAAAAGTAGGAAACGTCCATATCTTAACAGCTGAAAACAGCCTTTTCTGTCATTTTTGCATGAAAATATAATTCTTTTTTCCCACTTGTTGGGTTACAGTTAGGTCAGACATATGAGTTGCCAGATATAATTGCCTGATATGGCGTTGTGCTTGCCCAGAGCAAGTTGGAAATCCTTATCGTTGAGCCCTGATTAGTGACGGATTTGATTTATCAGTCACTTGATTGTGTCTCTTAATACTGCCCATGAACAAATATTGCACATCAGGGCTTCACTGTAACTGGTTTTGTTGTTTTTTTATTGTTGAGGAAATTCTGTGTTTTAGCTGTTTGTTGTAACTCAAAGTTGCATTATTGTCTATAGAAAAACCAAGAGAATTCTCAGCCGTGAGATTATGGTGGATAGTGGAGTGGGTAGCATTTTTCTGCAGTGGTGTTACTGTCATTCTTGTTTATGTTGCTGTTGTCTCTCAGTTGAGGTTACCCATAGATGGTTACAAATACATGGGAGCTGAATGGCTTCACTAATGAATCTCATAAACTTTTCAGACAAAAATGTCAGTTCACATATTAGCATCTCCCTCAAGTGTCCCCTCAGATGTTAAATGTTTTAAGTTTGGCTAATAGGGCCAAAAGTTTGTGTGTGTGTGTGTGTGTGTGTGTGTGTGTCAGCTCACCCACATCTACAGAAACAATGATGCCATTTATTAGCGTCTCGAGGAGCGTGCGCGTCTTCTCAACTGAAGCAAAACGGGACCGTCTTTCCATCCGCTGCTCTGATAGAAAATCCCAGCTTGCTCTTTTACAAGAAAATTAACATTGGGGAGGTACAGTGGTACTTTAATGGGCTAAGAAGTCTTCAATAAAGTATTTAGAAGGGTTTTTTTCCGAATGCTAACTGGACAGGTTCACTGGGGCATGAAAGAAAGAGCGTAAAGCGGGGGCAGCAAGCTCTTCAGCCCGTACAGAGCACCATTATCCACCGTCGTTAATTTAATAGACATTCCTTAAGTCAGCCCTGGGTCTGAAGATAGCAGACCCTAACATTTGTTTGTCATTTCCCAAAACGTTTTTAATAAACAGTTAAAATCTTAAATGGCTTCTTGTACTCTTAATGTTCCCTGGCTGCGGTTGCGTTCGTTTTGTTTTTGTATTTTTTTTTTTCCAGTTTTATATGTGCTTTCATATATAATTTAATGATTCCTGGAACCCATTTGCTCACCCATCTTTGAGTTTAGTAATAAGTTATAATGAAGATGGTTATAATGAAGAAGATGTACGCCAACTTCTTTATGCCCCAGATTTCGAGGACATTTGATTGAAACTGTTTTGCCTGCAAATGCATATCACTGTGCAAAAATACTAGAGTTTGACCATGACAGGAGCAAGTGTCTACTTTTTATAGCACACATGAGCCAGAGTCAAGCAGCTAGCTGTCAGTCAGAGATCCACCTATACTTTGTTCAATTTTGTCAGTAATGTACTGGTGATATACTCAAAAATAGATGGTATGAAAGGTATTCGACACATCTATCAAACGCAAAATGCAACATAGAGAAAATTCATGCACCCTAAAGCAAAAACAAGTGTGACCCAGAAAGCATTTACAGAGCCATGGTCAGTTGGAATTCACTGCATATTGTTCAACAGAATACTAAAGTTGGTGTATCTTCAGATATTTAAGGAACCCTAAAGAATGGTGCGTGTAAACTAGGAAAATGGCATAAGAACTAAAATGTAAACCTGGGGTCAAAGTAGAAATCCCCCTTGCAGAGAATATGAAATGTATTTTAGTGCCTTATTTTCTTAGAATTTAATGTGAGAAAGCACACAGTGGATGAATACATAATTTAAATGAAAAATCTGCAATATGTTTACTGTAATAAGTCATTAAAATGACCATGATATATCATCAGAGATTAAGAAAACTTGCTACGTTGAGATATTCGCTTCTCTGACAACAAGTCTACAGCCGTGGTGTTCTCCTCTCTTCCGGCCTGTAACTTGTGTTATTGTTTGTTCTGACAGTACAGGAGTCCAGTGCCTGCCAGACTCCATTAACATATTGCTCAATTTAACCGTTATAAACATCTACTCCTCCTGAAAGATTATCATGATTTCTTATGTCATAAACAGACTCATTTGGCAAACATTTGGCATTAATTTGAATGCTACTTAACATGAAATGGACAAACATGAACAGTCACTCCAGCCTGGAATCGAAATTTCAGTGGAGCACACCACAGCTGTAGTGTTGTTGTCGGAGAAGCAAGTATTTCAACTTAGCATATTCCCCTTAATTTTTGATGATATATTGTGGTCATTTTATGATTTATTCCAGTAAATATATTACATATTTCTCCTTTAATTCCTCATGTTTGTCTGTGTATGCGTGTGTACGTTACAGCATGGAAAAGCAGGGTTGTGTGGCTCTAAACCTCAGCAAAATCGAGGACATGCAGACCAGACTGCGACGCAACCTGGAGGCCATTGGAATGCTAAATCAACAAGTAAGAGCACGCACACACGCACAGACAGGTATATATACACACACACACACACACCAGGTCCTGGCAGTCCTTTTACCCGACAGATACAAACACACACCCACACACCAGCCCACCTGCTGTTGAGCTCACACAGAAGAGGAAGCTTTCATGCGTCCAACTTCAAACACACACGCGCACTTACACACAGGCGCACACAGACATCCATTTCCTCTTCCTACGATAAAAGTGAAAAGTCGGCAGCGGGGTGGGGGCGTGTGTGCAGCGTGGGGAAGGGGGGACAAATCGTATCGGGAAAAAGCAGTGACGTTTCTTTCCACTGGTAAATGATTTCCCTTTCATGAAACTGAGAGAGGGATGTATATCAATACAGCCGCGCTGATCTCTCCATGACAGCGTAGGGAAATGGCCCGCTGTGATAAAACAATGTGGGGGGAAAAACACAGAGGAATATTCTGAGGAAAAGCTGACATTTTTTACTGTGTTGAACTTCACAAGAGTCAACAAATCACCAAAGGAGAGACGAATCAAAAGTACTCCTCAGCCCCCTCAGTTCTCCAAAACTCCAGGGCCTGGGGAACGGCTCACCCGACTTTTGTTAGTCTGCCGAATGGCCCACTGATTGACGGGCTACGACGAAAGCTGGGACTTGTTGAAGTTTTTAATGCAGCGTTGTTTCAGGGAAAAGCTAAATGCCATTAGCTGCATGCATGAGATGACGGAGGAAGGTGGAGCAGAGGAAGAGAGAAAGAGAGGTATTGTTTAGGAGGTCAGGTGTGTAATAGCGCCTCTTAATCTCTAGTGTGAATCATTACACATATCGATCCAACATGGACAGTCTGCACACACACAAACATACAAGCACAGCTGGAAAGGATGGGATATAGACAGTTCATTTAAACAAGGCTATTCCCTTTACTGTCCACTGGATGTACACACTTGAGCGCGCGCACACACACACACACACACACACACACACAGATATCAGTAGAGAAGCTGAACGTCTCAGTTTATCTATGTGAAAGGCGTCGGGTTATAAATCAGGTCTGTGTCTCTGCTTTGGATCAGTCTCATTTACTCATAGTCACAAGGCGCATATTAACACTGGGGATACAACACACACGCACGCATGATTTCCATCCGACTGTCAAGCGAATTTCACGCAAACTTTTGAAATGTCACACAGAATTAGACGCGAATTAAGTGATTTCCCATCATCTGGGATGAAGATGAACATCAGCGGAAAAAGCTGAGATTCTTTCAAGACTTGATTAGCATTAGGAAAGCTGTTATTGTGCTTTAGTGTCAGATAATGTCCAGGTTGTTTCATGCTTTCATGAAAAGATGAAAAAGAGATGCACGAGCCAATATTCCAGCACAATCCTCCACCACAAGCAGCCGCAGTGGGTGATGGATTGACAGGTATTGCATAGTGTTTACAAATTTCAAAAAAATTGTGTTCAGGGTTAGAAATCGTTGAACGCACTTGAAACTACTGGAATGTTTTCATGGTGTGAAAAGTGCTTGGATTTTTTGATAAAGTGCTTGAATTTTTTTTTTTTCCACTTTTAGAGATAAAAATTTTTATTGCTTTTTAAACTTAAATATGCAATAGTAATTACACATAGCAGTGGAATGACAACAACACAAAACAGCAGGTACAAGTCACACTTGCATGCATTGTCTGTACCCCCCCCCCACCCCCCTACCCCCGCCGCCTTCATCCATCCAATAATGTCTGGAAATAATGGGTCAAATAATGCAAAACCAAAAAACAAACATGAATTGAAATTGTAATTACATCATACTTTGCTCAAGCCTTACTTCCCAGGTTATACAGGATGATAAGTCTACACTGTAAAGAAGAAAAAGTTGAGAAAACGCAAAATTTCAAGCAACTTAACAACAGTAACTTGACTGACGATTAATGTTTTGTTGCAATAATTTACATTTCTTTGTTAGATAAACATGAATCTCCGAGTTTTACAAATCCCCCAAAAACTTAAATATACGTATATGGTGAATTCAGTTGCCTTGAAATTGAGTTTTTGAGTTGAATCAAACTCAGACTTCTAACTTTTAAAAAACATTTTGCCGACATATAATCTTTTTTTTTTAAGATAATTTACTTCTCTTCTTTAGATAAACTTGAATCTTTGAATTTTAGAAACCCCCAAATACCTATTTAATTTATTTTGAGTTTCTAAAACTTTTCTTTTTTGTTTCAACTTAGGAGTTTGCTCAAAACTGAAAAATCTATTGAAGTAAGTTGCCTTGAAATTTGAGACTTTAAAAACTTTAAAAACTTTTTTGCCGACAAGAAGAAATTTGCACAAAGTTTGCTGTCTCTGTTCAGCTTTTCTCTAGCTCAGTAATTTTCATAATTCTTATTAAAACACTTGAATGGAGACCCAGCTTTACAAAAGTGCAAACACACTCATGTACCAGCAATAAAACACCCCCCTCCGTGCCTTTCTGTCTGTCTCTTTCTTTCTTTTTCCCCTACTTATACACATCCTTTTCATCCAAACATATGCACACCAGTTCACCCCGCTGTATGTGAGGGTTGAGGAGACAAGCTGTGATTTTTAATTTCACCCCCCTCCCTCGCAATTAGGAAAGCATCCAGAGCATCCAAAGACGGGGAAAATTAAACAAGTCCCCTTGAATATACGGTTAATTATAAATGTCAACCTCAGTGTTTTTCATCTGGAAATTCTATTGCTTTTGGCATCACATAAAATGAACACGTGGGATGTTTGCCTGTTGAAGATAGCAAATACTCTTTAAGCGTCTTAGGACGGTTTTGACACATCGACATGTCATTGGCTCTTCGAGGGTTAAGCCTAAGACCTCGCTATTCCTAGTCATCAGATGTAATACATTTGCTCAGATTTATGGAGCGTGTGTGTGTGTGTGTGTGTGTGTGTGTGTGTGTGTGTGTGTGTGTGTGTGTGTGTGCATGATGTCTGGAAGGGTAATGTTAGCAGAACGGTCCGGAAATGTGTCTGTCTCATCTCCGTTTGTGTTTTTCTCTCTCCCTAACACACACGCACACGTTTGCACACACACACTCGTACGCACACACATGGCCAGACATGTCAATGTGACATCATTCTTTAACCGCAGCTTTCACACAGACACACACGCACACTAAAAAACAGATGTGGATGAGTGCAACTGTCATTACCCGACGTGTCTCTTTGTCTCCTTGTCCTTTAATTTCTTATTTTACTCTTCCTCACTGCTAAAAATACATAATTTCAAATCTTTTATTCTCTTTTATCTGTCTTATTACAATTTTTAGACTGGCACATTTTGCATATAATTACCACGCTGTACAACAAATGTAAATGCTATTATTTTTTTTATTTTATTTTTTTTTTTTTTAGCATTTAAAGCCACGTTTTAACTCACACTCCTCCCTTGCCTTTACCCAAATGTCCTTGTCAAAAAATAAAACACCCTCAATTTAGCTAGTCTGTAATTGTGTTTCGGGGAGCCCAATCATGTTCTGACGACGTGCGATTTGTTTTGTGTCACGGATGATTTTGTGTCAAATCGACCTCTAATGATCGCTCAAATTGGTTGTTTTCATGTAGAAATTCACACCGTCGCATGACTCCCACTTGCAACCATTTCAAACTGTGAGCACAATGCTCTCCCGAAACCCCCGTCGCAATTTTTCCATTTGCATTTCTGTTTCAACAGGCATGAAAGTAGCTGTGAAAGATGAATTAAGCACATAATGGGATGTCAGCTACCTCATCAATGTGATAGCTGTTGACTTTTGATGGTTGATATTTATTGGCGACTTCAAATGATTTTATTTTTTTTTAATTTGGTTGATTTAACGAAATGAGTGTGATGTTAAAAACTTCCTTGAAACTTCCTTAAAAAATTGAGACCTCCTCCTCCTCAGTCTGTTTCACGGTCACAAATGAAGATCAAAACTGGTCAAAAATGTTGTTCTTCTCTTTGTCTTCCTTTGTGCGTATGTCTCTGTCTTTCTCTCTCCAGCTAAACGCCCTCAGCGGGGAGAATAAGTGCTTGCGTAGGCAGCTGGAGGAGGAGAGGTCCATGCGACTGCTCCCTCCTCCCACCTCCCAGCAGCGCTCCTCCATCCACCTCCCCATCTCCCTCAGTGCCCGCCCACCAGCTTCCTCCACCTCCCTGCCCTCATCCCTACGCCTCCCTCATCCCCTGAGCCTGGACGCGGCGACGGGGGACGTTGATGGGATTCTAGCCCGAGCCGAGCAGAGCAGAGCCGGGCTGGAGAGACCAGGTGAGTCCCAGGCTTTGGGTGAAGCGCTCCGGATTAGGCCGACCGCGACTGTCTCTCTGGAAGACGCCTGGTCTGGGAGGACAAGCAGGGATCTGACCAAATGAAGCCCCCTGAAGACTTTGACCTGTCATGACTTTTTGACCCCCAGATCCTCACCAGGGAGTGTGCGCAGTATGAGGTTAATGTCCTGCAGGTCAAAGTCAAGTCCCAGGGTACTCTTTGCCTGAGGCCAGCCTCCAGAACCAGCGAATGATGGAATTTAATCAAATCGTCCAAAAATCAACTCACTACTACTGTGCAATGAAGACATTTATTCCAAGAGCATATTCACATTTTTTATAGAATAAAAAACACTTTTTACTTTTAAATGAAAAATAGCAATTGATTGCATCCTCAAAGTTTGCAATGCTCTGAGCAGTGGTAACGTATAATGTTAGCCAGTAACACTTAATAATAACCATCATTAATAAATTGTAAATTTATACTGTAGTTAATTAACTTCAGTTATTAGTTATTTCACAGTTAACAAACAATATTAAGGCTACTACAGGGAGTCTTTGAGTTGAAATGAAACCGTCTTAATTTACTAATGCTGCCTCTATGTAACCTACATAAGCAAACAAGACCATCCACGAGATAGTCAGATATTTTTATGTAGTTATTCTTAATGGCTGCCACCAGGTCAGATTAAATGAGCCCATGTTTGCATTTCCGCAGTTAAAAAGTTAAAAAGAAGCAGGAGCAGAATTGTATTTAGATAATTTTATTTCTGCCTGTATATTTTGTGGTTATAACAGGAAAGACCACCCCTTTTGTCCACAGGGGCCTACAAAATCATGAAAATACCAAATAATTTCTCAACCTTTAAGAAATCATTACATGGCAAGATAGACCAGATATTTGTAAACTTTGTTAATAGTTAATAATATATTTCTAAATCATCTCCAACCATTATTTGGATGCTATTTTAAAGTTGCTAGGTTACGCTATATACATACGTACTGTATGCGAACGCATCTAAGTAACATACCTTGTGCCTTTATTTTGAAAGTCTGCCCTGGCTTTGCATATTTATTATTGCTAATTTGACTGCGGAGCCCTGCACGTGCAAAACTGACACTAAAGCGGGACCTACAGCATCATGATGTGAAGTGTACAGTCATGGACCGAGCTGCTGGGTTTGATGATTTGCCAGTGAGAACATGTTGTCTATAAACATTACTGGGATGGCCATTATAAAGTTGCAGCTGATGTTAATAATACACTGTAAATGGTTAATACATACTGTGTAGTGCATCTATAAACATGATCTGCATGGTCATTATAAAGTTGCAACTGGTGTTTATAAAACTACTATTGCCTCGTAAATGGTTTATAAATCATATATACACATTATTTGAATGTTTGTTAACAGTAACATAACTGTTACCTTAAGTTTAAGTATCAATTAGCCATTTATTTAACATGGTTATTATGAAGTGTTACCCATTAGCCGTTACTGCTTTGAATAATGATCTTGTTTTGTGACAAAACTGTAGCACCAAGCACTAAAGTATTTTTTGTGTCCGCACTTATTTAAAAAAAAAATCCAGCAGTTCTGAGGAACTGTAATTATTTTAATTCAACTTAAATGAGCTGAACAGAACAAATGACTAACTGCAAATTCTTTAGTGTTGATGAATGTGTCTCCCGCTGAAGAGAAGCTTTGGACAAACGAGGGACAGCACATCATCAGTATCCACAGACATACCTCAGATGTCGATGCGAGTGGCTGTAACACAGTCTCTGATTACGCTGCAGCTGTGCGCCATGTGTCCTGCATCTACTGTGGTGAATGAGGCCGTGTGTCTTCATGTGCGAGTGCATTATGTGTCTGCGTGCTCCTGTCTCTCTGTAAATGCCTGTGGGTGAGTGTGTGCTTGAATGTTTTATTATCATAGATGTTTTATATTTTAGTTTTATACTTTAAGAAGTATTTATTGATTTTTCTCTGTCGCTGTGTTTAAGCCCCCTGTGTTGTAAAGACGGGAAAATAAAAACAGATACATTTGTAAGCGGTCGCACATTTCTCCCCATTTTTATTTCATCTGTCAATTTGCCGATAATATCTTATTCCTACCAGTTGGATGTGTGTAACCGCAAGCGGGCAATACTATCTGTTAACATGGCATAATTAGGCATTCTTACAGTTGTTGACACAGGTAAGAACATTTCTAAGCAGCAAAACCTTTTTTATAAATGATCTAAAGTGTGTTTTTGTAGCCAGGACGATGGCACACTCATGTCATATTGACTTACTGTCTTTCCATGTGCATCTACAGGTGACTCATGGCTCTTTTTATAGTGGCTGAACAAGAGCACCGCTCATTCACACAAACAGAGACGAGGAAAAGAAGCATGCAAATATCTGAACTTAAACAGAAGGAGCACTATTATACTGTGATAATGAGAATTCTAGGGTAAAGCAGGTCTCAGGCCACAATTGGCTTCCTCATCTTGCCATTCTCTCACTCTGTCTCCCCCACTCACACTCCCCCCACCTATCTTTCAAACCCCCTTTTTTTTTTATCCTTCATTGGTTCTGTACATACATAGCTGTTGTATAGCCGGTCAGGATGTCGTACATTTTAATGATTTCGAGCAGAACTGCATGTCCTTGTTAGCTTGGTTTTCCTCATTTGCCATGTCACACTCAAAAATACCCTTCTTTTATGTGCAAACACACATGTGTGCACCCACTCACACATCTACACGCATTTATATCCTTTGACAAACACACACACACTCGCACAAACGGCACAGTCATTAAAAATGAAACCACAGGCTTTTTGAAAACTCCCAGGACTGAGGGAAAAGTCAGCGGCGCAGCGGTGAAAAGAGTCCCCCTGGAAACAATGAGGAGAATGATCATTTGTTGTTCTTGAAAACCCGGTGAGGTTTCACAGAGGTTAAGCTTCCCTTTGATGTGTTTTTAACTCGTTTCAGCTCTGTGGAGGGATTAGTCAGCCTCTCACACACACAAACACAAATGCACACATTCGCGCACACACAAGCACATACAGGCTCTTAATTTCCACACCATGAGCTCTTCTCTCACAAAGGCAGAAAAGCACAGAACAGGCTCCTTCCTAACCTAATTTCATCAAATGAGAGTGGGTGGTACTTCACTGCTGTATGTGTGGTCCCTTGGAAATCTGTGGTAAACCAGCAAAATATTGCAAGTCAGTATTTTCTTTTTATTCCAAATTAGCGTCAGGCTGTTTGTGAACAGTGTGGGCCCTCAACCACGAGAGACGGAGAAAGAGAGACAGAGTAGCTGTTGATCATCACAGCACTCATTACAGTGTTTACGAGGAATTATTTGATCCCTATTTCAAGATACAAATGATTGGGGTGCTCGTGCCCTTGATGTGTGTTTGTGTGTGTGCGTGTGTGTTTGTTATCAGCTCCAGTCTGGGCTTTCCTGTAGGTCTGTATGTGGTTGCCCATGCTAATAATCACACAAAAAGCTTGCGTTCATAGGCAATGTCGTCAGTAGCTCTGCAACAAATAGTGTTTGCAAATGATTCTTAGCGTTTGTTTTGACCAACTTGGAGTAAAAGATGGATTGAGATACCCTGTACCTCGGCAATTCACAAAGACAATTCATAATGATGATAGTAATAATAATAAAACCTTTATTTCACGTTTATTTGTCATATCACATCTCAATAATTTGCTAGGCTCACTATAACAGGGTTCGCACAAAGCCTTTAAAGTTTGGAAAATGTTTATTTATTAACCATTATGTTTTCAAGGTTATACTCATTGAAAAATAATCTGGTGTTTCATCTTCACAATCATTCATGTACACCAAAAGTCTTGTCATTTTTGAAATGAAACAATCCTGTCATCATATTTTTCTTTTTATGATTATTTTTTGGGGCTTTTTTGTCTTTATTTGATAGGTGACAGCTGAGGATATGACAGGAAAGTTGGTAGAGAGAGAGAAAGAGGGGATGACATGCAGCAAATGGGCCCCAGGAGTCAAACCAAGCCGCTGCAGAGGACTGATAGCCTCAGTACATGGGGCACATGAGCTACAGGGGCGCCCCCGTCATCATATTTTTCACTCATAGCTAGGTAGGTCCTCTGTTCCCAAGTATTAAACAATCCCAATCCAATTATACAACCAAAGTTAATATGAACAGCTGGTAAAGTAAACAAAGCAACAAAATACGTACACTGATTGCTGTGGGTATAAAGAAATTTGCAATTGCATTTACTGTAATAACTGCTTGAATTTTACGAAGAAAAAGCTGCACAAACCCTGATATTTGCTGTAAGGTTCTTACAGACACTCAAATGAAGCAAATTTTCATTCTTGATCCGATTTAATTTGTTTTTCTTGAACTAAGAGCAATAATCAATAAAACTGGTGTTTTTCTTGTTTGTGTCATGACCAAAATGGCTGTAGAGCTCTTATTGTAAGGGTAAAAATTAAAATTACCATTTGACACAAGCAAAGGTTAGAAAGTACCAAGTTCATAAATTAATCAAACTACTAGTTGCTTCATTTTATGAAAGTTTGTTAGGTTTACTGCATAAAGCACACCAATTCAAAAGCCCAACTGACCACTTGAGACAAGAACAATAACATCAAAGATTAACGCTACAAATGAAAAATTAACATAGCTAACGTTAGCTAGCTAACTACATTTTCACCTACAGTATGTGCAGCTTATCTATAATATATAACATTTCCACATTAAGATGTATAAAAACTGTACGTTATATTTTATTAACTTGTGTACTTAAATTATCCAAAATGTTTTCAACAATGTTCAAGCATTGAGAAATTTATAATTAATCTATAAAGGTAATGGTGCATTTACTGCTAGCCGTTGCTAGCTAGTTGCTATAATTTAGGAGAAATCACGAGATATGTATACATCAGCGAATGAGGAAGGAAGTCGGCAAATATCACTAAACTAAACATGAATAAAACTTAACCTCATCCATGAACATGATTTATGCCTGAGTCATGTCAGATAGACTTTCATAAGAAATGATGATTGTTTAAAAGTGAAGATAACAACTCCCACGATCCCACTGATTTTTTTTTAAATTCTATGCACTTGCAGAGGTTAAAAGCAGAGATCTCCCTGTTTTTCGGGAGGCATAGCAGCACTTCATCATGTAACTGTTGTCTTCTTTGATTTTGGTATAAAAACTAGGGCCAGGGATTGTTGCTGGAAGCTAGCTCTTGTCCTGGTTTTAGCTCCGTCATCATCGCATCATGGTCAAAACACAAATGATGCTTATTTGTCTTCCAGGCAGCCGGCAACTTGTAGCCGCTCACATCCTCCCCACATTCAGAGCAGACTAGATGTAGCAAAGGTATAAATGGCAAATGTAGAGAAGTAAAAAAAGTAGATTGCTGGCTCAAATATATACTCAAGTAAAAAGCAGAAGTACAATTTTAAAAAGCAACATAAAAATACTACTTTCTTGAAGAAAAAAACATTTTTATTCATGTCTTCCAACTTGTTACTACCCACCCCTGCAAAATGGTGATAACTGCTGTGGAGGAACTGAACCAACTTGCAGTAGCAACAATAAGTACATGCAGCAGCTTTTCACATTCATTCTACCTTCAATCAGTTAATGTGCAACTGAGAATTATTCCAGGGAAAGAAGGACTTTGCCACAAAGACGTTTACTTTAGGAATTTGGTAAATATTTTATGTATGTACTGTATAAAAACTGCCATTTTTAAAGTTGTCATATCTTGACAACCTATATATCCAACACCTGGAACAGCCCTTTTGTCATGTGAAAAATGCTTTAGCTGGGACCAGCCCTAAAATGACTCTTAGTGGGAGAGGCGGTTCTGTCATACCGCAAACACAAAATGACAGAACAGCAACAGAGGGTAGGAAAGAAATAAAACTGACAGGAGTGCTGGCAACGTGTCTCCTGCAAAAGTTAGGTCACTTTAAAAAAAAAAAGGAAAGCGAGAGAAAGGAGACAGTTATTCACACAATGTTTCACTTTTAAAAAAGTGGGTTTTTGTTATGTGGTTACTTTTTATAGACTATACAGCCACACTATAGCAAAATGCTGACATTCTGTTGGTGCAGGTGAGTTTAGGCTTTAGACTGCAGGCAGCAATTCATTTTCACACTAACAAAATGTCCCTGCAGAAGCTGTCAATTCTCCACCTCCAACCCACACAGATACACTTATTATCTACATTTTGTATTTAATTATGTCAGATATTAAAGAGTGAATCAGTGCCAAATCACATTTTTCATCTGTAAACATATTTATATGGCCTCCTGTGCTTAATTTCACCATTTTCTAAATTGACTCCTTTGCTAAAAGGGTAGGAAAATCATTTTTGCACTGCTGTCCATAGACTGAAACTTCCAACAATTTTGCCATTTTGGCCCAATTGCAGTCATTCATCCAGGTATTTTGCCTTACCAGTAGCTTCAGATGTTGTGCAGAAAACTGTGCTTGCAAGCCATGATTACATTCATGTGCATAATATCCACCAATTATAAAGATACAAAGAGGCAGTAATATAAAGTAAGAAGCAGTAGTGTTAGAAAGAACAGATATCCAGGTAAATAAAAACTTGCATATACAAGGTTTGTATTCAACAGCTACAATAATGTCATTAGAAAAAAAAACCAACTTAATATAATAGTGTACAGTTCATTAAATATGTTTAAACAACCATAGTTTACAGTGGTGTATAATGATTTCATTTGCAGCATGTGTGGCCCTATTGGGAACCCATTGCATTGCCAAAATCATGCTTATGTATATTCCAATAAACAACACAAGACCACAAACATAAACCTCACAACCGGCCGTAAACTCAGACATCCCAGAGGAGGACTTGAAGCGGCCGTAACCAATACTACTTATTTGACTCCCACGACCATTACTGAGTTGTAAGAAAAATAAAAGCGGAGAGATATTTTCTCCTTGGTAAAAGTAGGTATTAGTCAGTCTTGAGAGTTACTGTGGAGTAATTGTCAGTGCTTTTTGTTGTGTAATGGGATGTGGGTACATGGCGTACTGGAGTCCAAGTACAACTCTGATTGGCAGCAAAATGAGAACACAATGCCTCTGCGTTTGCTTTTCTGGCTGTTTAGCTGGCTGACTGATCGGATCTCTCTTCGAACGTAATTGGCAGGATAGTTATTTTCTCTGTACCTAGTTATCTAGTTATTTAGTGCCTTTTTATATACTTGCAGTGTCCAGTGCTGTGTTTGGCATCTTTTTGTCATTTTGTTGAGTTTGCTGAGTGAAAGTAGTGGTAGGCAGTGGTGGAATTCGTGACAGAAGAGAAGGATGAACAGGAATAATAAACCTGGAAGGGAGTTAAAGATTTTAAAAAAGCAGGGACTACAATACCCAGAGGCACTTGAACTGCTAGATGAACAGCGTGATAAGCTAGTCTGAAGCTAATAATGTGTGATCCCTGTAGGACAGTTGGACTGCAGGGTTGGATAAGTAACACTCAGGACTGAGGGAGTTTCACTGTTGTCGATAAAGGAGCATGAACCCAGATTCTGCGGCTCACATTTTAAACAATGAGTAAAGTTTCTGCCCAATTGATCAACAAACTTGTAAAGTGACGAGTAAAAACTCAGTCATTTGTCCCTTTTTTTTACATTTGTGTTAGTGGACAACGTGAAATCATCAAAAAGGAGAACAAAGACCAAATCTGCAGTAAATAGAGAGTATGCACTAATGTTGCTTTACCACCAGAACATGCTCCCTCAGTCGGACTGAGTGGTGAAACATCCTGCAGGGAGTAAAACAAACAGTCAAAAGCAGTTGGACTCGACAGTGATCCTTACAACTTACCAGAGAAATAGTGGTTCATGGACGTTGACATGTGGCCAGGAATCAGGTTTCCTCACATTTCAATGCTGGGGAAATACACAATGCAAAGGTCTACAAAAGCCTGGACACTTGGTCGTGACATTACTGTACTCGAAGGCTGGGTTAAAAAATTAAAGGATATTCTTGTTGTATGAGGACAGGTTTGTACAGATATTCCTACGTTATTGGAGAGATGAGTTTGTATGCAGCAGCACTGATGCAGTAATGTCTGGAGTGAGTATAAACAATGTGATGTGCAGTTGTACTGTAGAAGAAAAGGCTTTTAAATAATAAACTTAAAAATCATGTAAAATAGGTTGTACGTGGTACAAACAAGGGTCCAACTACAAGAGACGGCTCCTCTGCTCCTTTGAGTTCAATATTAAACTCTGGGCTGGACAGCTTATTGACCATAATGTAAGCACAAATGATGCTGATCGGTCAATATCAGCAGAAGCAAAGCTGTGCCTTCAAAAGAAAAATCCAAAAATACATTCCTTTCCTAATATGAATATCTTTGATTGTTACTTTTAGATGTTCCTGTGCTCTGAGTGGAAATTGAAAATTGTACGTTTTTTTCTTTCTATTCACTCTCACTGCCTGGAGAAAGAGGTCTTAAAATCATACATTTATCACATAAGTTGAGAGGATCATAAATGCATTGCCATGCAATCGAAATGAAAGTAAAGAAGGAAAGCTACCCCTTTTCCAGGGCACATAAGTGAATCATAAAGGTGATCGAGAATATTTGGACCACAGTGTAGTTGGATACCCTGATAGCCAGGAAGCTTTCACATTTAAATAGTAAGAAAACCATGAATACAACATTTATTATTATTTAAGGACAGATACAATCAGAAACTTTCAATTGGAAATGTCAATTGTCTTGCTCAGGCATATATTGTGAAGTCCAGTGTTTACGAGGATTTAGAATATGCAGAAATGGAATATAATATTTGTAAGTAGAGCTTGACCAATACGAGAATTTTGGGGCCAGTGCTGATAGGGCGTAAAAAAATAAATATGGATATATTTGGCAAAATATCCTTTATTCATACATTAAAATTCAAAATGACATCATGGCGATATAACAGTAAACTTTAACTTGCTTTTTTTTAAAAATAATTATTTATAACTATAAATTTAAAAGACAACACAAATAGAACAACTTGAATCAAGAAAAAATATAATGTCAATAAAATTAAAAAAGAATACTGTTTTTTCAGGGAGTTCAGTTCAGGGAGTTTCACATTTTTTGCAAGTTTTCAGTCATCATCGGTTGAGGCAAAGTGTTTGAAATCTGCAAGTTCACCGCTAGATGCCACTAAATCCTACACACAGGTCCTTTAACATGGAGTATTGCAGCATACAGGGAACACATGACAGAGTTTTGTGTCTATGTTCTCATTTCTTAATGGGTAAGTTGACCATCGGGCCGATTTCTCAAAAAGTTGGTCTGTTCCCTCAAGGAGTAAAGGTGGAGGTAAGAGGAAATGAGTGAAAAAATGGTCCAGTTGAAGACAGTATAGGAAACCTAGAGGGAAAAAGAGATTACGAGACAATTTGAGGGAGAGGAAAAGAGTTGAGGACTACAGGGAAAGAGGAAAGGAAGTAGTGAAAGAAGGATGCATGGGGGAAGAGACTGAAAGACCGTTGCTGGGGATTTAGGGAATAAGTTTGGGAATGGAGGGGGGAAAAGCAAAGTGAGAGATGGATGCAGAGGGAGGCCGACAAAGGAATGAAGGGAAGGAGGTGCGGTGTGTGATTTAGAGAGCGGAGAGGTTAGGATGGGAAACGGAAGAGAGAAAAGAAGAGGAAGAGAGTAATGGGACATTTAGGGAAAGGTGGTGAGACGGAAAGAAAAGTGAAAGGTGAGAGAAGCATGTGACGGGTGGAATGAGAGATGGAGGAATGAAGGGGACACTGGGGAAAGATGGGGAAAGAGCAGAATGAGAGAAAGAAAGAATGAGAGAGTAGTGGGAGATTTAGGGTATATATGGAAGAGAGAGTGCCAAAGAAGAGCATATTGTCCTTATCGGCCTGCTCCAGAAAGCCTGCTCCCTAATGGGGCCGGTGTGAAGGGGAAATGAGGACTAGGCCTGATGCTACCTGATTAGCCATCGACTCAAACACACATCAAAGGCTGGGAGGGAGGAGGAAGGAGTGCAAGGTGTGTGTGTGTGTGTATGTGTGTATGGTTGTGGGCTGAAGGTGAGTCACCATCACCTCATTCAGCGGGACCACGAATGAAAATCACTCTCACTTTCCCCGCACACACATACGCAGACACATGGCCATTTTCTTCAACCTTGAAAGGGAAAGCTGCTCTGAATAAGGAGATCCTCTGAATGGGGGTACGGAGGAGAAGGAGGGGGGAGAGGAGAAGGAGGGGTAAATAGACAAAAAGGCGACGGGAGGCGTGGATACGGTGGAGAAAGGGAGGGAGCAGGGAGGAAGAGGAGAAGGGGAGGGAGACATCAAAAAGAGTCATCATGCTCCATATTAGCGAAATAATGAAATTTGCCTTTTAGCTAATGACATCTCGGGACAGCTCTGTTAGTTTTCACATAAATTACAGCCGGCCGGACCGCATCTCTCACCCACTACCTCGGCACAAAGCCATCCCCACAGGCACACACACACACACAGACACTCTGAGAAATACAGGTGCTAACTAGAACCATAAAGGGTTCCCTGGCTTGTCCCATAGAACCTTTTATACCTGGTAGATCCTTTTACAAAAGTTCTGCCTAGAACCCAACATAAAGGGTTATACCTAGAAACATCTGTGAAAGGGTTCACCCACAACCTCCCTAAGAGGGGTTCTACAGAGAACTCCTCTGGTGTAATGGTTCCACCCAACAATCCTGTCTGGGGGTTCTATCCAGAACCTTTTCACCCTCTAAAGGTGCTAACAAGAACCCATCCAGGGGGACATACTGAAAACCCTTTTTATATTACAAGTGTTTCATCTAGAACACACCCAGTGGTTCCACTGAGAACCCTTTTATATCTCAAGGGTTTCATCTAAAATTCACCCAGGGGGTTACACAAGGAACCCTTTTATATTACAATACAAAGAGTCCCTGACGAACCCTCTAAGGGTGCTAACAAGAACCCATCCAGGGGAATCTACTAAGAGCCTTTTTATATTACAAGTGTTTTCATCTAGAACACACCCAGATGGTTCTACAAGAAACCCTTTTATATTCCAAGTTTTATCAAGAGCCCATTATGGGGATTCTACTGAGAACCCTTTTATATCCCAAGAGTTTGATCTAGAAACCATTTAGGGGGTTCTACTAAGAACACTTATAGGGTTTTTATCAAGAACACACATAGGGGTTCTACCAAGACCCCTTTTACATCCCAGGGTTTTATCTAGAATCCACTCAGGGGGTTCTACTGAGAACCCTTATATACTTTAGGAACTTTATCTGGAACCCACCCAGGGGTTCTACTGTGAGCCCTGTTATAATCCAGGAGTTTTATCTAAAATTCACCGAGGGGGTTTTACTAAGAACCCCTTTATGTAATGGTACAAAGAACCCTTGAGGAAAGACTTCCTCGTGGATTTTAACAATCCTTCTACTAAAAAGGATTCTTTGGCTGAAAAGGGAGACTAATAGAACCCTTAGTCCTCCAAAGAACCCTTTCTTTAAAAAAGGGTCCTTCACAAGCAAATGGTGAAGCAGAACCTCAGCTCTTCAGGAAGAACCCTTTTGGAACCCTTATTTCCAAGAGTGTACCTACACGTGGACGTGGGGAAACACACACACATTCAGAGCGATCAGTGGTGCAGCGGCGACCGGTCGGTGTCCCTGTTTGAAATTCAACACTCTCAGAGACCTATATCCTTTTTCTATTCCACGCCCTGAATTCATTACTGTCACACACACTCACACACCTATAATCATATTCATCACACTCGCCGGAGCCTCCCCTACCTCACCACCTAAATTTCTATCCAAGGGAGCCCCAATATGGCTGCTGATGACCTTCATTAGTCTCCCCCTTTCTTTCTCTTCCACACTCTACCTACTGTATTTCATCTCTCTCACACTGTGCATGTTCACAGACGTGCCCTCTCTTTGTTTTTTGTTCTCTTCCTCTTATTTTCCTCTCTGTCACACTCATTCAAACACTTTGTTTCATGTCTCTCTTTTCCCTCACATATTCTTTCATGCACTGTTTCCTTCTGTTTCTCTTTTTTTATCTGTCACTCTTTTCTCATTACTCCCTCTCTCTGTTTCATTAGCATACAGAGTAAGAAGATGGCGCTGGGGGTAATCTGCGCGAGTCGGCGGTGACAAAATGGAGGGCGTCATCAGAGGTCGCGGCGCTGTCATCAACCGCCAAACCTCCGCTGATGTCTGCCTGTCACACGCTCACGCTCATGCATGCATCACACACATTTGCAGTGCACAGGGGGAGAAAGAAGGAAACATGTATCCATAATCAGGTGTGACACATCACAGCGTAAGTGCTGCAATCTCACCTGACAGCCACGTACACACGAACACACATACAATGTTTGCGTCGTGGACCACCGCGACAGAAACAGACATTGACAGGTATCTCAGTATATTCTGAGATGTGCATAACAGTGGCTTTAATGAATACAGCTGGTTTGTTTTGTTTGGGCTTTTTTTTTCTGGTTGTTGAATTTATCAGGGTTTTAAAGGATGTAGATGTGGGCGCTGTGTACAGGGAGATGGACTGTGATTTCTTTTAAGCACGGGAGTCATTTTCTGTTTTCAAGTCCTTTCACTGATAATCAGTTCAATAGACTGACGGCCAAGAAAATGCCTTGAATCAGTCTAGTTTACATAGTAAACAGAGAGATTTTTGTAAGAAGTATTTTGTAGTCGACAATCTACTGTACATCTGAGAAACTCTGCTCGAAGTCATTAGCCTTTAACAGGTTAACGTTACTGCATGACATTGAAACCTCAGTCAGCGAAGATTAAAACTAGACCATTTTTAGTAAAGGTGCACAGGTTAGCTTAACATACTGAGCGAAGGAGACCTTGTGATGTACACTTTTATGTTATCTCCTAACAGCTTCCCACATGATATCACTTCCAGTAACCACTTTTAAAGTATGTGCTTTTGTGTAAAATGTGTTCAGTCTGGAGACCTCTTTACACTGCTATGCCATGTTATTGCTGCAGCATATTGCTGCACAAAAATGATTAAGCAATGCACCACATTTAGTTTAGCAACACTTGAACATTGGATTGTAAGCAGAATATTTCACAGTTAACACATTTCCAATTTTACAATGCGAGGCTATACATACTTTACTTTTTAACTGATCAAAGGCTGATTAGAGTAAGTGAAGAAGTAGCTAAATTCACCCTCTGACCTTCACAGAAACTGATTTTCATTTACAAATCCGCTCATGTTTTTTTTTTGTTTTTCTTTCTAGCCAAGGGAGAACTGCTATCTAGCATGACAGTGTAGCAGAATTAAAATCATGGGTGTGTGTTGATCAGGTCAATGGCCTCCTACCCTGTTGTTGAATGGGAATCATTATATCTGGGCTTGCTTGACAAGCAACAAAGTATATCGCATTTGGCTTAGAGAATTAGGAGGGAGATGTTAGTGTATAAAGAGGATGGAAAAGAGGAAAGAGACCCTGCAAAAGAAAGAAAAAATGGTTATAAGGAGTGGTAGCCAAGGAAAGAGCGAGAAATAGGAAACGAGAGGACAAACAGAGAGTGAAGGATGAATTCCCAGGAGGCAGTGTTAAGTTGTATTGGTGTGTGAGCTTGTCACTAATAGTGTCCCTGCCATGGTTATGAGAGCTGGAAATACTTTGGTGCTAATAGACAGATTATGGAAAGAAACGAAGCATGTCCTGAAATCCTCTTAGCAAGACTTCACCTTTTTATTTATTTATTTCCTGCCATATTCCTTTCTTTCTTCCCCTCTTCCTCTCTCTACCTCGGTGGCCTTGGCATTGTCTCGTTGAACGTGTTTCATGTTTTGTCTGACGCTTGGCGGGTAGTGTTGTCTCTCTCCCTCTCTATCTTTTTCTGTCTCACACGTTTTCAAAAGGCACTTTATTTATTGTCCCGGGGGAGCACTACATTATGCATTAACCTGTTCAATTATGCATTCATTTATGCAGCCGTTGCCTTATGTAAATGCACTTTATGATTAAACAAATTGTTTCGCTGTTTGGCCGTGTGTTCCCCACATTGAGTGTTTGCCAGTGACATCATGCAGCAGTAGCAAGAGACTCCATGCCTGTAGTGTGCGTGTGAGCGTGTGAGTCCTATTTGTGCCCCATTAAAGTGGTGAAGGGGCCACGGAGATCGCAAGAAGACTCTGTGGGCTTCACACACTGAACAAGGCAAGGGTTTGCTCAGCTGCTAGTTTTTGTACCCTCTAACACAGAAGGCCACTAAAGAGGCTGAGTGAACGAAAAGGTAAATTTTGGTTGCTGCACAGTCGTAGTGTATAAGATCGTTTTGGTTTTCCCCACTTCCACTTTGTTAAAACCAGAAATGAAGTATTGTAATCCATTAACAAGTTGTGTGAATAGAATCTAGAATTACAGCCAGACAAGTTGTGTATGTAGTCAAGACTGTGAATGAATTTAATAAAAGGTATGAAGTCTATTTTTTGTCACCATATTGACGTGTGTGATTCCAGTGCAAGACATGCTGTCTTCACTTAGAGACTATTTTTACAGAAGCACAGAGGACTGATAGAGAGCTGAACATTATGATGTCACAATGAAGATGACCTTTGACCTTTTATACATAAAACATAATCACTTCGTCATTTTATCCTATTAGACACTTGTGTGAAATTTTGCCATAATTAGCGTATGGATTCTTCAATTAAGGGCAGAAATATGTTTGGTGAGGTCACAGGTGACCTTTGACCTTTGACTCCCCAAATCTAGTCTGTTCATTCTTGAGTCCAAGTGGGCGTTTGTGCCAGATGTAAGGATATTCCCCCCCAGGGACTCAAGAAAGGGACAGGTGTGAGGTCAAAGTGACCTTGAACTTTGACCTTTGACCACCAGAATCTAACCAATTCATTGTTGAGTCCAAGTTGACATTTGTGCTAAATTTGAAGAAATTTCCCACCAGTCATTGTGTTCACAAGAATGGGACAGCTGTGAGTTTACCGTGACTTTGGTTTTGACATTTGACCACCAAAATCTCATCAGTTCATCCTTCAGTCCAAGTGGACATGTGTTCCAAGTTTGAAGAAATTTTGTCAAAGTATTCTTAAGACATTGCATTCACGAAAATGGGACAGTTGTATGGAAAGGCTTAAAAACTATTACCAGATTTTGCTTAATAAATATTTTAGGAAGGTAGAAATGGAAAGAAGTTTCTACTCAGTTGTTTGAATACTCAACAATTATGTATCAATAAAACGACCACTTTCACCTTAAACTCCACAGTTTTTGAAATGAAGCCAAGTACCCCTTGACCAGTGCAAAAAATTTTTAGTAGAAAATAAATGTCTGTATAAAGAGGCAATACAGTGCTGCACCAGCAGTGTCAGCTCCTTGAGGTAACTCCCATTAAAACATGTAATTTTTGAAACTGACAGCATTGTGTTGGCTATATTTTACTTCCTTTTTCACTTCTTTCAGTTGTATTACTGCAGCGTTTAAACCACAAGTCAACCAGCAAATAATTTTTATCTGTCACTGAATACAGAAACTGGCTTCCCACTTACAGTGAATGTGATTGCGTTTGTTGTTTTACTTCTGTGTGGTTTTATGGCAGTTAAAGATTGTTTTGAACATTGAATATAAAATGTGGTTTAATCAAAATTACATTGATTGAATCCCACCTTATTTCAACAGAAGAACTAATATGTCTGAAAGTGATTTCTAAGATATATATAACACAAGTAAGCAGGGTGTGTTCTTGTAGGTGCCCGTAATAACTAGGCAACAGCAAAAAACATATTTCTTACACACTATTTTGTGATTTGTTGCAAATTTGGGAAAATGTGAAGCAGGTGAAATATGCGATCATGTCTATGAAATCCTTCATGCGTTGCCACAACAAATAACCCAGCAGCAACGTCATGAAGAACAGACAGCAGAGACTTTCAAATCCACCATTGTCACACTTTGAGTCAGTTACTGTAAAGTGATATTGTGAGCGAGAAGAGGATGTTAATCTTTCAAAAACACAGACCTTGATCCCAAGGCGCGATAAAATGAACAGTCAGTTTGTAGTCGCCATCAACATTTATTCTGGATCATTTATGTCTGTTGCTTTCTGTAATTACAGGCATACCTTGACTAGCTTTTCCAGCACAAAAACACATTAAAAAAACAGATCTGCGTGGCTTTGCAGAACTTTGCAAAAGTGTCAGAAGTTTTACTTTTCTTGGCTTCATTTTTGTTAGAAAGCAAACAGTGAAATCACTATGGGTACCTCAGCCAGCCAATATTTGTACTTTCATGAGATCAACTCAGTGGATGTGCTCCAACAATGAAGTTGTTATACCACAGCGATATCACTGTGTCAAAAACATGCACTCATATAACAACCGCTAATTTAAAACAAATACCCTTAATAGGCAGTGTTAAAATGTCAGCCGAGGCCTTGGAAGTCTCCTATTGACTAAAGACTAAGAGAGTTGTACCAGACATCTTAATCACAGCTATATATAGCCTTCCTCCTATCTGACAAGAGAAATGAGCAGCCATTTAAGACAGATGAACTGTGTCTGGATGGCGGCTGGACTTATCTAAACCGCAGCCACACCTTTGATCTACTCCAGAATCTTCCATTGGTTTCCATCTGATACAGGCTATCTGATTTACCCACGCCACCGAGGAATGAGAAATTTTAGAGGAGAAAAGATGAATGGAATATGCATTAAGACACCTCCACTATACAGTCACTCTATTTTTCCGCCTTGCTTTCCCCCCTTTTTTCTCTTCGTACGCAGCCATTCCTCAATCATGCGGTTGTAACACTGTGACTGTACCCCCCCTCCACCACCACCACCTTCTTCCTCTATCTCTCTCCTCCCTCTGCACCGTGCTCTCGCTCGGG
Organism: Lutjanus campechanus; assembly: GCA_027495735.1. NCBI lineage: Eukaryota > Metazoa > Chordata > Actinopteri > Lutjaniformes > Lutjanidae > Lutjanus > Lutjanus campechanus. The sequence goes on along the minus strand of JAJHUR010140493.1, from coordinate 405,080 downwards.
TGTGAGTGAGTGATGGAGTTTTAGTGGACCCTGCGAGCGGTCCTGTGGTTTTTCAGTGCCACACATCAGAGGCAGAGCATTAGCCCTCTGCATGCTTCAGGAGTTTGGCTTGGCAGAGCACCAGGCCCTAACTACCTCCTTTCCAGCACTCGCTGCTGCCAGCGCAGGGCCAGACAAACTACCTGAGCCCCAGTCGCAATATACATGAAATTATGCCGATGTCCCACTGTTTATATTTATATTCATTAACCTTTATAAGGACGTATGTGTGTTTTTATTACATTAATTTTCTGAGTGTACCCTGACACAGAATGAGTTAAAGCAAGTTTATATTGGCTGTTTTGAAGGAAAGTGGGTCCCTATCTGCATAATATACAGTAAATCTTCATTATCCAAACCTCAGAATGACTCTACAGACTGAATGGTTGAGGGAACAAGCGTAATGAAGAGAATATGCACAGCAATGCAAAGTTATAGTCTGATAATTTTCTACATTAATAATAAAGCTACCTGGGACATCTTAGAGCCATAAAATGATGTGAGCTTTACAAGAAACCTAATCCTGGTGGAGATACTGGACCGAAGGAAGCATGAGAATCACACTCTCAGGAATAAAGGGGTTCTGAAAGGGTTCTTCTTGAGGTTTTACTCAGAAACATTTGTTTCTGAAAAAACGCTTTTTTGAAGAAAGGGTTTGTTGAGGGTTCTTTGTAAGACTACAGGCCCTATCTTACACTGATCTAAAGCGCAGGTGGAAAGCGCAAGGTGCCATGGATTTAATTTATTCAAGGGGTGTCCAGATCCACCTTTGTCCACTTGGCCAGGGGCACAGGGGTATCCTGTCCTGTCCCACCCCTTGCACTAGCAGCGCACAGTGGGATACACCTATCAGCTGTGCCCAAGTGCCTTGATTAATTCACAGGCAAGTTTTGGCTGAACATACAATAAACCAATCAGAAAGTCAGCTCTCATCACCTTTAAGAGGCAGGTGCGCCAGGAGCACAAGCGGTGGCAGCATCACTGTGGCCTTGTTTTTCTGGATCCCAGTAAACATGCAGAGGTAAACACTACAGCTGCTCCAGCTGTCATGCTGACTCATCTGATAAAGACAATCTGACAGCTGTGATCCCGTCCTGTGGGCACTTTGCAGGTCTGTTGGGATTTATTAGGCTTTATAATTATAATAATGATTCCTGATTCCTTATTAGTGAGAATAATTTTACACACACACGCCCACACTGTTTAACATTAATGAAAGGTGTTTTTTGATTGTGGAGATGTGTGTGTGTGCGTGCCTCAGCCAAGCTTGAGACACACACCCGCACCCTTTTAACTTCAATATTTACACTTTATTGCTATCGAAAATATGTTAAAAGGACACTTTACTGATCAACACTCCTGGGTGGCGAAAAGACTTTACATAAATGAAGGTGTTTTGTGATTGTGGAGATGTGTGTGTGCTTCAGCCAAACGCGCCAGGTGTTATCTTGTGCAGACAGACCGATTGCGCCACAGAGTTTGCGCTTCGACCTGGTTTTAGCGCAAGTGGAGTTCACAGTAGATTCCCCTGGATGGTTCTGGATAGAAATCCCAGATAGGATTCTGGATGTAACCATTACACCATAGAAAGGTTCTCTGTAGAACCTCTCATAGGGGGTCCTGGGTGAAACCTGTCACTGATGATTCTAGGTATAAACCTTTATATTGGGTTCTAGGTAGAACTCTCTGAAAGGGATCCAAGTGGGACCTTTATAAAAAGCTCCTACTAGAAACCAAATAGCTTCTCCTATTGGGACAAGCCAAAAAAAAAACCTTTATGGGTTTAGTTAACACTTTTATTTCTCAGAGTGTGGTTGAAAACATTAAATCAGAAAAAGATTCTTTGTAGAACCTCTCATAAGGGGTTCTGAGAGGAACCCTTCGCAAATGGTTCAGGGTAAAACCTTTTATGTTGAGTTCTAGGTAGGACTGGTCCAGGTGAAATTTTTATGAAAAGTTCTACCAGGAACCAAAAAGGGTTCTCCTATGGGGACAAGCCGAAGAACCCTATATACTTCAAGTTAGCACTTTATTTCTAAGAGTGTATAGAGAAAGGATAACACCAGTGTTGGTGTGTGATTCATGTAGTGTTACATATGTATTCGCTGGTGCACAGTATATTATGTGTGTGTCTGTAAGAGAGAAAACCTTTTCCAACCGCCTGCGGCTTCTTGTGCAGCACTTGCAATTTCACATACAGTAACTGTAATTAAAGACAGATGAACTCTGGTAATCTGGGTTTAAAACACTGCAGGGTCATGATAGCACGCGAGTGTTGGATAGAATCAAATATAAACATCCATTTATTATTTACCCCCTATTAGAGAGTATACTGTACATGGTCAAAACTGCAGCACTGACACTTCTGACATTCCCTTTGGTTGCAGATATTTCCAAAGCCGCCGTTATCATATGGGTTTTATAGAGCAGGGTTTTGGACAAGACAACATTTATTCTCACTCTACGACACTGGGTCATTAAAACACACTAGAAGTCATCTCATTTGGGGACCCACACGAAACGAGCCCCTGACATTTTTTTTGTCCTGAGACATATGTTAAAAAACAGCTTTATTGTGACTGGCGGTCTGATGGAAGTAGGAGGGCGTCAAGAGTCACTACGGTAGACAGATAGCCTCAGGCTGTGCCACACACTGCCTGCACTGTCTCTCTCTTTCTCTGTATGAGTGTGTGTCCATGTGTGATTCTGCAGATGCACATCACATACATGTATCGATACAAAACACATCTTTAAAGCCTGCATTTTAATTATGCTGCTTTATTAAATAGTAATCATTGAAATGCTACATTGGCATAATTTATTACATTTCTAATGAAGGACGGGGGAAATGTGCACACTCCACACATCATGTTCCAGCTAATTCCTGGACATTACATTTGGCTAATACACATCTGAAACAGCTCTCTGGTGGTGTTGCAACAGAATAATTTATCAAAACAAATGCTCTATTTTATGCTGCCCCTCAATTGAATGTGACCAGCACTAAAAGATGCAATACTTGGGCATGCAATATGCATGAAATTATGCTAATGCACAACACTTGCATTCATTTATATCTACATATGGACACGTGTAATTTTATGACTTAGATCTGGTAAGTGTAGGCTAACATTGAGTGATTCACAATATATAGATATATAAAACCAGACTCAGCACCAGCCTCTTCCTGATTACACTTCATTGGGAAGACTAAAAGGTATTAAAATGAAAGACTAGTATAAAAGTAACACATACACACACTGTAAAAAAAAAAAAATTTGTTTTAACTTTAAAAAGTTTGCATCCACACTGCCTTAAAACTTAAAGTTGACTGGGTTTGAAAAGACAAGTTGAGGTAATTTGTAATCATTCGACAGATAAAAAACCCGACATTAATTCAGTTATACTTGAGAAAACATGTTCTGTAAGCTTAAGATATTAAGCAGAACCAATAACATTGTGTGTTGTGTGTTTTGAGTATTGTCAAAACAAGCAACCATGACTTATCTTAGAGTGTATTAGAGACACACAACAAGTTTTTGTTTTCTTCAAATTATAAAAAAGAAGGGTCTCAGAGGAGTTTTACCTCTCACACAACGCCTGCTAGGAAGTCTGCTAATATGCTGATGATGTGTCTTTAGAAACGTAATTTAATGAGTTGATTTAACTCTGCAGTACATTCATTCAACTCATTGTTTCAAGTCAAAAGACTTCAAGTTAGAAGAGCTTGTGTTTTTAAGTGCTGAAGTGTTCTGAAAAGAAATACAAGAATTTTTTTTATGTGTCGTAAAATCGAGTAAATAAAACTTCTATATTTCTGTTAAGTTAAGAAGAAACGATTAGTGTTTACAGTACATTAGAATGTCATCAGTCCAAATTTGCTGAAATGTCCACATGAGTGGCTTAAGAAGGATAATCATTAAAATATGCAACAATCTAACAACATATGTCTAATTCTGTTTATTTTTTTGCTGCTGAGTGATAAAGGAACCCCTTAAAACTAGAACACGAACTTCACAAGGAGATTTTGAATGTTTCTGCCTGATTGTTTTGTAGTTTGAATCAATTAAGTATTCAAGATGCAATTTTTCACGTGTAGTGTTCTTAATATTTTATGATCTCAATCACCTCCAGCAAGATTTTTTGGCAATGAAGCACAAGGTAATTTAAATATTTATATTCATGCATTTGAATCAATCATTTAAATTGATGCATCTCATTTTGTAATAACAAAAATCTATTTATGAATAGTAGCATTGACGATTTCCTTGGGAAAGTTGAATCAATATTAAGTCAGAAGCTATATGCTATTAAACGCAGCCTAAATGGATGTTTAGGGGTACTCACATTCTCCCCACACACACATATGCATATTACAAACATTCAGTATGCTGGTGACACCCCAGTAGTCACATGCTTGGCTATATATCTATGATAATGGTTACTATGCTGATGATCAGAGCTATTTACTTTAAATGGGTCATTATCAGTGGAAGACTCTACCTTGTGATGGTGATGAGGGCTTTGACAGATATATTGCCAGGCGGGAATAGGTGGTGATGATGAGCCACAGAAGTGTGCTACTATTCCGTGCTTTCATTCTCTCCTTGTGTCTCTCCACCTCATCGTCGCTTCACCTCTTTGTCCTTTGGTTCAATTTACGAATCACAAGTCAGGAGCAGTCAAGTGCTGCCATTCCGCCGCACAACGGCGTGTCTCAGAATACTAAAAGAAGACAGTGGAAATGTATTAGTTACACAAAGTCTGCGCTGTGTTTTTATTGAATTATGAAGAATTTATGATAGCAATTTGATCTGGTGTATCACTTTCAGCTCGGCTCTTGTTCTGCATGTTTAAGATATAGTGCAGCACTTGAGTATCTGTCTCTTTGGGGAGTTGGCAGGGAGCAAAGCATGCTGTGTGATGCTCCGCTCATCCTAATCACAGCTTTGACTCTTCAAAGAAAATATGATGACTCAAATTCATATTTGACACGGTAATAATAAAACTACTTAAAACTATAAAGTCTCTCCCAATTCCCCCATTTTCATAAGCTCATGTTTATCTCCCCGTTTTAATTAGTAAGTGGCATTAATTTCTGCTGTTGCTTTTATCACCAATCATTTACAAGCACAAGGATGATCATGTTAATATTACCGAATTATGGAATACATTCCCTAGGTTAATTAGGTTGTTCTTTTTAATTAGAATGTAATTGTGAGAACTGGTGTCTTTTCAAGGGGAAATGCAGCCCATCAGACAGTACAGGCGCTGCAGCCTCAATGAGGCTGAGACTGTAGGCAACAGTGCCCTCTAGATGTCAAAAAGGGGACTGCATTATTGTTTCTGTGTGCTGAGACTGGCCTTTTTTTAGTCTTAGTGAGGTGGTTTGTGTGTGAGTCCACACTTTATGTGGGTTTCTCTGTTTTCATGCATGTGGCATTTTTAAAAAAGTGTGTTATTGCGTGACTGAGGTATGCTCCACTACAGAATGATTCATCAGTGAGTCACAAGTTTACACCAACACTCAGAGGAATATCCAATTTTGAGGCTGTTACTTGGACGTACTTATGATGTGTGGTAACAGATTTATATTCTGCTAAAAATTAACGTTTGATGTTTTGGAATGATAATCACATTTGTATTAAGAGTGAATGAGTTGCAGAGCAGCCTTTCCACTCAGTTTAAAAGACCCATTTTAATTTAGGAATAGTTTGATTATTATGCTGTCTTAAAACTGTTTTAAATTTAAAACTGGATTTGCATGATACAAGCTGCTTTTTGAATCCATGTGCATGTGTGTATGTGAGAGAGAGGCAGGGAACGGCAAGATGATCTCTCTGAGCCTCACAGGGGCACAGGGATATTACATTGTTGTGGGTGTGTTGTGGGTCATATTAGATTTTGGAAGTTTTATGGATAGTTTAGCATTAAAACTTTGAGGTCTGAGGATTAAAGTTTAACTTGTGATTAAGTTTAGGCAGGGCTGTAGCAACAACTGAGAGCACTAAGGTCATGTCATCAATAGCATTTCCGGGAATTTGTTGGGTTTAATGACATGAGGAGGAGTTTACATTCCATGATTACACATCTATTACACGTTTTGTTTTTTTAAGGCTGATCGTTAAGTGCAAAGTGTAAAAAAAATTGTGGAGTAGCCATTAATTCCACACCAGCAGTCCTCAGAAAAAAAGAAAAAAAAAACTCCTGTACCTATTATGCAAAATATTGTCAGTCAGCAGCTTCAGTACAAAATAATCTAACATCGGTAGAACCCTGTTTCCAAGACACCATCAAAACTCATTCTATTTGTAAATTGTTGTAAGGCAGAGGATAACTGTTAGTATTGTGTGCTGATGCCAGAATTACTACACAGGAGTGGAAATATCTGGAAAATTAGAAGAATTTCTAGATCTCAACAAGTTCTTTGAATGTACATACATGTTTTGTAAATTAACATTTTCAGAATGTATTTGCACTTCTTACCACTAAAAAAAGAGAACATTTTGGAGGTGCTGTTATTTGTAAGTTATTATGCAATGGCTGTGTGTGGCCCATGAACTAAAATGATTTTGACATCCCTGCTATAAAGTAAATATCTTAAATTGTGATTGTTTGGGGGTGAAAAGCATTGAATTTCAATACTCTCAAAAAATTGCAAAAAGCAAAAATTGAGCCTTGAGTAGTTCAGGCAGGCACAAAAGTCATTTTATAGTCTCTTCACCATCATGCACGTCCATGACATATCTCTCACAATAAGTGGTCCATAAGCATTTAGCACTCATTCAGTCTGCATACAACAAGGCCGAGGTCTGCACCCTCACTGCTACACTGCTGTCTCCTATTGAAAATGTAAACCTCCTCAACCTCCTCATGTATTAGCACTTAGTTATACATGGATTTTATGTGTTTCTTTAACATGTGTTGATGTTGTATAGCTCAGGGACAGTCAGGAGGCTTTGTGGCCTAAGCTTGCTAAGCTTGCTCAGGCATCACATAAGCGGAACCAGGCCTCCAAACTAAAATGCACAGTGAGTATCAAACGATACAAAGACAACATTAAATAAATAAAAAGAGAAATCTTTTGATTTTCAAAAAATATATATTGAGAATATTTATACACAGTTTCGGTGGCAAGTCAAAAATGTTTTATGTGGGTAGGATTGTGTTGGAGATGATTGCACTCACTATCGCAGTATTTCTAAGACACCACTTACACCTGATACTAAAACGGATATGTTGCCCTGGACAATATATCAGTATTATCTCGATATTGTGATATGAGACTTAGGTTTTGGATATAGTTATATTGTGATGTAATAGCCTAAGTTTTGTCTGCTTTACAGTAGAGTCATTTTCTGAACTTACCAGCCTGTTTTCCTATTATTTGCCTTTATGCTGTGTACACATTACTGATGATTATTTATGAAAAATTGCATCTTAACATTTTGTGAAAGCACCAATAGTCATCCCTACAATACTGTCTTAATATTGATATCAACAAATGTATATATTGTAATATTTGATCTTGTCCTTATCATATAGCCCTAGTGTAGACATTATTATGTACCTTTGTCAGTCTGTCTGTCTCTCTATATACCTGTGTGTGTTTGCCTATAACTTACACACATCATCCTACAACTTAATCATTCAGTGCAGCCCCTCTCCCGCCATCACACCCACAAACAGCAAACATCGCAGGCCACAGGTAAACAGCACTATCTCTAGGCCAATCCTTCACATGGGGTAAGGCAATTACAAACTCTGCATGTCACCCCGCCATGCCACCTACATCACACACACACATCTATGCACACACTCTGAGACACACCCCTCAGGTCTCGAACCACCCTGCACACTTTCTCACCATTTCATCTCTCTGCTTCCCTCTCCCTCCCTCTCTGCATGTCATTCTCTGTCACTCGCCTTGTGCAAAATTGCACTGAGGCGAGCTGCCACAGTATTGAGGAATAGTGTCATATACTGGCAATTTCCTCCCTAGGTGTCAGGCATACTTTACCTTAATATGTCTGCAGCGACTCTTAATAAAACAGTCTTGTCTATATACATATCTCTACCGCAGCCCGGCCTGTGCCACACTGCACACGGCACTCAATAGCATGCTGTTAAATATTTACCTCCGCTGAATGTCAATGGAGGAGGAGAGGAGGTGGAGAGGAGGAGAGGAGACAGAGGAGAGAAATGGAAAAATGTGTCCCCGGTTGGTGTTTTAGCTGTCTGGATCTGTTGCAAGGCAATCTGGGGGAAATTCCATATCAGCCAGCGGAATGTTTTAGGATATCGTGACGCCATATCAATGTAGTCTGCTTGCTTGAGTGGGGAAAAAAAAATATGGCGAGAATTGGAAATTGAAAAATAGTTGGGTATTTGTGACTCAAGACAGGAAAAAGGAAGTATTTGGATGCACAGAAATTTACTGTGCCTGTCTGCCTTGTGCTCATGATCTTCAAGCCTTGCGCACTGTGTCAGACGTCAATGCACTGACAAGCCTTTGACTCAGAAATGAACAGTAGGTCCCCTGCAGAGAGTCTGGGCAGAACTTATCAACACTAACCAAGAAAGACTATTGTGGGTTGGGATCAAGCCATGCATCGCATGATTTCACCGCTAACCATGCTTTTTCTGGCAGACTTTTTGTTTTTATTGTTGCATCCCACATATGCAGAGCCGTATTGTGTTGGACAGTTTGGGAAGGACATTTTCAGCACTGTAGGGATGAGGACAAGGGCGTAGATGTCATAATTTAGTGGGGGACAGGGGTGAAATATATTCCTGGACTTTCACTGTTTACAAGGTTTATTATTAGAAGGTAGGGGCTCAATTTATGTAAATTGTTAATGTTAAAATACCCTCTGCTCCTGGCTGTCTTTCGAGTGGGCAGACCGTTAAACCAAACTCCATTCTAAAAGCAGGTATTTTAAGGTATGGCCACATTTTTTCACAGTAAAAACTGTTGTTACACCATCACTAAGACTCTTTTCTGATTCACTTCAATCTACAGGCACAATCAGCAGCATTGCCTGGCCCGGCACTACAGCGCTTGTTTTCACCTGACTGGAGAGCGATGTACTGTATGTGGTTCATACCACTGATCAGGAAAGATAATTTATTTCTAAATCATTTATTGGCTCATATTTTTTAAAAGTTGCAAGGGACTTGTCCACTCCACCCCCCCAAGGATTTGCAATGAAGGATGTGGAACAAAAATAGACATTTGACATTAACTTGACCTCAACTTCCAAGGTTCAGGCAGACATGTTGGATGTCACCTATCTCAAAATGGTTTATGTCTTGTTTTAGCTTGACTCTGGCTTTCTTCAGTGCTGTCACATGTAGAGAACTGATAAAAATGCAATATACAGCATGCATGTTATATTCAGTGAGATAAGACAGAGCGTGCTGGGTATGTGTCTTAGCTTTCGGAGCCACTGGTAAGCTGAAATAATCCTGCTGTACATAGGGTAGTTACCCTGGATAATCGCTAATACTGTGATTTATCAACCCATTTAGTATTTACACATGGAAACACAAAATCCACTGTCCAACCCTGCAAAGTTTATCACTTAACCACAGCATTTTGAGCAAAAGTTGGAAAAGTATTTCCTGGATGTTAACTATGTGGCAGGTGATCCTGATAATAATCATGAGCTTGAAGGAAGGAAAGCTAACATCTCCTTTAAGTGCAGATTCTCCAGCTCAGGCTTAGAGGCAGAAATATTCTCAGCAAGGGGAAACAGGAAAAAAAGGAAGAAAAACGGCGGCTGGGTTTTTAATGACTTTCTGCACATTAGAATAATCTGTCATTTCAATTAGCGGGATTGTCATCTATGAGATGTCTGCTGCTTCACCCACACATAGACACACCCACGTGTGCGCACACACACACACACACACACACACACACACACACATACCACACATACCTATACCTTGAGGTTGTCATCTGTACCCCTCATGGGAGAGAAGCAAGGATGTCAAAGCAACCCCCCGCCTCACCACCACCACGACACACACACCACCAACACCACCACCACCACAACTACACACACACACCATCCCTAAAAAACAAAGCGAGGTTTCAAGGGAAATTGCTTGACAGCAGCTTAAAAGCCAGTCAGGAATAACTTATCAGGCGAGGGCTGCCATCGTGCCTCGCGGGGTCATTTCATTACGATTACCTTACCCTCCTTAACTCAAAGAGAGTGAAGAGAGAGAATGAGTAAGAAAGAAGGAGAGAGGGTGGGGGGGTGCAGGTGGTAGTGGTGGTGGTGGTGATGGCAGGGAGGGGGTAAACTCTTCAAGAAAGATAGATAGAAAGGAAGGCAAAGTTTCAGAAAGTGCTTAACTTTTACTTTTCTTCTTTCTCACTCTGGTTTTTAAACTTGTCTCAGTAATGAGCTTACATCTTTTTTTTTTTTTTAGCTGCCACCATATACAGTATGTCATCTGCTGTTTCCTCTCTTCTGCAGCTATTATGGGATGTTTCAAGCTGAACTATGGGTTTTGATATTCGACCATTTCTGTGAATACACATTCCATAGTGGTACTTCTCCATGTATCATTCTGTCTTCCCGTAGTGATATTGCTTTTTGGAGTGGTCTCTCCAGGCACGGTGCTACACCAGGGCTGCAGCCACTTCACAAATTTGCGTAGCCCCAGTTAAAACCCTCCAAGCATTTAGTACTTTTTGTTTTTAAATGAAGAAATATGTAAGAGTTATAACCAGCCAGCTCATTTTACACTATGTGTGCACAGGTGACAGGCACAGAGGTCAATGCACTTCTTGTTGTGGCTGCATTGTGGATATTATTAACATCATAACCAATGCACAGCAAGACACATGTATATCGTCAGCCTACAGGTTTTGTTTATTTTTAGCAATGGAAATATAATCTCTAAGGCTGTGATGATGATGATGATGATGATGATGATGATGCCAGTTTGGACGTAGGCTAAATGTATTGCACTTCACGTTCTGGCTGTACTTTGGATATCATTAATTTCATTTCTGGCATTGTGATAGACATCTCATCTGAAACACCATTACCAGTGCACAATTGTCTAATTATGCATATGGAATAAATGCACTTTTATGTGTTACGAACTGTGGGCGCTGTCTGGTGCTTAAATCTTTCACCTTTGCACATGAAAGATGTTTTCATCATTGCCTTGTGGTCAATTTTATGAGCAACTGGAGAGAAAAAATCCTGGAGCCTCCCCTGGCCCTGTTTGTGTTTCATCCTCACGTTGAACATTGTAGATGGAGGTACCTCAAATTGGAGTCTTGCTGGAGTGCTAATCCACTGGGATGTAAATAGCATGGCAGAGATGAATCATCATCTTTCCTTAAAGCTAACCAAGTAGTTTTGATGCCTAAACCTAACCAAACAGCAACTGAACTGGAAATAACAAGAACGACTGTCAATAACAACTGTCAAATTTTGGTCTCCCAGAGAAGGACTTGAACCTCACACACTTTAGTCATTCATCAACCACATCCTCTTTCTGAATTTGTTGCTGTTTATAGGAAAAATATGGGGCCGGATGTGAATAACTGAATAGCTGCCGTGTACCTATTCATACCTGAGTGCAAATAGACACTACGTTATATATTTATTATAGATCTCTATTTATTTTTTTTTAAAGATTGGTGTACATGTACTTGGTTTGAGACTTGTTTTATACATCGAAGTGTATTTATTTTACATTAATATTTCTTCAGACCATTGGTGTATGTGCAACATAAATTGTATGAGATTGTATATATTATATACCTTTTTTTAAAAGATTGGTATCTTTTTGGGAAAAAAGTATTCATTTATTGGTGTGGATATGTATAAAGTTATCTGTAAGGTTTGTTATACCTGCTTGATATGTGTCATGTGGGGGATGTATGATGAATTATGGGTATTTTGGTTCGCGACTCTTTGTACACACTAGCTTCTTTTCTATTCAGGTAGTTTTGTGATCCAGCGCCCATCCCATCACGTGCATGGACGTACATGCATTTTTCATTATTTTTTCATGTTTCAAGCTGTAGAAATAAAAAAAATGTGAACAGTTGATTTGTTTCGTTATATTGTCTCTGGTTTTTAAGGTCAACATTTATATACGGTGGAACATATTTGACCCAAGACCTTATTTCCCTGAGGGGCTTTTGCTGCCTTCGGTACAGCGTGTGCAACAACAGGGATTTCAACTTGCCCTCATGTCCAGTGCAGTAACTTCATTAAACTTTTTTTTTTTTTTGTTTATTGAGGATTACTTGACCCACTTTCAAGCTGTTATTACTTCTATCTAATTATGTTTTCTGGGGTAAGGAAGCATTCTTTTTTTTCCTCTTTTGTACCTCAAGGCAATTAAGTGGCTTCCAGAAAATAAGGCAGTATGGCATGTAGGGATGATGTTATGATTGCTAATTATGCTCTGATGCAGCCCTGAGAAATGCTCCACGCTCTGGCTTTTGTCCGGCCGGCTTTGCCAGGCCCAGATAATATTTATGAAATGTAGACATTCTTGGGGCTAAGGCAGAGTCTTTATAATGGGAGACAGATGGGGTCTGCTTCGGATTAAGAACATCGACTCCGCTATCTGTGGGAACACCTTCTCTTCCACGTGTGTGTGCACTTAAAATGTGTGCCTGCATCTGTGCATATGTGCACCCGGGTGCTCGCTCATGTGTGAACGTGCGCGTGTTTGTGAACGCAATTGTCTTTGACAGCCGCGGTGTAGTTATTTTTTAATGCATTTCTGAGTTATGATAACCATCGTGCAGCCTGCCCCTTCCAATGGCTTATATATCTGACAGTGGAAATGGGAATAATTGTACAAAAACGCTTCTCAATAACAACAAAAAATCCCTTACAATTACATAGCTGGAGTTCATTTGGGCCAAAACTTTGTTATTGCCAACGACCAAAGATATGTTTCCGAGTAAATGTTTCTCCAGTCCTGATTCATCAGAGCCAATGAACCTCCACTACCTCATTGAGATGAAGAGATATGCAATACGAAGGCAAATTGCAGATAATATCCCTCTGACAAACAACACTATACACTATGGTGTATTATTGTTTACACTGCTAACATGCCATCGTAATGACATCAAGCTAACACGCTAATGATAGTATGATAATTCCAAAAGCACAAAGTGATCTTCAGCAGGCAAAAATGTTGTTCTTTCTGTCTGTTGTTTTTGCAGATATTGAGATTTAATTATGTCGATGTGATTCCCAGAAAGGGTGAGAACAAGTAAAAGCATCGTGTTATGTTCAGTGCCATGCTAGAAGTGTGTTATGTTCATTAGATTCCAGAGACGCAGTCTCAGGATTCATATAGGTGGTTTCTTCTGGCACTGATGATAATGACACCGGGATATCAGCTGTATGGGTGCATATCGCTCCTTCTCCTTCTTTATCTCTCTGCTTCCTCTGTCCTCTTTCTTTCTTTTTCCCCACCCTGAGTCTGCATGTTTCCCTCTTTCTCACCTTTTCTTTTGACTCTCTCTGCCTCTTCCTCCACCTCTCTTTCTTCTTCTTCTTCTTCCTCTGTTCCCTCTCTTTTCTTCTTCATTCTCCTTCACAAACACCTCCCCTCCCTCTGGAGCAGAGGTTGACAGGATAAGAAACATGTTTCAATAAGACAGTCCAGGAAAGGAAGGATTGATAGTGAGACAAAGGAAGGCTTTACTGCAGTATATGAATACATGTGTGTATGTGTGTGTCTGTGTGTGTGTCTCTAAGTATTCTTACATGCATGCGCTCCTGTCTGAGCTGTACACTCGGGTCTTTCAGCTAGAAGAGACAGAAAATGGAGTAAAACTTGGATGATTGCATTACCATTGAACGGGGCTCAGATTCAACCAGCAAAACACTGCTTCCATGAAATACGCTGGCTGAAATTCATAAAGACACTAACACTCCAGACCTGAGCAAAGGAAATCAATATTTTTGAAAATATTTTCTCTTGTTTGAACTGCTTTAAGAGTGCTGGACTTCACTTTTCTCACACTCCAAGAGCCCAAAAACTCAAAACCTCAGTAAATTTGAATAAAAGGAAAAGATTTTTTGCAGATTTTTTAAGTTATTATATTCAACTCCTCTGCTGGAGAGGAAGTGCTGTAATATGCATATGCATGTCAGGCACAAATCTCCAGCTGACAGTTTCAAAGACAAGAGAAACAAGGTTGAATCAAGTCTATTTTGCCCCATATTAATACTTATCCTCCGCTAAATTGAGCAGATGGAAATTAAGTGAATCTATTGAGGCCATATTAGTCCCATTTGGGTAAGTGTCATTGAAAAGATAGTGAACAGAGCTAAGTCGAATGACACTTTCAGCTCAATGAATTAGGCACAGTTAAGGATTAGCCCACAATGGAGGTCAATTGATTAACAGTGTTAAATACAGTATTAAATGTTGAAGTTTGAATAAAGGGAACACGGATGGGAAGAGAAGAGGGGGGGTGAAACTGTTTGAAACTTGGAAGCAATATCCAGTCTTACTTTATATTACAGTATGAAACTAGACAAAACTAGAAATAATATTCAAGGATTCAAGGACATTTATTATCATTATACAACACAGAGTTGTGCAATGAAATTACAGTTGTAGTTCCTTCATAATACACACAAAATACATGACAGATGATTAATTCAGTTCAAAATGGAATAAAGTTAAAACATAAAAACAAATAAATACTTATACACACATGTGTACACCCAGGAAATAATTCTGTTGTGCATCTTGTGAATTTGTGTCAGGTTGAATGTAAATATGTATGCAATATGAAATGTTAATATAAAATGTATATGTATAAAGAATATAAATGCAAACAAAAACTAGAAATAAGATGTTCTTTATTAGACAATTATACCCTAGTAATTAGACACCACACACCCAATGGTACATTAATTAGACATAACAAGACATACTTTATATCAAAACTAGAAATAAGATGTTCTTTAGAGGGTAATTAGGGACACATTACAATAGAACTGTACTGTAAATTAATGTGAATTCACACATCTGCTTCTTCCCCATTTAAAAACAATATGTGAACCAGATCTACCAAGCAAGGTGTGTCTCAAGTAGCAGTTATGTGGTTTCACCTTAGTTTACAGTACAGTTCTGGTCTAATAAAGGGTCTGAAACTGTCTAATAAAGATTTTTTTTCCAGGTTTTTGTCTAATTTAATACAAAGTACAGCTTGTTATGTCTCATTAGTGTACTGCAAAATAAGGTGCGACCCAGTCTCCTTTTTCTTTTTTCTCATCTATCACAGGTCAACTTTGCATAATCGTATTTTACCAACTAGTATGTTTTCTCCCCTGTTGAGATTCTGTTTCTGGAGTATCAAAGACTTGGATCTCCCTCTTCTTTCATCCTTCCTTCCCTCTCTCCTTCCAGCCTTTTATTTCTCTCCCCCCCTCCGCTGTATCTTTGCTGTCATATCCCATCTTTTGTCGTTTGCCTGGTTTCATCCCCCAACAATGGGGGTGAAAATTACATTTTAGCTGGAACGTTTCATGTTGCAAAGCGCCAGCCGGTGTAATCTTTTTTGCAAAGGTGAAAAACATCAGGCTGCATTTGCTGCACTTCATGTATGTAAATCAGAACAGTGATGCACACCTTCTGAGGCCAGCCAGACGATGTGTTTAGACTGCTTAGAGAGACTGATACAATGTAAGCTCTCGGTGTGCACGTGTGTGTGGTTTTGACTGTGCATGAGCGACTGTGAGTGTATGTGTGTGTGGAGGCCCATGTTTATACCCTTTAGTGACAGCCTCAACATAATCTGGGCTTGCTCTACAGGCATGGTGGGATGATACTTCAAAGTAAGTACCTGCTAACAGACATTAGTCCATGTAAACAGGGCATACTCTAGCTAAGCTGGGTGTGTAGTAGCATATTTTGTGTTTGTGTGTGTGTGTGTGTATCTTGTTTGTGTGTGCATATGGAATATTAATGTAATTATACACTTGTGTGGTGTAGTTTTACGTCTGCGTGTGCAACATTATGTCATGATGTGCTGGACAATTCAGCATGCACACACAAGTGTTTGAGTGTATGTAGGCGTGTGTGTGAGCGGGCGTGGTGTGTTTGCATGTCATATTGTCTCTGCGGTGGCAGGTGAGAGAGAGTCAAATGTAATGAGGCTGTCTCCCTTATGGTTTAAACATGAGCGCGGAAAGATGGAGACAGAGAGAGAGAATCAGTTTAGTTTCTTGAGGCACAGAAATAAAGAGGGACTGAGCCTTCAGCTGCGTAACAGTTTGCCACATTTTACTGCAAGGAAAACTCTGTGATAAAAAAGATGCATTTTTACATCTTTGCATGGATTCATTTTACAGACTTTTATATAGCCCGTGTTGGAGTGCATGAAGGCATGAAAAACATCATAAACACAACATTTCAAACCACATAGTGCGAGCGTGCTGGTAAGATTTTTAGGCTTTTGTTGAGATTTGAGACCATTCTGAGGCTACTCATGACCCTGATGATCACACCATATGGCATACACGTCATTACATCCTGCCTTCTGTCTTCAACCCCATCTCCAAAATACATTTTATACTCTATTAATTTTCTTTGCCAGATACAGTTTGGAGGAAATTTAATTGCTGGCTGGATTATGATCACTGGCAGCATTTTTTTTTTTTTTCAAATTCAGAGAGCTTTTTTTGGTATTTAACCAAGGCCACGATCTTTCCTGCCTTAACCAAACAATTCTCTATAAACTAAGTATGACCCTTTAAAGTTATAATCTGGATTACTTGAAGTGGGGTTGTATGAGGCTCTAAAATGCTTTCTGTTGCTGACCCCGTCCTCAGCAGTTCATTGCTTCGCTTCCATGCTGGTCCTCTTCTCTACTTCTCCAAACTAGGGGCGTGCCTACTGGCATCTGCTGTGTGCAATATGCTGACTATCAATAAGTATCTCAACCCCATGTAAAATAATCCAAACTATGCCTTTAATTATGCTTTAGTTGAGTGGATATTTTAGGAATAACAAATGAAATATGTGGCCAATCTGATGTTTGTTTGTTTTTTACTCCTAGTAAATGTTTAAGAGCCACATTTACTATAAATGTTTATGCATTATCTTGATTTAAAAAAACAGAATCCAGGTGGTATTTTGTTTGTCATAAAATGATTTTTTTTAATGCAATTTAATTGTAAATACACATAAATTTAAGGAGACAGGGTCTTCAAATACGATGCGATAAAGTCAGTTGTCCTAAGGAGCGCCCATTTCTTCGAAGAGTCAAGTAAAACAAGAAACACAATCCTGAAACAAGAGAAGCAATCAAGTGAAACTGGATCGGAGACAAATCAAATGATCTCATCCCTCTGTCATTTATTTTCACTTTTTGTACGAGAAAATTAGATTTAAAAGCTGAAAATGATTCACTGACTCAGATTATCTGTTAAGGCAGATAACCTCCAAGTCCAACACCTTTACCCTATACTTCCCAGTGCTGCTGACAGGATATATATCAAGTGCACTTATCAAACACCATTATCACACCTTTGGATGCAATGATGGTTACCCAACCTGCCCAAACCAGCCAGTTCATCACAACACCACACCACCACCAGCACGCCGTGTTTCTTCTTCCACCGAGAGAAATGAGAGAGCAGATGAGAAGAAGGTGTAAAGAAATCACCCTTCCAGACATCATTCCCACACTGAGACCTCTCTTTTATGATTTGCCATTGTGTGTGTGTGTGTGTGATCCATCCAACATACTTTTGCACTTTTCCTCCTTTGAATCCCTCCTCTGTCCCACTTTTCTGTCACTTGTGTTGCTTCCCTCCATGTCCAGGCTCGTCCCTTCTCACTGCATGTTCAACACAGGCTGAAGGATTCTATAACACATACCAAGCCATACTTTGTGTTAGATTAGATGAAAACTAAAAATAATGTCCTTTATTAGACAACATTAGACTTTTTTGAGCCTTTTTTAGACTTTATTAGAGAGTAATTAGGGACACATTACAGCAGAACTGTACTGTAAACTAAAGTGTGTTGTTTCCCACTGAGAGACCCTTATTAGACTTCATACAGGCTAACTTGGGACCTATTATAACTGAACTGTTGTGTAAATTAAAGTGACATCACATATCTTCTACTCCCCCTTTTAAAAAACAATACGTGAACCAGATCTACCAAACAAAGGCCAAAATTGCACTTTCCCTCTTTTGAATCTCTCTCCTGTTCCTCTTTTCTGTCACTTGCGTCGCCTCCCTCCATGTCCAGGCTCGCCCTCTTATCACTGCATGTTCAACACAGGCTGAGGGACTCCTTTCCCTTTCCCCGTCCTCCCTCTCTCTTTTCCCCTCCTCTTTCCTGCCAAGACAATAGGCGGGCAGGGTAACCCCTTACTCTAGAATTAATTATCTGCCCCTTTAATTCTGGGCCACGCTGATTAGCTCTGTATGTAAAATGGAGTCCATATTAACATAATATTTGGCTATCTCCTCTAAGCTGAGGTCCCTTGACCTTTTCAGCCTCCTAAGTCTCTCCCTCTCTGTCTTTCTCTCCCTCTCTCTGTCATCTTTTACTCTCAGGAGGTACCTGACAGTCCCAGCCTATGAATGTGATTTGAAGGGGTAAATTAGATTTCGCTTCTCTCTCTCTTCCCCTCACGTTTCCCATCCCTCCCTCCCTCCCTCCGTCCTCTGTATGTGTATGAAACTAACGACAGTTCATTTCGAGGCCTGGGTATAATTATGTGTGCTTTTTTTTCTCTATCATTGACTGCTCCGATGGCAAGGCTGATATGCTGTGTTAATATAAACGTTTAGCCGGGTTATTATGAGCCCTGAGAGTCGTAAAGGACAGCCAACCTACGCGCTGATTGTCTCCCATACAGGACGTCCACCTTCAACTGTCTGCCGCTATTCTTCCCTTTATCGCCGTCCCCCCCGTCTTTCTGTTCCTCTAGTTATCGCTATCTTGTTGCTTTTTCCATCTTTGTCTATGCCCGATGTAATGTTCCCCGGCAGAATTACAGCGAGTGGAGAGAGTGCTTTCAAATCAACTTTCTTGAATGGTCATGAATGGTTGGCACACTTAAGTTGGCTGCTGTACGACTTGTGATAATGTCATTTGGGGGAATGAAAGTTGGTGTGGTGCCCGAGATCAGATTCATCACGTGGATGAACAATGCAGCGGTGACTGTTTTAAAGTAAAATCAAACCTTAGCTCCTCAGCTATCAGATATTAATTTATGGTGTTCAGTGTTGGGCTGTAATCATTTTATTAAATCTGGTTAATCTAATTAATCCTTTAATCTATAAAATTTGCAAAAACAATGAGTCGTGCCCATCATAATTTCACACAGCTCAAGAAGTGGCTTTAAATAGCTTCTTTTTTTTTGAGCAACAGTCCTAAAATTATATTCAATTTATGCTGATAAACAGGATAATTGAAAAGTTCTTACTGTTGAATCACATGGAAACAACAAATGTTTGGCATTTTTCCTTGATAAATAACTTTTAAGATCAACTGATAATCAAAATTGTTGTTGACAAATATTCTGTTGATGGACTAAATGATTAACTGACTAATTGTTTCATCAATCAGCTCTTTTACTTTTTTGTCTTCATGTATTAACTTTTGCACATCTGTTTATCAGAGAATTGTAATGTAATGTAATCTTTTTCTCTTTTGTGTCTAAATGTTGGTGCATTAGAAACACAGCATAGTTGAAGTCGTTGTGCAGTGGTGCATTATTGTGCGCTGGGAAGCATTCTGTCCAATTGACAGCCATTTAGTAATTAGAGAGCTTCTAATTTTATGGTATCGTTTTACAGAAGTCTGAGTTTACCCGTTCTTTCTTTTACATCAATAAAAAGTAGTTTGCGAATGCAGTGTCTATTTGGAAGTCTGCAAATTTCTTATGTCTGACCTTAAAGGAAACATATTTTAGTGCAACATTTTGTTTGTTTGTTTCCAATGAAGCCTCCTGAAACACAAATGAAACTTTCAGTGTTGTTCAAAGGTGGCTCAAGATTCTGTTACTTTTCACCTTAAATGTTTTCAGAAACATTTTAGTACAGTGTTTAGCTGTAATATCAGAGAGTTACTCACCAGGCCACCATGTTGAAAATGGACACGGGGACTTGCATGCATGAACATGCACATGTGGCTATTCTGGATAAACAGAGAAGCTTGGATAAAAACATACACACAGAGAGTGTGACGTCCTTCTCTGCTCAGGTAGCAACTACGCCAATCTTTACATGGCAAATAGTTGTTTGCTGACATGCAGTGAGGCTGAATGTTGTATACTGCACCTTTAACATCACACTTCAACACACCACACGCTGCACATCTGGATTTTACTCTACCATGATATATGAGTACATATTATATATTAACTCGTAGAGCTTGACAGTTCACTCTTGACCTTGAATACTGCAGTTAACAAAACTGTCTCCACTGTGAGATACACTTAGCTTATCTTTAATTTAAAAATGCTTATTTTAATACAATTCAACAGTGTAACTACAGTGCATCCCACTCACTGTTGACGCAATGACCCACTTTTACCACAAGAATTATGTTACCTCATGTATTTAAAAATATTTTCTTTGGAAACATCATTAAATGCCTCTGGCAATCCTCTTACACATAATTACCACAATGCACCAGCAGAAGCTGTCTACATATATGGTCTTCCTCACTTTCAGGACTTAACAGTCCCAAAACATTAGACAATAGTTGTTCATTACAATTTCAAATAGTTAGTCCCACTTATATCTTAAGCACAAACGCATTTAAGGCTTTTTCCACGACCACTCTGTCACATGCTCATACAGAATTAGCAAGCTGTTACAAGATCCACAATATCAGCTAAGGAAATAGGCCTTTAATTGCCCAGTAGTGTGTGGGAGATTGGCTGTGTATGTCTGCACTCTCTTCCTCCCTCTCCTCAGGCCATTAGATATGGTGTGTGTTGTTTCAGCTCTGGGCAGGTAAACAGAAGGACATTAGCTTCCAATCAGCCTCCACTATATCACCTAGAAGTTTAATTAATTTCAATCCATAGGGCATGCAGTGTATGGAAAGTCTGCATTTCTATCTGTGTGTGTGTTTGTGCGTGTCTGTTTCCATTTAGGCCCCCTTATAACCCTTTCACGGTCAGGGTGTCTAAAACTGCTGGAAAGGTCAGCACTCTCTTTAGCCTGCCTTACATTTTAATTGACTATCTCCCATGCACACCACCCACACACATACATACACACACATGCACTGTACCTACACACACACACACACACACACTCCCCCATCATTACGGCGGGTATGGATCCCAGTATGAATTGATGATCTCCTATCTAAAGCCTAATCACTCTGCAGGACCTTAGGGAGGCTCAGTGATCCGTTTCCCTCCACTACTCCACGGGAAACTCACACTCACACGCTGAGCCTGTTGATGAGAAGAAAATGAGCATTCTACCTGGTTTAATATTGTAGTTCATCACAAAGTCCTGTGAAAAATTGAAACGGACATAAAATGGCACTGGGAGACAGGCATCAAGATTGGTGAGATTGGTGGAAGTGGAGGGATTAATAGTAGCACGCAGAGGCAAATTTAGATCAAAAATTCCATAATGATTTCCCTTTTATTGGCAAGTAATCACATGTAATGACTGCATATAGACGTCTATGAAATAAGATGATAGAAAGACAGACGGACAGATATGGTGATTGTGGGATGGCTTTGATCTTTGGCGTCCTTGGGGAAGTACCAGCTATTTTTCAAGCCATAAAAATCACATTTTTCTCAAGTACATTCATAGTAGTTAAAGAATAGACATTTTTATAATAATCTATTGCAGATATCCTCAAAGTTTTCAGGCCATGGACTGCTTAGCTGACAGAGGGATGTGCTTACCCCTAGCTGCAGCTGCAAGTCAGCAGCAGTGGTAGCATGGCTAATGTTAGCTGCGCTAGCCTCACCCTCTGGAGTTTCGCCAGTGGTTTCTGAGTTGAGTCTCTTGCTCACAAAGTTACAAAAAGATCCGTTGTGGCTCACATCGTCTGTGATACAGCTAAATAACCAATATCTTTCAATAGTATTTAACTAGTTTGCCGTTATGGATAGGTGCCATGCTGCAGTGGATTAGTGGGTTAGCTAGCTCACATGGTTGCACAAGGACTTATGGGTAGTCTTTTGTCAATGTTGTATGAATTAAACACACACTATGTAAATTCTGCTGCTAGGGGTCACTCTCACATTAAAACAATAACAAAAGATGTAGTTTGATGACGTTTTGAAGTAGTGTGGGGTTATGGGAGTTGTTGACTTCACTGTTAAACAACCACCATTTCTGATTCAAATCTATCTGGCATGACACAGGCAGAAATCACCTTCACGGACGAAGTAATATTGAAGTTTTATTTGTGTTACATTTAGTCATGTCTGCTGACTGTCCTTGAAGTCTGTTAAAAAATAATAATAATGATAACACATTTTCTTTTTATTACACTGGTATCAGACTGGTACTCGCATCAGCCGATATGCAAAGTTCAGGTATCAGAATTGATACTGGCAAGGGAAAAATTCGGAACACCTCTACAACATATGTAATATGGGTCTAATTTTAGACTTTGTCATGTGGAAATGTTGCACATTAAATCTTTAAATACATTTGATTCATGTTTAATGTGTATAATCAGACATACTTTAACTTTTGAAGAAAAAACAAAACAAAACAATAATTGGTGGCCCCCCTACTGTAACAGTGAGGACTCCCTGCAGGTCGTGGACCCCATGTTGAAGACCCAGGATCTATTCAACACGTTGCAGGTCCTCCTGTTCCCCAGAAGACCAGTTAACTTGCCCCACATGAAGAGAAGCTTTGTTCTCAGAGGCTAACACTGCTGTTTACAATAGCCCCTTGTGTGTTCAGTGCAGTGTTGGCTGGCAAGAGAGTTAAATATGGACCATCATCATTATACTTTACTGGCAGATGCAGCGGGAGAAAAAAAGGAGAGAAAAGACACAGACAGCACAGACAAAAAAGAGAGTGAACATGGTAGTGTCTTTTCAAGTTTGAAAGCTCTATGGATGGACAAAGGACTTTAAATGACAATGAACTTCCTTGTTTGCTCCTAATAAACAAAAATTAATCTTCAACTTGTTAATAAATAATTTCATTATTGATTAGGGTCAATACAGTCCATGAACAGTGTTATTTTGGATGTAGAGCAAAAGAAAGAACTACAGATTTAGGACAAAAATCATTTGAAAATCACGCAGTGCTCCTTTAAACCATGCAACAACAACAACAACAACAGCAACAATATATAGATGTTTGAGTTACGATCATTGGCAGTTTGTTTCTTAAAATCCTTAGTTGTTAAGAGGCAGATGCTGACAGAATTATGGAGACCCAGATACACAGACAGACCCTGGGTGGCAGCTATTCAAACATCTACATAATGCCCATTGATGCACCATTTCCTGAAGGAGCAAGACAGGACCTCGACATACACACACATGCATACACGCACGCGCGCACACATACACACACACACACACACACACACAAACAAAATGGCAATAACACAGAGCTGCTTTTGTCTCAGCCTTTTGGAAGTGAAGAAAAGGGGAGTGTGAAAATGAGTGAGCAAGAGAAAAGAAGCACAGGATGAGGTGTGTTATTCAGCCTCACCACGGGGGGTTAGGACAACTAGGAGACCAGGAGAGTCTGCCCATTGTCCACACATGCCACACACAAACACACAAACACACATACACACACGGCGGACAGAAAGCAGCCTCTTCCACAGCAGAACCCAATATGTTGCAACATTTGCCAAAGAAAAGTGAAAATGAGTGTAAATTGAGGTTATTTTCTCCACCTCTCCCTCACTACCTCACACTTGTTATCCAGTCACCCTCGGCTGTGATGGGGGTTCATTCTACACCCCTTTCTATGTCTGAGGTTCATCACGGCCAGCATATGCAGGTGCCGCCAGAAATGTAAGTAAGGAACAGGCGGCTGGAAATACTTTTTGCTCAACTTTTGTCTTTCTTGACACATATTTCTCTTACAAAGCAAATATAAAACAGCTGATCATGTTTGTATTAGTATGAATTTAAACTGAGGGATGTACTATGACCATGCTCCACTGATCAATAATCCTTGTTGAACCACGTGTTCAAACCTAGTTTTGCTAAACTCTGATTAGCACTAATCATAGATTACATTCATCCTTGTTACAACCTAGTCAAACAATATTAATATTATTTTTCTGGTTATTTCATGTTGAAGACATGTCAGATTTAAACTGAAGCAGAGCTTTGTTGCAGAATGACAAACAAATCTCAGTTTAATCCAAGTTTATTGATGTAAACTGAAATTAAGCAGAGTTTAATCAATAAGGAGATGGTTACCCTGATTAAAAATTATCCTAAAAATTGAAACAAATAAATAAAGAATAAATATGAGTGCTGTTGACAGAGGGGTGAAAAATTAACTTTCGCCTGCTCTGTATTCCTGACAAGTAAAAGAGAAAATGTTATATTGTTTTATAGCTAGCTTAAAGAGAGCTAGTCAGCCTCATTGCATTGCATCGTTTTCTAGCTAGCAAGTACAAAAAGTTCTATTGTTTGCTAGCTAGTTTTTAAAAAGTAAGAAAGAAAACATTATATTGTTTGTTAGCTACCTAAAAGTGTAATCAATATGGAGATGCTTTCTTACCCAAATTAAAACAAATTCAAAAGTGTACTATGCAGGATTTTTCGGTTGCTGTCTGTAAATACATCTTTCAAAATTGGCCCCTCCTATCTCTGAATGAGCTAAAATGGCATTTTTCTAATGGCACACTAACGGCAGTTGGTGCAGTGGTTTCCAAACTTTTTCTGGCAGGCCGCCCTTTCAGAGACTGAAAAAGTTCACACCCCCCAACCTCACATTTTTTAATCAGTTATTAACAATGACAAGGTAAGCAACTTATAAAAAGGGATTCAAATTGAACTTTAGCAAAATAAAGGTTAACATGACAGCATCAGCAAAGTTTGTTTACTTCCCCTACATAAATCATATTCATTTAACTTTGTTTCATCCCGCCCCTCCAGTTTGAGAACCACTCAGTTTATATGTAATCTATAACTCAGCTCCCACAGACCTACAGCTCTTTACACATCCGTGACACAGACTGAGAGCAGAGGAGAGAGACAGAGACAGCGATGTAACCTGGTTGCTATGTTTTTATAGAATCCCGATCCCATTACCTGTGCGCTGTTATTGGCTGAGGGCCACTCACCTCTGGCCAAAGGCTGGAGACCAGAAACGTCACAACAAAATAAAATCAGACAGGCAGAAGGCAGGCTGTCTGCAGACACAGACACCACCACGTGATGATTTTTGTATGTTGTTGTTGTTGCTCTTAAGAGAAATCCTGCATAGTATACATTTAAGTTTGCTTCCATTGCTTTCAGTTTCTTTTAATGATGGCAATACAACCTTCACTACAACTTCAGATATTTGCCATTTAATAGCAATTCTTCTTCTTCACTCTTGACGCTTTGACAAGTTTAATTTGAAAAACAATAAGATTGAGAGTTGCCATTATGTCATACAATCCTAACCATTATCAAATGAAATAAGCACAAGCAAATGAACCTTCCAAGAGAAGCATTCTGACTAAAACCATCCAACTACAGTCACAGTTTCACACTTTGTCACAGTGCAGTTCCTTGTCTCACATATCTCACCCCTCCTCTCATGGGAGCCAAATATTACAACCAAAATATTGCACCTGTTAGTCATGGGGACACAAACAACTCATTACAACATTGATCAGTTCACAAAGCTTTGGTGTATATCGCTCTCTCACACATGTCATTCTGTGGTACAGCACCACAATAAACAAGCAACAAACTGTGAATGAGGCCCTTGAAGAGGAAGATGTGAGTATTGAACTGGAAGAAGTGATAAAACAGGACAATACTAAATCATGATCCAGTGAAGAAGTGTTTATCATTTTGGGTAAAATAAGTATAGAAAAATTCTCTTGCTGAACTTGCATTTTATGTATTATTGAGTCTAAAGCCACTACAGAGTGCATTTCTTCATTTACCAAAAACCCTTGAGTGGCACTAACTTCTAGGATGGTCAACAAAAAGACACCACTACTGTGTGTTTTGAGAATAATAAAAATCAACAAATTCAAGTTAATAGAAGAAAATTTACTGTGCGGGCTGTTTGTTTTTCTTGCCTCAATCTGGCCCTACAAGTAGCAATAAAATAATTTCGTGCTTCATTGCCACTTGAAATCCTGTTTTGAACCTCGAAATAATATTTTTTTTTAGATATTTTGTTTTTGTGTCAAGGTCAAAAAGAATCCAGAAGTAGCTGATGCATAGTTGTTTATGATACATGAATATCACATACAGTACATCTAGGCCGAGCATGTTTAATAATGTATCAGATGTACTGATTTTTTGCGTCATTGATAGCCATCTTTCAAGACTGTCTTTAAAACATGCTTTTTGCTCTGCCCTGTCAAAATTCAGTCGAAACCAAGTGTGCAAAATATTGAGAATGTGTGCTTCTTTTTTTTTTTTTCCCAGAGACGGGCTGATCAAGGGATTCCACATGAAAGCTTCGATCTTTTATTGATTTCACCTTTTTAAACTGCATCTCTCTTGAGGATGAGATTCAGATTATGAGAAAGACACAGGTTAAAAAAGGATTTGCAAATTGACACGTGGATTGTGAAAAACCGGATGGAACTCATTATTAAAATGCCATTCCTAATATTTTGTACACTCAGTGTTTATTAGTGAAGCTGAGGCCTTAATTTGAACTGTCTCCACGCATACATCATATTAAAAGACACAAGCTGCCTTTTTCCTTTTGGTGTGCGATACCCAGTACAAAGTGGGGACATGTAACACATGTGGTTGCTTTGAAAAAAAAGTTGATAAGGGTTGATAATGATATAGAGAACTACAGTAGGAACTGTCATCATTTGTTCTTTGTGTAGCACCTTCCAGTCTCACAAATCAAAACTCCAAACCTGAGGCTCTCCATTTGTCTCCAAGCATTTTGATCATTCTGCTTTATCAGTTTCAAAGACGATGTTGCAAAAAAAAAAAAACGTGTCACAGGAGCTAGGCAATTGTGACACTTGGGAGAGAAAAGATAGAGCTTCGATGAAGGCGTTCATTGTTGTTAAGCACCAAACATGTCTGTTTGTGTTCTCATTCTGTACTTTGCTGATGGCTTACTCCAGCTGGTCCACTGCTTTAAGTAGGTGAATGCAATTTGTAAATGTTGACTTCTGTCAGGTAAGTTTTTGAGTGCTTTCACTAAGTAAAGAAAAGAAATATGTTTGAGTTGCAGCTATGCAAATTTCCACCACTAAACAGTAATAAATTAATGCATTTTCCATAAATTACTGAAGTGTAGCGCAAGAAATGTTGCAGTTGCTGACTCTGTACATGTCAATTTCACTGAAATTTAACACATCGACACAGTGTTGGGGGGGTTGCTTTTAAAACTAAAAAATGTCATATGTAATGTATCCCATGAGATTACTCAAATTTAATAACAAAGTCTAAATATTTTTGATTACTTTTGGAATATTAAAATCGTCTTACTGAATTAATTTGCCTGGGTCACTCTGAATGTAGTTAACGCTTGCTCTTGGGAATGACATGGGTCACACAGAGCACTATCGTTTCTAAATAAAGTCGGGTGCTGCCATCCCTTGGCCATAAACAGTGAAGCAGCTCATGCACGCCACAAACGTCCAAAGAATATAGCGTGAATCATGTGTTGAATAAATAGATTTTTATTTGTGGCTGATTGACCCTTCCTAAATACCACCCCTTTTCAATCTGTGAAGCTTGGCGCTTAGGTCAATTTTCTCCTTTCCTGGTCTTAGTTGCTATGTGCAAAACTTGAAAAGAAAACCTGTAAAAGTGACATGTTTTCACATCTTGAGCTAGATAATGTTAGCACAATGCTAGCTAACTAGCTAGCTAATCTACATCAATCATCAGCTGGGTATTTAGCTAGCTTTAGCTAACATTAGCTAACTAAAGATGTGAGCTGATTTGCCAATTTTACAGGAAAAGGAGAGCTGACAGAGGTATCAAGTTTGCTTAACTGTTATTGGAGCACAGAGCAAAAAGAAGCGGGACATAGGAAGGGTCAGTGAGTGATCAGCAATTCAGCTACGTTAATTAGCCAGCTAGTGAGCCAAACTAAAGAGCAAGTTAAGTCAAATTTTATTTATATACCCCAAAATCACAAGTCACAATTTGCCTCAGGGGCCTTTACAAATGCAGCGTACGACACCCTGTGTCCTTAATGTTAGACTCTCATTAGCATGACAGAGCACACTAATGCCACCATGAAAAAAAGAACTTAAAGATACCTCAAGGTGCTTCCTCAAATTAGACATGGAGCCTTTTGATGTGGAAAGCAGCTTGGTTGATGGGAAACAGAGTTTGCACTGCACCATAGTGCTGCAACCTTATTGCCCATGTATGTAAGTAAAATGTTCTTTATATTTCCATTCCCAAAAACAAAAATCTGTTTATGTGAAAGACGTGCCCCATATGAATTTTAGAGCAAATAAAACAAAAGATAATAAAGTAATCCCCTCAAGTAATCTATTTTAAAGAAAGTAACTGTATTTGGAATAGCACCAATTTAAATTGTAACTGTAATGACATATAGTTACTCATATTTTTTATTTTTAAATATGTAAAGCTATTATTTGCATTCCTTTATTCCCAAACTCTACATCTACATGTACATCACGCACATGCACATGTTCATGCATAACTGCATACTTTTACTCTATTGTCAAATGAATTAATGGCATATTTTTATCCTCAAACAAACAGTTTGAAGAAGGGACACAGAACAGCTCCTGAAGAATAGTCGGACTGGCGTGCTGTGACATTATAGGAAGAAAAAAATTGACCACTACAACCCAAGTCCTCATCATTTCACATTATGACCGTCACTTAAACTGATGCACAGCCATTGGCTTGGCAAATGTTCCATAATGTGCTTAACTGTAATGTGTTCATTACAGGTGGATTTGTGAGAGATGGGAATGAGGAGAGGAAATAATGTTCAGAGAGAGACCTCGCTGAGATGCTCAAGAGGAGAAAAATGGTGATGCCAGTCTTTTCTTTAATTGGCAGGAATCAAGAGGGGTGTGTGCATGTGAGTGTGTGTGTGTGTGTGTGTGTGTGTGTGTGTGTGTGCGTGTATGTGTGTGTGTGTGCATCTGTTCCTATACCCTCCACCACTCATGTGTTGTGTGCTGTATGTTTATGAGGGTGGTGTAATGATAGATTCACAAGCTGCTCCCGTTGGACCGCGGTGCCTCTGACCTTTGACCTTGAAATCTCCAGTCAGGTTTAATGATCCAATCCTCTCACACCCTGGAATATGTTACCATGGAAACATAGCCTTTACCCCCCGCTCAAAATGCAGGAGAGTTCTCCATCCATGTCTAATTCAGTCTCAAGCCAAGTTGGTGACCTCTGAAGAGATGTTTGCTGCTGGTCTGATCAGTATATTCACAGACGTACTGTTTGTCTCCCTGAAGCTGATGTGAGGATTCCTTCAGGTTAAATACCACAATTTGTATAATTGACAATGACCTCCACAAGGATGCACTCAATTCACAACAGTTCTCCCCATGAAACATTTCAATTAGATGAATGAGAAAAAAATGTTGTTTTACCTTTAAAAGGATAGTTTGGATTGTTTATTTGGGGTTGTATGAGGTACTTATTGAGAGTAAGTGTTTTATACAGAAGATGCTCATCTGCACGTGTCCCAGTTTGGAGAAGCAAAGAGGAGAACCAGTGCAGACACTACGTGTAAGCAATGTGCTGATGTGGGTGGGATCAACAACAAAAGGTATTTTAGCCACTTAAAAAAAAAAGCTCCACCCCAAAAGAATTTAGAATTTAGAATACTGCTGTCAGAAAGCCTTTTCTGATGGGAACCGGCTAAACCATCCAAACTCCTCAGGCGAAATCAGTCATTTTACCTCGCAGAATACGAGATCTTCAGGTCTACTTCTGCCATTGCCACTGTTCGTTTGTGTCATTGTGTGACTTTGGTGAGTTCTAACTATCCTTTTAAAACATCAAAGTCACGCAAACAAGCTACAGATCGAGACAGAGGTAGACCAGCTTCTGTCAGGTAAAATTACTGATTTTCGCCTGTGGAGTCTGGTTGGTTTGAAGAGTGAGTGAAACTGGGCTTATATTTGGTTTTCCCATCAGAAAAGGTTGTCTGATAGCAAATTATACTGTGAAAATACTCTAAATATTGCATACACTTTAACTGACATTGTTTTTTTTTTATGTGGATATTTTTTAAGTGGCTAAAAAACCTCTTGTTGCTGACCCTGTCCACGGCAGTTCATTGCTTGGCTTCCATTCTCGTGCCCCTCTTTGCTTCTCCAAGCTGAGTGCATGCCGACCAGCATCTATGTGGCTAATACGACTATCGATCAGTACCTCATACAACCCAACTTCAGATCATCAAAACTATGCCTTTAAAGTAAGCATTTTCAGTGAATGTGTTGGTATATTATATTTAGTCTGTTTTTATTGTATGTTACATTTGATGTTAAAGATGTATTTTGTGGGCAATAGTCATGTGTTACGCATAGATGTTCTCATGTTTGATTAAATATCTGAGAAAATAGCCAATTTTATCATAACCATGAATACTAATGCACAGTTGCACATGGCTGCATTACTTTAAATCTGCATATTACAGATTCATTTTACACTCTACATTAAAATTGAAGCAATAAAAGTCATGGCAAGCTAAATGTTAGCTAGATAAAGTTAACAGTGTATGGATTGTGCATGTCCAGCTATTGGGAAGGAGGGAGGAATGGTCCCTTTTAATCAATGTGAGTAATATTTGTGTCTGTGAGCTGGGGACCAGCCACATTATCATGTCAAGTTACAAATTAAAATGCCTGGCCGCTAACAGACTGGGGATATAAATGGGCCATCATGGCCATCTAAGTGTTCTAATGACATTTTTCGCCTGCCAGACAATTAATTCTATCAATCTGCATAACCTTTCCCAAAGCTCAGAAAACAATGGCATTTTTATGGGTCAAAATGAATGGAGTCCAACTGAAAAGTATGCTTAGGCAATCATTACATTATTTAACAAATGTATTTAATTGGATTTTGATGCCTGGGTGTCTGTTTCTGGAGCGCCGGGGCCAGTACGCTGACTCCAGCTCCAGCTAATTCAATAGGCTAAATGGAATCACTGGAAACACTCTGCAATCATCACTGCATTAGGACGCTCATTCCCATCATGTAAACATTGCTTTGAGCTCTTGCCATTTATCCTCTGGTCTCTCTGTCTCTGTTTCCCCCTTATTTCCACCACTTCTCAAGACATTTTTTCATCCTCCGTTTAATGAAAGTTGAGGTTGAGTTCCGTTTTGGACTCAAGTGAATTCACAAAAAGCAATTTACCAAAAAGCTAGCACTTCTAGACGCATGAACTGCTTAGCTCCTCACTTTTCATAAATTAGGGGTGGAAGGCTTCCATCAGACAGGGTCTCAGAGGGATTGGGAAGGTGCTAAGCACGTCTGCCTTTAACGGAGGTGAAAAACAGACTAATTCATTAAGCATTGATCACCCCAAATGACAGCAAAGTGCTTCGACATTTAGCGGGCAAATAACTGACAAATTGGCACACAATTTTTGTACATTTCCAACTCTTTAATGGGTAAAGTATGGAGCAAAAAGGCAATAAAAATGTTAGCAGACAACCCGATGAACCCACACCCAGCCCATTATGCTCACCACTCCTTATGGCTAAACGCCCTTAATGTCTTAAACTGCGGGCAAGGGCTGCCCTAATGATGCATTTTGGTGAGTGTTTCTTACTTTTTGATCAAAATTACATGTTTTATTTGATTCTTTTAAATGCAGTTTGTAATAGGAGCCCCATCATGCAGTGGACGAATGGACCCATTATGAACGGTTAGGCTGAAAGTACCTGAGTATGTATTTGAGTAAATGTGCTTAATCTTGGATGGCCTAATATCATTTCTATCAACACTCCACCCTGTTCCGGCCTGTGAGATGAATACCGATATGACCTCATTATTGTATTATCATTGGTTGGGCTGCACGGCCAGTAGACACACACATGCACACACACACTTCTGTCCACAGACTTACACAGAAAAATGCAGAATGCAAGCAGGGGCGAATTTGATCTTTTTGGGCCTAATACAAACATGGAACCCGCCTACGTTCCTTGTTCTCCTCCTTTTTCAATCCTTGAATAAACAGTATGTAATAAACTTTTATTGATGATGGAGCACTAAGGATGAATTGAGGAATCTCACAGCCTCAGGAAGGATACTGTTGTGTAGTCAGGTGGCTCAACAGCAGATACTTCTGTATCTCTTGCCAGATGGCAGCAGGGTGGACAGGCTGCGGCTGCGGTGGGTGTCTTTTAATATCCTCCAGCTTCTTCCTTTTGTCAGCACTGTTGAGGTAGTTCCACTTCATTTTTCAACAATCCATACACCTTGTTAAGCCTTTTGTTTACACGAGTTGGCTTCTGTCTTCCCAAATCGTTTCCACAGATCGTAAGGCCCTAACACACTCATGAATTAAGTATTCTGATGCCATTTTAGTGACTGGATTTTAAGAAAGACTTAAGCGGCCTTAAGAATTCAGTAGGAAAAAATCTTAAATTTATGAAGCATTTTGGTAGTTTAGGGCCTAAGGCAGTTTCTGACCTTTGCATAATGGTACGTCCACCTCTGAATGAACAGATAGACAAGGTTGCATCAGCAAAGATGAATTGAATTAAATCCGTGTTTAGCAAAATTAAGTTTAAAATGAGTAAATCCTGAGCAGAGCTCAGTGTAAGTTTAATACAGGATCACAGTTTGAATTGAAGAGTTTAAAGTTTGGTGCAACAGAATTTAGTTTAATGTCAATTTAGAGTAAAAACTAAATCGTAA
The DNA here is from genome assembly GCA_027495735.1 of Lutjanus campechanus. Classification (NCBI taxonomy): domain Eukaryota; kingdom Metazoa; phylum Chordata; class Actinopteri; order Lutjaniformes; family Lutjanidae; genus Lutjanus; species Lutjanus campechanus. The sequence goes on along the minus strand of JAJHUR010140493.1, from coordinate 371,995 downwards.
AATTATCATAATAGAGTTCAATTTAAACTAAGATGTTTAAATGTAATCTTTCTTAATTTTAAGTTAGTTTTAATGTCTGGTGCAACCTAAATTAAAGTTAAACCATGTTTTAAGTGACTTTAAAAATTAATCCTTGTTGGTGAAAAGAAGCCATACTGTCTGCAGACACATGAACAGTGACAGACAGTAGTACTGATTCTGTATTTTTAACAGATTCAGCCTTTGGCACAGCTTCTGCTCAAGGACAATTAAAAGGGGTTAGGCCATGTCAGTCAATACAGGACTGCTGGCAGACAGCACTGAGCGTGTGTGAGTGTGTGTTTGTGCGAGTGTGTGAGGCCGGAACGATGGTAGATGAGCAGTGAGCTGACCTGAGCCCCGGCCAGACTTTATTAATCAAGGCAGGAAACGTGTGCAACCTCTCAAGCTTGGCCTAAAGACTTTGCTCGCTGTCTTCCTGTGATGTCTGTTTCTCCGTCTCGATGCTCTTTTTCTGCTCGAGTTGTCGGCCTTATTTTCCACACTTCTCTCCGTGTGCTGCCAGTGCCTACCTTTACTGTCTCCGCGTCTCTCTCTCGCATGCCCTGCTGATAAATTTTGTCTCTGAGAAGATCAGATAGCAGCGCAGGGATTTCAAAACAATACCTCTTCAAGCAGGGACTCTGAAAGGTGGTAATGATTTACAGCATTATACCTGCGGAGACTCAAGAACTCCTGTGTCTCCATGATTCATCTGTTTCATCTTCTCATTACATGGCCACAGATGGATTGATGTCTGGTACTGCTTCCCTTAAAACCTTGTTGTTGTCGAGCTAAGTTGTGCTCATTTGCCGTATTTTGTGGTTGGTTGTGATTAAGTGTTTGTGGCTTCCTGTTGCTATTTTACTATTTGGTGCTTATCAGGCTTTCTTTGTGGTATTTTACAATCGGTTGTGGTTGTTTGTGTAATGCTGGCTACATGTGGTAAAAAGGCCATGTTTTCCATAAACCTTTGCTTCCTGTAACAATGAACTACTTTAACAACTCCTTTATCCTGGCACTGCTTTGTGTCTGTTTGTATTTATTTACTTAAAGGGATAGTTCAGATTGTTTAATATGGGATTGTATGAGGCACTTATTGATAGATTGTATTGCTTATAGTAGATGTGGGTTGGAACACGCCCAGTGTGAAGAAGCAGAGCAGGGGCACCAGCATGTAAGCTATGCAATGTACTGTTGCAGACAGGGTCAGCAACAAAAGGTATTTTAGCCACTTAAAAAAGGTCCATCTGAAAAATGTACGATGTATTTAGAATATATTCACCACTTCACCTTGCCATCAGACAGCTTTTTCTGTCAAATATGGATCTCTCCAAACCAGCCAAATTTTTAGGTGGACGTTTTTTAAATGGCAAACATACCTTTGTTGCTGACTCCGTCCACAGCAGTTTATTGCGTAGCTTTTGTGCTGATACTCCTCTCTGCTTCCTCTAACTGGGGGCATGTCAACCGGTATATAGGATATACACTGACTATCCAACCCTACATTAAACAATCCAAACTGTCCCTTTAAAATGATGTGGTCAGTATCAGCATTGATCATGTTAAATGACATCTCTGGTTAATTTTCTGCAAAATGCAACTAGTTGCAAATAAAGGCTACCATTCCTTTCAGCATTGGTCTCTTTTTTTTCATACCCTGATTATAGGAAGGTCTTGAAATTAATATAGCCAGGAGTTATTCATATTAAAGTACAGAAAGTAAGTTTTAACCCTGCTGCTTAGTGCGAGATCCTCAATGATTCTAATTCCTTTTATTCACAAAGAAACCCAATTGTTCACATCAGTAGATGGAATAAAGAGAAAAATATCCTTGAAAAGTTACTTTGTCTGAAACTTTGAGAAATCTAATAGCAGTTATCAGTGACTATTGCTCTTACTGAATATTGCTGACATGATTTGAGAAGTATGCTGTCAAAAGAATATGCAGAACCAGATGTGGCTGTGAAGTACTTTTCACTTGGGGGTCTCAACATTCTTATACCAAAATGACGCAAATAAGGCAGAGAAGAATGATTAATGTGATTGCATGAGTGATTGCAGGATTGATTGATGGTTGGCCTCTTTTAATAAAAAGTTTGTGACAAATAATGTATTTTTCGTCACAAGAAAAAGGAGCAGGAGAAGTGAAGTGCAGCAGAGTTGGGAGGAAAGCACCCAGACAAGTTGGTGCAATATTGACTGTGCCATCTGTGATGTGTGTGACTTCAAAGCTACAATTACTTTGAGCGGTTTTAAGACTGATACCTGCTCATGTTAAGAGGCAGCCTCTCACCTCCGGAGAGCTGCCTGCCAGACGAGAAATAATTCATTTTTAAGAAACTGAGGCAAGGGCAAATTCTTCTGCGCAGCTCTCTTCACATCCATCTTCAAAGAGAACCAAGTTCCTATATGAAACAATGGAATATTTGGCTTCTTATTCATGTCATGGGGCTTTTTGCCAGTGCAGGGTCCTTTAATTCCTCTATTGTTACTGACAGGCCCTACTGGGAAGGCCTAAGAGGCTTTTTGGACCCCACTGGACACTCTTAAACATAGACCAATCAGAATGCACAATAACAAGTTGAACATTCATTCCAGAACTGCAGGGATTTTGGTATCAGGATGATCTCCATCTTTGGAGAGACAATAAAAAGTCCCAAAGACATCCTGGGTGTTTCCACGAGAGGCCATTTTGTTCGCTGCAGCTGTTTCCTCATGTCTCTTAAATGACAGCTTTGCTGCAGCCATTAACATGCATACCAGTGAAACAAGTATTATAGTTTAATTCCTACCATGAAAAGCTTCCAGAGGCATAAAAACGGAGCCACGGCATGGAGGGGGGGTGCAAAGACAGACAAGCTCCAGAGGCCTCATTGCTTGTGTGTTGCGTTGACTTAATGGCAAATGGATGTCATTGGAATTTCGAGCGAGGCAGCAAGATCTTATCGCACAGATAAATGAATTAATATTTTACACTTCAGCTGGATTTTTTTCCTCTGCTACAAGAAGGCTAGAGTTGAGGGGGGAGTCAAGTAAATTAAGAAAAAAGAAAAGAGAATGGGAAAGAATGGGAGAGAAATAAGAGCTTGGGATGTGAACTCTTCTAATGTTATTCAGAGGCAGTGAGTCATGTAAGAGAAAAGGATCTTTTCTTGTACCAGTCAAGGACATTATCTGCTCCTGCTAGCAGTTATTAGCATTAGCATTTATATATTCAATGCAATTTTGAGGTCTGGTGATACTCTGAGGGGTCAGGAGAGAAAAACGAAATGAGGGAGCGAGGATAAAAAAGGTCTTTTCTCTGTGTGCAATTGGCGCTAACCAGGACAGAATAACCAATGAGGTAAGACACAAGGACATTTCATGCTGGAATTCAATCTGTGATCAGGGCTCAAATTCTCTCCATCAACAGGAGGAGGCCACACCTTGGAACAAAGCAGAAATAATATGGACAATTTTAGTATGATCAAAGAATGAATCTGGACTAGCACTTGAATCTCAGTCAATCTTATCCATTTGTTGACCTCCAGGAGAAATATCTAAGACCCTAGCATTCAAAAATGAGTGTTGCGGTCCAGATAGCAAGTTGGATTCATAAATGGTGTATTAAATAGGTTGAAGCCCTATTTAGTATTCAATCTATGGTTGAAGTGAGTTGTTTTCACCCGCCCCCTCCTCCCCAGACTCGAAGCCCAGGCGACCCTGCTGGCTTCAGGGACATTGAACATGAGTGCAAGACGACAATGTTTGGACAATGACAAGCAACAACGAGTCCTACCTGTAAGTTAATCAGCTGTTTATAACTGTCAGTTGTCTGTCAGTGTCTAGCTAAGCCCATTATCCTGAAAACAAAAGCCCAGTGCTCTGAAAAGACACACTCTGGAGTTTGGAGTTCAGCAATTGGCCGCCTTACAGCCTGCCACACTCCATTAACATATTTCTCAATTTAACCGTTTAAAAAAATCTTACTCCTACTCCTTCTAAAAGATTATTGATGATTTCTTATGACTCATAAGCAGACACTAACTCATTCAGTGAATACTCTGCTTTGATTTTTAACTCTAATAAACATGAATAGGCAAATAAAAACAGATGTTCTGGGCAGGAATGGAAATTTCAAAGGAGAATATGCTGGCTGTGGCATTGTTGTTGGAGAAACAGGTATTTCAACTCAGCATGCTTCCTTATTGTCTGATGACACATCATGGTCATTTTAAGTTTTTTTTTATCTCCTTTTAATAATACTTTGTGCATTTATTTAGAAAAATGTATTAATACTGTACATTTAGCAAGTTAAACCCATCCACAATCCACACTCTAGAGATGTGTGACAGCGTTTGTGGGTCAGATTGCATTCGAAGCAAATGGTTTGAATAATTTAAAATTGGGTGTTAAATTGTGTTTTCTGTGAAAGAAATGTGGGGGAGGTGATCCACTTGATGGACACACACACATGCACACACACACAAAGTGGCTGAAACATAGTCAGCTAATGGTCTGTCCCCCTCCCCAGCACGGGAGGGTCAAAGATCATGAGCTCAAGCACTCAGACGGTTTGATGCAGTTAAATGCATCATCTGTTCAATTTAAAGACAATAAAAGGCAATCAAAATGGTCTGTAGCTTGCAGCATAATTTGGGGAATTGGGGCCGTAATGATGCAGAGGATTTTAAGATTCTTCTTTTGAGAGAAAGCCTTCTTTTGAACTGCCTCGCTGCTCTTTAACAGAATATACAGCGTATCATTCATTCATTATATCATTATTGGTTTGCCAAAAATGGTTAGGCTGTCAGGAAGAGCTGGATAAACTGTATGTGGCAGCTGGCAAATATATGATTAGACCTTTACTTCCAGAAAAAGGCTGCACTTTATTTTACTGTACATATGTTCTGCAGTAGTTACACCCTAATTAGACACGGGGGACACATTATCGCAGAACTGTACAGTAAACTAAAGTGAAATCATACATCTGTTGCATTTAAAAACAATATGTGAATCACATCTACCCAGTAAAGACCAAAATTGCAGAGGCAGAGGAATATTTTGTCTACCGCACAGATTTAGAATATTGTAATTCTGTAGGTACATAATGTGATTTGATCAGAAATTAGGCATTTGTCTCGGCTACTCTGCCAATTGTACGGCACCAGCCAATGACGGTGTATCTCAAGTAGCAGATAATTGATTTCACTTTAGTTTACAGTACAGTTCTATTGTAATGTGTTCCCAGTGGCCCTCTAATAAAGTGTAATAAGGGTTTATAAGTTGGAAATAATACACTTGAGCTTACAGTAGAGCTGTGTTGTAATGTCTCGTTAATTACCCTCTAATAAAGTCTAATGCGGATCTAATAAAGGGTCTAATTATGTCGAATGAAGAACAAATGATTTCTTTTTGTTTTGTCTAATTTGATACAACGTGCAGCTATAAAATAAAGTGCGACCAGAAATAATATTTTTTCATTTCCCTCCACAAACCTCTTGTTTTTATCCTTCTAAATCATGCTTCAAAAATATACCCGCAACCATGTGATTTGCATAGTTATTTTAGGCAGGTATTTTTTTCATCTAATTAACCTATATGGTAAAATGTTGTGCACTTGAACATGCCATTTCAAATGTCTAAGCACCATTATACGCTGTAGTTTCTCTGACTTGAAAGACAATAGGTACTCCCACTTCAGTGATAGCTCTGCATTTCACACACACCTACATCATTTTGAAGGCAGATGGGATGTAATGCCCATCATTTCTACTGGCGATGTGCATTAAGGAAGCTCTGAAAACAAAATGGGCTTTTTCTGCAGAGACAACAGAGCTGGGAAAAAAAAGCTTTGTGACTAAAACAGTTTCAGTTCTTCATTTTAATATAGAGCAGAGGCAGCGAGAAAGAGAATGAGAAGCTGCAATCCATGAATCTTTTAGCGATATTCATATTTCAATATAGCTTTATATACTACCTATGTGAAAGATCATCTTTACATAATTTCATCCCTTTAGTGTGTCCACAAAAGTCATCTAATCTCACATATAATGAGTCTCTTTATTCTCATCATCTTTGTGTTTGTTCCAGGAGTAATTTGGGGGGCCCTAAGTGTCACAATTTACCCCTCCTCCTCACACACACACCCACAGCCCACCTTGTCCTAGACAGTCATTGTGCAGTTGTATTAAGTGGTAGGGGGCAGAAGAGGAGGGGATGGGGCACAGCGAGGGGAGCACATTCTCTTCTGAGGCTGACTTTGAGATTGTTATTATCATTTTCAAAGCATCAAAGCTTTCTCTCGCGCTTTTTCTCACTCTCTCTCCATCCAAGCTTAAAGAGATGAAAGTTTGCCTTTGTTCCATCCCCTGCTACATTACCTCTATGCATTAGGCCTCCTCTTTATCCGTGAAATTACCTTTTAGCTTTCTCATTCAGCGCAGGCAGTCTGCATGCGACGAGATGGCTCGCACTTTTTCACCACATCATATCCCCCCTGCACACCTCTCTCTTTCTCCCTCTCTCTCCTCTAAAAAGATTGTTGCATTTGCAGTTTGATTTTGTCTACACCTCTCTCTGTCTCTCTCACCACTTCATATAAGGTCCATCTGTCCCTTCATTATATGGTTAGTGTTGTTCTTTGATCGTTCTATCTCCAAAGCAAACACAGGGGTCTGTGTTGTTCCCCCCATCACGCAGATGGCTCGGAGATGATGGCTGAGATGCTTCTGTTCTCGCTGCTGTTCAGAGAGCCACTTTCCCAGCCTCTTAAAGCGCTCTTTGAAGCTGACAGGAAGCACTCTAAGAGAGAAAAGTTGCTTGATCGTCATGCAAAAACACTTTCCTCCCCCCTTTTTGGTTATGAATTTTTTTTTCCCTCTTTGATTGGGCTGATCTCTCTCTGTCTTTCTGTCTCGTTCATATAAATCTATCTATCCATTCACTCCTGCTATTTCTTTAATACTAGAACAGCCATAAGCAGTCATTTTGACCATTTGAATTCCCAAATCTATAACCTCTCATGATAAATACCCAGTTGACCCTTCCTCTGTCCTGCCCATTTTTGGAACCTCGGTCAACTTTCTCTTTTCTCCTTCTTACTTATATAAGCCATGTGCTAGACTCATCTATGTTGAAAAGAAAACCACATTCTGAAGATGGTCAAAAGCTGCTGCTGGGGCACCTATAAAAGCAATATATATACTGTATAGTCACATCTTAAGTTAGCTAATTTTAGAAACCCAGCCACAGCTACATTAATTAAGTGCAAACTGCTAGTTAGCTGGTGTTTTGCTCTGTAGCAATAGCTCACAAGCTAGTTAATCTATGTTAATCTTTAGCTAGCTAGTTACATCTGATAACTAATGTTAACAAAAGGCTAGTTAACTAGCTAGCTGATGTACATCAATTGTTTGCTAGCCTCTTAGCTAATGTTCAGCTAATATTTAAGATGCAGCTATATGTCGCTTTTACAGGTCGCCCAGTAACATCTTTGATCATCTTCAAAATTTGGTTTTCTTTTCAGCATAGATGAGCCTAGCAGATAACATCAAGTACAAGAGACAGGTGTCTCCAGAAGGTGGGTTTTTAAAGCTGGCACTCAAATGTGCAAAAATAAGACAAAAAAGTTAGAAACGTCACTATATGTAGTAAGTAAGGGTATTTTGTGTCAGAGAGTTATAGGTACTGATACAAAAAGTGTTAAAATCATCCCCAGTTTCTCATACTTTATATTCTCAAAGTCTTCGACTGACCCTTCCTATGTCCCACCCCTTTTTGGTCTGTGCCCCAACTGAGCAAGCTTGGTACCTCGGTCAGCTTTCTCCTTTTCTGTTTCTTGTACTTAGATACGTTGAAAAGAAAACCAAGTTTTGAAGATAGCTGGGTAAAGTAACATGTTAGTTAAGTTAGCTAATAATAGGAAACCTAACTAGTTCACATCAATCATTAGCTTGCTAATTAGCTAGCATTTTGCTAACATTAGCTAGAAACACCACCCTGTAAAAGTGACCCTATACAGTAGGTCACTTTTACAGGGGAAAGAGAAAGTTGATTAAGGTATAAAGTTTGCTCAACTACTATTAGACACAAAAGGGGCGGGACTTAGGGAACAGTCACTTATTCTACTGATTGGGACAACTTAGTCTAATCATTTGAATTTTAGTGTAGGCAAATTAATCAAACTTGTAACCACTCTCAAAGTTTCTTTGACAGAGACAATGGTAGCACATGCATGCATAAAAATAACAATATACCCACAGCAATTTCCTTGCTGTCAGTTTGACCGTGCATGGATGAAATAGGTAAAAATGATCCCATTTTCTATGCCTTGCGTGTGTTTATATGAAATTTTAAATGAAACTACAAACACTTCTATGAAATGGCAGATACCAGCAGTGTTGTATCTTTTAATTCAGCATTTATTGCACATATAAATTGGTAAAAGGTCAAAATGACCATTGTGACCACTCTAGTGGCAACAGTACGTCTAAACTGAAATCTTGGGACCAGGTGAAATGTCTTTATATAACGATTATATTTTACAAGCCACAGTAAAATATTCTCCTAACTAACATCATTACAAGCAGTGAATTGGAAGTAGTGTGAGGGTCAATGCCTCTACAGCCACTGCCAAGTCAATAGATTTAATAAATGTTCCACTGTCCATAAAATGCTCATATAGGAGTAGCCGGTGTGTTTGCTTTGCAAAGCAATACACGTGAGTAAAAGTCCTTTCCACACTCATAAACTCATCTCAGGAGAAGCACTTACTGAGCATTTGTTTGGCCCCAAGACTTAATATACAAATGAGCAAAAGTGTATATGTGTAAGGAGTCTGAGATACACACAGACAGAGATACACACACATAGTCTATTCTACACAGCTGGAATGACTCTTCGCAGACTAATGTAATTAATAGCTTTTTATCCATGTAGAATTTGAAATGAAGATGTAAATTGTTCGTTTAACATAGCCATAGGACATGGAGGCTTCTGCTGTCAAAGTCAATTACAGACTCAGCATAGTCCCAGACTTTATGAAAACCTAATCAAGATGTGGTCTGTGTGTGTATGAGTGTGTGTGTGTGTCTGTCTGGACACAAGATGAGACATGGAGTGCAGGCTTGTACGCAAGCATTTGTATGTGTGCGTGTGTATGTGTGTGTGTGTGTGTGTGTGTGTGTGTGTGTGTAGCTTCTGTCTTAGTGTAAGCGGAATGTTTTACACAGATTGTGGGCAGTTACGCCAATATAAAAATATCTACAAACCAAATCTTATCAACAGAGATAGAAGCTGGGTCTGTGGTGGTGGAGGAGGAGGCTTATAATCTAAGAAAATGTTCTGATTGTAACTCCCACTGGAGCTGTTTTCTAGTCAAGTTGCTTTAGTCTGTCTAATGTAAAATTGAACTGAAGTGTTTTAGTATGACAATCCATTTATTAGTATTACAATTGTAAATTCATGATATACACTATACGTAGTGTGAGATCTGTTGCAGTTTTATTCAGCTTGACAAAACATAAGCATAACAAATGCTAGAACGGTAGATAATAAAAATATTTACGACAGACTTAGAGGTGTAGTAAGCGATTCTGAAGAAAGGGATTTGATTTTTGAGTATTCCCAGGTTGTCAGATTACAGACACTTTGAATTGGTGGCTTGAGGATGGTTGGTTGTTCGGTCTTATCCCCAGGTTGTCAAATACTTACGTTTTGTGAATGAGACTCAACAATCAGCTATCTAACTGACCCGGGGTTGGCCAAAGTCTCCCATCAAAGGCAACATTTTGTAAAACCTCAAAACAGAGCAAAGAGGAGAAGCAAAAGTCTAATTTTCTCTCAGACCACCTGAATTACATTATGATTCAAAGTTATTGCGGAGCTTTTGCCTGAATTCGCCAAAAATCAACTGCCTACCCCAGCTTTAATTCTCTATCAAACTGATGTATTATGAAAAAAGTGGAAATTAGAGGTGCACAGAACTGTCTGAAGCCCACCACCACCTTCCCTTTAACTGGAGGATATTGAAATTGAATATGTTGAGCTGATTTTTCCACAATAATAATGAGCAGCTTTGGTTAGAAGAAAAAATGTGTTTCTATTGCATTATTTGTGCTTTCCCAAATAAAGCAATTGAATCTGGTTGCATCTCTAGTGGAAATTCATACATTAATGCTTACAATGATAGGCAACAATGCCAAAACTTCACTGGCTGCAGCTTCTCAGATGTGAATATTTGTAATTTTTTAAATTTGCTAGGATAACAAACTGAATATATTTGGGTTTTGGACTACTGGTTATACTAAAAAAGCTATTTTAATATATAGCCCCAGGCTTTGGGATAAATTGATGGGCATTTTTCATTATTTTTTTCTGCTTATATAACTAAGTGGTTGATTGATTAATCGAGAAAATAATTGATAATGAAAATTGCTGTTAACTGTCTGCTGTATATTTTAGAGACAGTTGTACTAAATGTCTATGCAGTGATATTATATAGTACAAACCATACTGAAAGAAAACCACTGTGTTACCATTATCTGAAACATTCAGCTTTTTACTGTCTAATCATCAGCTGGAGCCGGAACTTATTTTCTATTTACAAACGCCAAACTGTTTATCACTCAGAAAGTCCAAAACAGTAGTGAAAAATCTTGTCAAACTTTCTAATGCAACTTGTCATGCCAATGGACAAGTGACACAAATTCTGTTGACAGAACTCAAATACCCAAATGAGCTCAGTGGAGTAAGCCATGCAGGCGGAGGTTTGCTTGTGTGGAAAGTCATTTATAAACGCCAAGGGTAGCCATTCATGCTCAATGATTTAGGACTTTCAAAACACATTTCTAGCTCATTTGAATAATAATGGTCATAAAAAACATTGCCTGAGGCGCAGCAAGCATACATCAAGCAACAACAAATGCCTTCTGAAGTTGTCGAAAGGCCCACAAACACGAAAACAATTAGGACACACAACTTAATTTGCGAAGGGTATGTTTCTCTGTTATGCCGTGCTCATTTTAATGAGTTTGAAGGCAGTAGTGTCCTGTAGTTTGTGCTGCTGATTGATTGACTGTTACAGCCGTACAGTGCAGGCTTTACAGACCTCTTTTAAACCTCACTACGCGTATGTAGGCGTACACACTTATGTGTGTTTACACATGCACGCACAAAAACACATTTTGCTTTCCCTTCTTCCTTATGCCTGACTTAATCGCAGCAGGTAGCTGATGATAAGACATTCAAACAGCCACATGCGCGCACTCACACAAAGATGGATCAAACAAACCTATCCACTTCAAACAGATGACCTCATGATTGCCTTACATCAAAACTAGCATGCAATTAAGGCTGAGTAGTGTTCATCAGCCATGCCTCGCTTTGTCCAGAGGCTTTTCATTGTCCAGCACACTTAGCAGCAAACATCAGTGAAGAGAATCAAAAGATGAATGCAATTACATATCACCAGTCTGTAAAAAAAAAAAGAAAAAGTCAACCCTTAAGTTCTGAATAAAAAGAAAATTTGTTTTTACCATATGTAGCCATGCAGTATACTTGACCCCAAATACATGAATAAAAAGATTGGAATAAAAAAGACTAGGCATACATTATTATATAATGAATGTATTCATATTATGACTGAATGTGATTGAGCAGTTATGCATTGGAAATGTAACACAAACAGCCTTATTGCTGCACTCTTTATAACTGTATATAATATAATATTATATTTGAATCATTGCTTACTAACATTCTCCTAAATGCTCAGCATAACTTTATCCCAGACATTCAAAGACAGTGATGCACAGCAGCTGACTAAGATTTTCTTACCAGTAAATACCAGAAGATGAGTCACAAACTTGCCTGTTTTGGTAACTCCATCAACTTCCCAAAAGTGGTTCTTTAGCCTCATTCTTGAGTAAAGAATTTCACTAGTAAAGAATTTCTATGTCTGTTTGGTTAAATATTATACATGATTTGCATTTGTGCATTTTTTTTTCATTTGTGTGTCTTCTCCTGTGATTTTCTTATTTGAATATAATGCAGGCATCACAGATGTTATTCAAAAAGCTCTTTATGGGGTTTACCAGTACTAGATGGATCTGGACAGTTTAAAGGACCAGTGCATAGAATTAAGCGGCATCTAGCAGTGAGCTTGCAGATTACCAACACTGTCTCACCCTCCCCTTCTAAGTTTGTAGGAGAACCTACAGTGGCTTGCAAAAAACTTGAAAGGCCCCATCTAGAGCCAGTCTTTGATTTGTGTGTTCTCTGTAAATATGTAACAGCTTATTCTAAAGGAGGGGTCTCAAACTATTGTCATCTCATAGGGCAGCCATTTTCAAGCATTTTCTAAAAATGTTTTAGTTAGTGGACACAAATTCAGCAGCAGTGTCATTCTGAATTGGTCTTTAATACTGCTGATGAAAATGGCTGGCAGAGCATTGTCAGTTGTGTCTGTGCTTTTGTCAAGCGCACAAACGCTAATGTTAGTTTACCTTTGGTTTTAAGTCTTTGTGGTAACTACACCCATCTGATCTTGTAAGTGGTTTAAGTTTGAAAAGCTGGTTGCAAGTATATTTTTTTCTATAAAAAGTACGATGAAGCTGAGATCAATTCCCCATTTGTAGCATCTCACTGTATTTGTATATATCAGCTACAATTCATGCCTTTTTTGCGCTCCCATTTGAAACAAATATGATACAGTCTTTATATGATGCTGTTTGATTTAGTACAGTGGTATGTGTTGAAAATATCACCACTAGATATTGTGAGTGTGAATATATTATTTACTGAGATACTCAAGTCAGACTGTTGTCATTGTCAACCAGGCTGATCCTGATCAACATGTCTCAGTGTCAGTTAATGGAGAGCATCCCTGAGCATGTTAAATATGTTGAACATTTTCTAGGGGGATGTTTAATTCATCATTATAACATGCCAGATATGAGCATTTTGCACACGGAATAACAAGGAATGTAAAACAATGAGAAAAGAGCGGCTACAAGTCAGCATCTCATAATTATGGCAATGATCTAGTTTCCAGAAGAAAACATGGCCACTTGTTTGCCAGGTGGATGCTGCTGCACACTTCGAGCTTGAATCACGAAAGGTTTCTGCTCCACAGCTTGTCACACACAGCGGCCTCACTGATTGGCTTTTATTGTCTGTGTAAAAATGAGAAGCACACGTTGTCTGTCTCCACTGGAGACCATGTACACGCATCCAGACAGTACACGCATTCGCACATGAAACAACACACGTAGACTCTTTACACACAGAGGACAATACCCACCGCAACCTAGATGGAAGTGACACAAACAAACACGCACAGCTCACTGACTAAAAAAGCTCCCAGCAAACAATGCAAAGTGAAAAGATATTAATATTTAAATAGATCATTTGCAAGATTGGTATAATTAGTGGCTCATATTCATGTATTCACTTCAGGGATATCACATTGAGACATGTCTACTTATTCAAATAAGATGCAACATGTCACAGGGTGCATATATGCAAATGCACATATGCCGCTAATTACACATTGCCTGTCACAAAGAGAGAGGGGCTTTCAGCAAAAATGTTCAAAGTTTTCTATGAACTGTTCAACCAGGCTGCTCAGGCTGCTCAGGTCTAATTAAAACATGCATGTCCCCAAGGCCTTATCAAAGCACTGTAGAAATATGTACATCTCAAATAGAGAGGAATTAGCTAAATAAAGGACCTCCCTGGTGCTTTTGTCCTGCTCAGATTCCAGGCTCTGCACTAACAAACTTTATTTCTGATTGATACTGATAGTCCACCGCAGGGATTTGAGAATATTTTGACCTGAGGCGGGGGACTTTTATTTTGACATCTCCTCCCCTGGCACAATCCCAGATTTAATACTGTACTTGACACCAGCTGTATTGAAGGCTGTTGTGATGGAGATTGTTATTTTAATGAGGTGGAAATGAGAGGTAAACCTTCTAGGAAGCGTTTGCTAATTAACCAAATGATTTGGCCTATAGGGTTCGAGACTGACAAATTCTACATTGCGTACCACAAAAGATGGATATTTTAGTGTTTATTTTTAGGCATTAAAGGAAATCAAAAACTTACACTTACTCCAACTAGTTACTCTACTCTGAAATACACTTAAATTATATTGTTATTTCCACTTGCCAAAAGTCTCCATTTATTGTATCTATCCTATTTATCCAATGTGAAGACGAGGTGTGTGTGCAGACTTTTTTGACCAGTGTGGCCCAAGTGGGGTGCTGATTTCATTGAATTGCAATGATTTATCATTTACTTTAATTACAAACATTAAAGTATCTCACAGTGTGTATTACATTCCTATGTTTAAAATGTTTATTTAAAATATGAACAGTCACAGAGCAGCGCCATATAAATATAATATAAAGCTTCCATACTTTGTTCCTTGAGTCCTCAAAAAGAAACTATACCTCCGTTCTACCTCTGTCCTTAGACTGTGAGGTTTTTATATTCATCCTTAGCATTCCACCATGAAAGGTTTTATTTGTTTGATCCATTATTTTTATTTATTATTTATTCACCCATTTGCTTTTCATTTATGTTTTTTGACCTTGTGAGTAGCATAAGGGGAACTACAACTCATCATCTCATTATACAACCCAGTGTTGTAAAATGATCCATAGAGTAAATTAAGCTGGTAAAACATTAAAACTAGGCTATATACCAAACAAAACGATGTACAGGTCCCGCTCTGTGTTTTTATAGGTTCGTTTTTAGTTTCTTGGGGTGTTTGGCGCTACTCTTGATGTGCAACATTTTCCTAAAAAATAATGTATAGACTCATATAAACATAATCTCTTTCAATCATCACTTGTGACCCACCAAGTGTGTGGTGGCTGTAGCTGCAGATTTTTTCTCACTGACATCAAATGCTGGTATTTGATGTCCCGATGCATTTAGGAGCTGCTTGGACAAATCCTGCTGACTTTACCTTTAAGTGATTTATACGTACTGCTGTAAATGTTACCAAGGGCATATAGGTTTCATTTCCGCATTGGGAGCAACACACATTAAGCAGGATTCCTCCACCAGGAAATTTTTACCATCAGACATTTCATTTTCTGCATAGTGGCAATGTTTTTTGCACCAACTTGTGCATTTTCTGCATACATTTGTAGTGGGAATATCTTTATTTGGGTTAAGAAAAACACAAAATTCAGGTGCCAGATGACAATTAAAAATATAATGGAATATAATGAAGTAAGGCTCTCAGGCAAGCGGTTCATCCAAATAAAACTACTACTTTCATGTTATTATTGTGGATGGAAAAACGCATGTGTTCTGAATCTTGAGGGGGACTTCAAGAGAATATAATTTCATCATGATTGCATCGTGTAAATACAATAAGGAATCATTTAAGAAGTAACTCTTTTAAAGGATCAGAAGTTGTATTTGTATCCAAATATTTACAACTTTAACTTGACTGAAACTGGGCATATTCACAGTGTATTTCCACGATGGCGCAAAGTCCATTTACTTGTCAAAACAGCTACATGTGTTATTTCATGCTATATGTGCTTATAGTAATAACATGGTTGACATATTTATTGCTGAACCAACTGTGGTGAAAACATCCTTAAAGCTCTCGCCGTTTCCTTTTTCTCAGTGTCTGTTCTGTTTGACCAACATGCCAGTGAGGCTTTAAAAAGCTTTATACAGTTTATGTTTTCAAATTAGCTTTTTTTCTCCAATAAAAAAACTAATCATTTGAGTAAATTCCTCAAAAAAAAAAAAAAACTGACAGGTGTAACAAATGCATCAGTCAAAAATGATCCATGAAAGGGACATTTGTGTCTCGATATATATACATTCATGTTAACACACATTTGCATTTGCACACACAAACACAAAGACCGGAGCTTCCATTCTGGAGGGCTCAGAGTGCAGAGCTGTCCGCAAGCCTGTCTGCCAGCCTGTGTGAGGAAAATGTATGCAGCTCAAATCAAAGTGATGTTGCACACAGTAATCTTTCTCTATTAAGGATGTCACTTTTTGCAATCTTTTCGCAATTGCGGCCTAATATCCTTTACCACTCCACTGCTGGGTTCTGCAAGCGCACATACACACATACACTCACGGTCTCATCACACACATCCACGGTGTGTAGGTATCCGCTGAAGGAGTCAGTCATGTGTGTCTTTCAGATAGGAGTTGAGAAAGCCCTTGATTAGGACAGGAAGTCATGTGTGTAAAATTCACACTTTTTACCACCACTGTCTCTCTGTACGAAGTGAAGGTAGTGTGTCTGGTGTGTATGTGTGTGGCTCACACATCTATAGAGATCATAATTAACTGACGTAAAGGTAAATAGTAATATAAAATTAATTACACGCTAACAGTGAGTTCCTTTGTACCTTTTAAAGTGAGCTCACTTCTAATTTCGGGGTAAAATAATTATATCCGGAGCTGTTTTGGAAATGAAACGCCTTGCCTCCGCTATGAAAGGCAAATTATTTACACTTGGTTTGTTTCTGATGATAAAATTCAAAATGGAGACCCAACAGTCTCGTGAACCAGAGATAAAAGGGGCTATTGTCTAATTCCACTGATCTTCCTCAGGTGAATTTTGATCTACTTTTCTGTTTCATGATTAAACCTCATTTACTCAGCAATGCCCCGATTCACACTGATAGCTGCGCAAATTCCCCTTAGCATGCTAATGTTGACCAGTTGACACCTCCGCTGAAGCAAACTGGCAAGTTCACCCCAAGATAATCCTGTGTATTTTTATGTATCCTTATATTTTAAACATTATTTTGTAATGGTGTTTGGTAAATTCCTTTTTTAGTACGCCCACTCTGCTTCAACTCGTTTCATTTATGTCCTACATTTCCCAAAATGCCTCTTGTAAACCCCCCTGACAATGTTCTTGAACGTATTGCATCCAGCTGTTGAGTTATACAAGTGGGCGGAGGAAGTGACAAGGATGGAAACAGCAGAAGGAAGCAAGCTTTTCCAGTTGAGAAAAAGTGAGGGTCACCAATTACTCAAGACACAACATGTCTTGTGACTGCATTATCACATTATGGACTATTGATGTGACTGTCACTGCAGAAATTGCCATCTCTGCCTCTTCTGTGATGGATTTCTCCCTGATTGCTGAACATGAAAATGGTCACAAGCCCTTCCTCCTTGATTCTCAGGAGCTGAGAACAAACATTTAAGATTTGAAGACGGTGTTTTAGATGCAGTAGTATTTTTCAGTTATCTAGCACAATTATATCTGCTGGAAACATCTTTGTATCAGCAAGAATACTACATAACTACTAATAGTCAAACTTTGCCCATGGGCTAATGCAAGGTATGGTGGATTTTCTGTTTAATGCCCATGCTGATAGGCATATTTTGCCATGCTAACATCATGTCTATATAAATGGCAGTGTCGGTTAGGTCACCACATCAGTTGCAATTTCCACGTGATCCAAAGGTTGTGATGTTTTTACATGCTCCCAAGTGCCTTGCCTCTCTTCAGCTCCCCACAGTGCCAACAGTGTGCAACACAAGCTAATGTTGGTTTAGAAATGATGTCAGCTAATGTCAACAAACCACCAACATCCACCACAATGTGAGCCTGACTTTACCTACCTCATCTATCACCATGTTGCCGGTCAATCACGTTCAGTCTCCTGTATGTTTTGTCACTGGTTTGACCAAGGCAAAGGATGCTCACTCGTGCCTGTGTAATGCGGTGCAGTTCACTTAATGGCCATTAGTGTCATTAATAACATAATAAGGATTTTCAATTCCACGTAGTAGCTTTAACTACTAGATGGATTTCTGTGAAATTTTATACAGACAATCAAGTATCTCAGAGGATGATTTCGACTGACTTTGGTGATTTACTAGCCCTTATCCTCTAGTGCAACCACAAACTTGACACTTTTGGTTTTTAGTGACATATCCTGGCAACTGTTGGATAGACTGACAGTGTTAAACATGGACAAGGGACAAGATTTTGGAACGTAGATATCTGTTTATAGAGATAAGCCTCTAACTTTCTCATTGCATCTCAAGTTGCTCATTGGACTGTAAACAATGACTGCCGTATGAAAAGTCTTGGCTGTTGCCCCCATCGGCTAAATCATTGTTGGTGTGGACTGAGTAAACACTGTACCAGCTCAATATCAACATATTAACATGATCATTAGCTTGTGTGCTGTGCCTACATACAGCCTCACACAACTGCTAGCATGGCTCACTCTCGTTCTTTTACTAAACAGAAATGTGACATATAGTGAAGGTCACAGGTTGGACCCCTGCATTAGCCAGTGTATCCAATCCTATCAGACTGAAGTTATTGGGTCTCAATGCTCTTAAGCAGGGGGTCCCTTTAAACCAAACACTAAAGTATCTAATTTAACTGAAAAACACACCTTTAACCAGAAAAGTGGGAGTAAGAAGCAAAATCAGCTGCTTGTTTGGGTGTAATGAAGACCTGCAGACTGAATGTCACATGGTTAAAAACAACTATAGTGAGGGCATTTTCAGAGAGAGGTATCCAGCCATACTTAACTTTGATTCCATGCTGCTTAGTGAATAAATAAGGGCAGTATTCATGCACCTTTATTACTGTTTGGTATCACCTCTTATGGTGGAAAACATAGCCCACCTACGCGCTACAATTTGCAATACATTTAGTGTTATTGACCAAGGTCCATAGGCGCCCTGTAATTTAAGGTACCGAGCACCGACTTTTACTGCACTTCACTACAGGGTTCCTAATATCCTTTGGATTGAAGGTGCTTTCGTTTACGTTGCAAACCCGTGAAAACATTAGAGGGGTAAAAAGGTAAGCATTTCCTCAATGCAGATGGAGTTATCTGAAATCATTGCTCCAGTATTTAGTCCTCTCCCTCCTTCTTCTGCCTTCTCTCTCTTCTTGCCCTCCTTTTCTCTCGCGCCCCTTCTTTCTCAATTGTGTCCCTCGCCTCTGGCAAATGGGAGTCATTTGTTTGTGTGAACTTCCCATAACCCGCCGCGCGTGAGACACTTATCATTCAGAGTGGTGGCTGCTTCGTCCTGAGTTGTAATACCTCTTCTTCTTCTTCTTCTTCTTCTTCTTCTTCTTCTTCTTCTTCTTCTTCCCTCTCCTCTGTTTTTTCCTTTCACACAAGTGCCATGTTTGTTCCAGCTGACTCTCACCATGGTTGATCATAAATGAGTCTCTATCTTTCTTCATTCTTTCACTCCCTGCTTCCCCCTTCAGTCTCTTTCTCCCTCCAATCTCATTCCCCGTGTAATCTCGGGGTACAGAGGACCGTTTTCATTACTGCACCACTCATCTTATCATCCACCCTGTCATCTCTTCTGTCTCCTGTCTTTTTTATATTCCTTTATTCTAACAAGTCTGCATCTCAGAGGCCATCAGTGGTCCACCCCTTTTCATTTCCCTAATGTACCCCAAACACACACACACACATCAACACACACACACACCGTACCCTGGCCCTAACCCCGAGTTTCATTGCCCTAACCTGGTTCCCATCATCATGATGTAGTGCGCACCCCAGCTCCCTGCAAATGTATAAATCACTGTGTGTATTTGTCATGGTTGGGAGGGTTACTTTGAAAATGCATTACAATAAAATCACAAATCACCTGTTAAAAAATATGGTCAGTAACCTAATCCAAGTATCACAATATTAAAGTAATGTAACTTGATTCCTCTCTGTTACTGTTGGATTACCTCAATAGGTAACACTTCATTCAGTAACTTTTCTTTTGTTTTGGTGGCATCTCTGCACATTATTAAATACACTGTGCTGAACTTCAGCACCACAGGCTGTATGTAGCTGCTAGCTGTAGCCGTGGGCCAATCACGCTGCATCAAATCAAAGAACGCTGCAAAACTACACAAATTGTTTTTTATTTCTAGATCTGGATACAAAAAGGATCAACTGCATCAGGTATCATTTGATTGGAAAAGTTTCAAGACTACTTGGTACTGGGTTATTTCAATCAGTACCTTAAAGGTATTGAATACTGATACTCACCTATAGCGGTTGGTCTGTGTAGCTAATTTATGTAATCCCATTACATATAAACCACTACTCCTCACACCTGGTGTTTGTGTGGATGTGTTTTATCTCTTCAGACAAAATGTGCAGCAGCGAGACAAAACAGGCGACCTAAACAGGGAATGAGAGAATGAAAGAGGAGGAAAAAGTGAGACAAAAATTAAGATGGAGACATGAAGAGGGGTGAGACAGAATGAGACAAACAGAGAGAGGAAGAGAGTGATTTTAAGGAGGGAAAGCTGTCATTGAAGGCCGAGGTGAGCCTTAACCCTCTTGCTTGCCTGCTTTAATCCCTCATTTATGTGAACTCAGCTTTGGAAATGAAGCTGTCACTGTATTTTCCTTCCCTTCACCCATGCTGTGGTATAATCAGAAACCACACATGCATGCAACACATACACACACAGACGCACACGCACACAACGCACTGTCGCAGGACGGAGACACAGAAAATCACTCAGGAGAGGTTTTAAATTCATTGCAGAGTTGGAGGCAGAGATTCGTACAGCCTCACCTTGTCTCCTAGAGGAGGAATCATCGGATATGTTGGAGACAGAGGGGAATTATGGGTAAATGCACTGGTGAGGAATGATAGTCTGCAATCTCCGGCTCTAATCTGGGATCGCTGACACATGCCATTCATTTCAGACTGTAGCAATACTCCCCTGCATGGTGTGACTTTGCAATCTTTTATGCCCTTTTTGTAAAAGGGCAGTTTGGAAACAGATGTGTAAAACTAAATTAAGAAAATGCTGAAACACACCGTTATTAACATGATCTTTTTGTTTAAATAATCCTCATTTAACATGTTTAATAAGTGTGTTAAGATGCAGATGCAAATAGCAACATTATACATTTAAAAACATGAAACATATGTCATGTTTCTCACTTTTGTTGACTGACAAGATTGGAAATAAAATGATTGATATGCATACTGTGCCATCTAGAATGCTGTAAGTAAGTAAGTGAGTGATGCTAAAATATGATTAAAGACTTTTTAAATTACATTTATATTCCATAAATTACATTTTTTCCATTTTTTTTTATTATTTTGACATAGAATGACAGAGGAAGGGCAAAGTACATTGATAACAGCCATTAAAGGGCAATTTGTATATTGTGAAACCACAGACTTGTACTGCCATCTAGTGGTTACAAGGGAAAGAGCAGGGATGGAGTGATGGGTGGATGCAGGCATGGATGGATCAGGTATTTACAGATGACCAGAAGAGATTAAATTACTTTCTTCAAAACAAAGTTGTTGTTTTTTTTTTTGCAAATTTTTAACAGCTTCTATGAAAATAATATAAATTTATGCAAAAATGAAGTGAATCACTACCCTGATAGATAGATAGATAGATAGATAGATAGATAGATAGATAGATAGATAGATAGATAGATAGATAGATAGATAGAGTGTCAGTTCACTACATTTGAAAAGACAAGTGGAGCAAATCATGTAATGTTTCTAAACAAATAAACTTTTCTAGTTAAATAATCTTGATATCAGTTCAGTTGTACTTGAGAAAACATGTTCAGTGAGCTTAAGATATTAACTTGAACCAAGAACTCTTCAAACAAACTAATGAACGTAAACAAATTTGATTTCGTTTTACATTTTCTCACTTTAACGAGTCAGCTCTTCATTTCAGTGTTTTTGAGTCACACAGCAAGTGTTTGGCATATATGTTTTCTTCAAACTTGAGAAACAAAAGGCTCCCAGGACACTTTTAACTGGAAAGTCTGCTAATATGCTGATCATGTTTCTTTTAATTTAATGAGTTGATTGAATTCTAAACAGTACATTCATTCAGCTCATCATTTCAAGTCAAAAGACTTAAAGTCAGAAGAAGTCATGTTCATAAGTTTGAAAAAAAAGTATTAGAAATTTCAGGTTCAATAGAATAGAATTAATAAAACATCTATATTTACATGAATAGCTAGAAAACATTAGTTGATACCACTAAACTCGTTAAACCACTAAATTTTTTACAGTTAATGTGTTTTCATTAAGCAGGTAATTTGAAGGTAAATTATTTTTTAGAAGACCGTCATAACAAGTCTCTTGTTTTGTTTTGTTTTTGGCATTTATATGTCTTTTAAATATTTTTCATCAATATTTTAATTTTTTTTTAAGTGTGTGAGAAAAGTGCACTGTGCAAAGATATTACCACCTAACCTTAGTATGACTTGAAATCAAAATTACAGCCTCAATTAACAAGTCAAGATGCAACTTAAATGTAAAAAAAAAAAAAGACAAAAATAAAATATTTCATATTCCTGTCCATCCTTTGCTCCTCCATCCCTCTTCATCCCTCTATTTCTCCCCCTCGTCGTCCTCCTCAGGTGGAGCGAGCGTCATACTGGTGTGTAATAGGGTGCTGTCAGTGTGGGCAGCGGCGAGGTGTGGGGAGGAGAGCGCTGCGTCTCAGATGAGATATGTGACTGGCATGCTAACACACAGTTTTATCTGAGGAAAAAGAAAGAGACAGGGCCCCCACATCTCCTCACTATAGGCCTTTGATTAAAGCTCCCTGGGTACACACACATGCACACACTTCCAAAAACACACATACAGAAGAAGTGTATACGCACACGCACTTGTACAGATTATAAATAAATTGCAGGTAGGAGCATACACACACATACAGTATATTGGCCTATGCATACACACATCCTCCCGTTGTGGGAGGTGTTGTTTTGACCTAAGCCAGGTAGCTTGTCCATTATGGAGTTGATAGGAGGATTTGGCCATGTTGATTCTAGACAGCATCATCTCCTCGGCCATAAATAACCTGAGTGTTTTCTCTGAGTCACACAACAATATATAGAGAATAAGAGCTCTCAGCTTTATCCCCCGGCCTCATCCACTGCACACAAAAGCTCACACACACACACACACACACACACACACACACACACACAAACATAAACCCCGAAAAAATGATTGTGTGTGGACAGACATACACAAAATAACAGATTTAAAAGTACAGTTTTCGCCAGTACAGCTCAGTTTCAGCTTAAATTATGGTTTTACATTCGAGTTTGGCTTCAGGGTTTGTGTTTTCTCAGATGGACAGTGGAGGAAACTAGTTTGATTTTAGATGAGCAGCATCATCCGGCAGTGCAGTCTCAATAGCTCGCCAATAAAGCTTTGGATACAAACTGTATACCCCTGACCAATGGAACTGTGGGGGAGCATGATGACTTCCATAAAGGAAGTAATGGACAAACCACACTCTGTATTCTTCCATGTGGGGAAACCATATTGAAACACAAACTGCAAATTTATCATCATCTGTCTGTCTATATTGTTTTCCTTCCAGGATCAAATGTGAAAAAATGTCTATTTTCATTTTTTTTTTCTGCAGAAATGATTTGTTGTGGCTACAGATAAATGTTTGATTGGAAAGAAATTTCTTTTTCCATCTCCCACTTTTCCCTCTTAAACATGAATAAATGAATGAATGAATGCATACTCATTTCTCATGGTGTATTGATGCATATACAATGTACAAACTAAGCTGTCCATTTACATCTGGTGCCTTGTTGTATTTCCTCTCTTGAGAGCAGGGGGGTGCTACTGCACCACACCGTATAGGTGGACCAAATAAACTGGTAACTGAGTGTATGTTAGTATAAATCTATCAGTTTCTATCTATCGGTTTGATTTTTCTGTCTTCTGTTTTGTAAGTATTGATATGATATTTTGTGTGCAGTATGGTTTGACACTACTTTTACAATAAACAGTTTGATCAAAACTGGAATATTTTTTGTATGTTACTTTGAAGTGAATTAGGTTAACAATACAATTCAACAATCTGCACGGACATTTCTAAGTAGAGTTAAAAATACATAAGTTAGAATAACTTAAATGAAGTATTTTGACAACTTAATAACACCAAAACCTTTTTAATTAATTAAGTTGGTTCAACTTAATCAAGCTTGTAGAGGACAAAGTAAAACATGTTAGTTGTACTGAACTAGTTAGTTTGTCTAACTATAAAAGTCTCATGAGATTTGCCCAATAATGGATGATTTAGAATTACTAAAAAAGAACCATGTCAATTTTTATCTTAATTATTTTAAAGTTGATCAAGAGTATTCATTTTTAGAGTATACAATGACTTCCTCTCTCTGTGTCTCTCACTGTACCGTTTATTATGTATAGTCAATTAATACACATTCAAGTTATTCATTCTAAATAAAATACTCAAGACTCAAAAAATCTAATTTCATTTTAATCAATGCACTGCAAAAATTAAGAAATGTAGACATTATCAACACAAACCAAAGTAAAAAAAAAAAAACAGTTGATTCTAGAAATTAAACAAAGCAATACAGTTTAAAATGATTGAAATATCATCCATTTGACTATATACAGAAAGTTATTAAAATATTACAATTTATCCACATTCCTCTTTAGCATTTAACATGAGGTCTTTACAAAATATATTTATAGTGCTATTATTATCATGTTGATCTTGGCCACAGACTATTGTACCACATTTCATTCTATTTTAGCTGCTGCATACATGTAATTTAAGAACATCTATGTACCATCTATGCACCGTTATACATATTCATGGTCCAGTATTAAATACAAAATCTATTTTAAGTTGTTGTTTTGAGTTAAAAAAAAAAAAAGAATCCTGAAAATCAGCAAAAACATTTCTGAAGTTCTTTCAAACACAATAACTGATTGGGTCCGACTGATGTGTGCTGTGCAAACAAAAGAGCATTTAATTTTTGTTAAATGACTGGCTGTGATTTGTTGAGAGTAAGTCATGAGTTTTTCCATTGCTGTTGTGGCTGCAATTTATGATAGACTGTACATAAAGACCCATATGGACGGAGAGTACTTGCTGCACATCTACGCCCAATCAAGCCAATAAAATAGTCAATAAAATCTACAGTTCGATCAATGTAAAGGTGTGAGATGGGCTCATTTTTCTTCACATTTTAATTGTCATCATATTTACAAGATTGTGTCTTATTGGCAGAGATGGGCAGTATTTCAGTTATATGCATTCAAAATACATATTCAGTTACCTTTGAGTATTTTGTAATTTGTTTTTTGCAGGGCAGAAAAAATATGATGTAATTGGTAAAAAAAAATACTTAGAAAGCTTGTATTTGTATATTTGAAATATTTAAAATACATTGCTTAATAGATTATTTTTCATTCATTTAAAATGTCCAGTGTGAAAGCTTTACTAGCATTTATTGACAGAATATGACAAAAAATACATTAAAGTATGTTTTCCTTAGTGTAAAATAAGAATTGTTCTGTTTTCATTACCTGAGAATGAGCTGTTTATATCTACACAGGGCACGGATCATGGAGTCTGCCAAGTTGCCCCACCATGTCTCTACAGTAGCCCGGAAGGACAAACCAAATACTGGCTTGTTCTTTTGCGCTTAGTGTAATGTAATGTGTACTTTTCATGTCAGACCCATACTGAGGCTACCAAATGTTAAAATATGATATCAGTTTGTATAAAATATATTTTTGTATTTTCAAATTACCAGTTATATTCATTTCAAAACTTGCATTTTCTAATTCCAGTGTTTTGTATTTTATTTTTGATACATTTGATGGGCGAGTACTTGTAATTTGTAACAAGAAACTTTTTGATGTATATGTGTCCATCTCTGCTTATTGGAATGAAAGTGTTGTAAGATGTGTAAGATTCTGAGTTGAAAATGAGCATATTAGTTTTAGGTGACCACAAAAATGCACAGCATGTTTTGTTAATTTGTTAATTTGTTAATCTTTTTTTTATTAGTTCGCTGAATTTAAAAGTGACATACTGAAGTTTGAAAGTCCTGCACATAGCAGTTCTAATTATCTTCGTTATTGCAACCCCACCTGGAGTCACAGGGGAAAAAAGCTGGAGGGTAGAGTCTAACCACAGACACTGAGCAGGGATTGCTTTCATAATTTTTATACCATGACTGGGATGATGAATAGGGGGACAAAGAAAGTGATCCCACGGCAACGTCTTTGACAGAGTGCAAGGAGAAGTCAGGGATCTGTCTGTGTGGAAGGCGAGGGGCTGGCTGGAGGACAAAGAGGCTGGGGGAAGTGTTTGTACTTCTCTGGGGCCGGACCCTGAGGGGGCGATGGTATGGGAGTGTCTGGAGAGGCTGCAGGACAAGAGGGAGAGACATAGGGACATTTAATTTATTTATTTATTTTGCAAATTAAAATGTTTTGTGCAGAAAAAAAGTACATATATAGTCTGGAAAATGTATCCACAGTGGCCCACAGGAAATGTTACATCTACAGCTGCTGCTTTATAGATACAGCTCCCATCAATCTCGTGTGGCCATTAGGTGGTGTAATATTGCCAAATGCATTTTTTATTTTTAAATGAAAGCATACAATATGGCCAATACTCATCAATTCTTGTAAATGGTACCTTTTTATGGATTCTTTTCATATGCAGGATGCCTATTTATTAGTTTTAGCCAAGTTAATGGAAACACATCTGGCACACAGTTTTGTGACAGTTTTTCATGAGAAGAGATAAATTGAACATCTACTTCACATTGATATTTCTTGCGCGTGTGTGTCAGAGGGTTTGTGCTCATCTGACTGAATGCAGTTAGTGTGATTGTGTGCATGTCTCACAGCTGTGGGGTATGTGGCTCTTACCAATCAGTGGAGTGTGAGCGACAGGCATGGTGCTGATGACCAGTGTGTGTCCAGTCACAGGGTCCTGGGCCAGCTGGGTGTGTGGCGGGTGGTGCATGTGTGTGGGTTCTGACGTCAAGCCTGAACATAAAACATGATGACATTAATCAATTATAGACTTCAACAGATAGAGCTACGTTCTTAGAAATAAAGGTGCTAACGAGAACCATAAAGGATTCTTAAGCGCATCTCCATAGGAGAACCCTTTTTGGTTCCTGGTAGAACCAGGAATTAAACAATCCTTCAGTAAGTTTTTTGGATGAAAATGGTTCTTAATGGAACCTTCAGTCTTACAAAGAACCCCGGACGAACCATTTCTTCAACAAAAGGTTCTTCAGAGGGAAATGTTTCTGGGTAGAACCTCAGCCTTCTAGCCTTTTTTGAAACCCTTATTTCTATAGTGTAGAGTTGTTCTTATACAGTTACAACAGATGTTTTTCTGCATCTCATCTAGAAATATGTTATTCAATCAGGTGACATTTAAGGGCTCACCCACTTAATGACATGCTCCAAAACACAGATTTCTTTTTGCACATGGTGGCATTTCACCTAATAAGCCCACATTAGACTAAAAAGCAGCAGTTTTCAACAGTGCTAGAATAAATCTCTGTTTCAGAGCTTTTAATTAATTGAGTGAGTCAGATTTTACAAATTTATGCTGATTTTTTCATCCTGTGCCTTCAAAAGAGCATTCACACATACATTGGTATAGACACAAATACATGAACAAACTGAATCAGCGACTTGCATCCAGAAATACAGTAGTTCAGTAAGCCCTAATGAGGCACTGTAAATGTGAATTACTTGTTTTAACTTTAAAAAGTATCCAGTCAGCGTTAAAATTTTAAGTTGCCTGAATTTGAAATGACAAGTGGAGGCAATTTTGTAAAGAAATAAATTCAGTTGTACCTGAGAAAACATGTTCAGTAAGCTTAAGTTAGTAAGTTGAACCAACAATGCTCAGTTACACTGACAAACTTTATAAATAAATTTGATTTCCTTTTGCATTTTCTCAACTTAAAGACTAAATTTTTCATTTGGCACAAAGAACTTACAACTGCAGCTGCTCCTGTTGGAACTTCTTTATTCCAGCGTTGACACAAAGACAATATGCGAAACTGTTCAAAGTGAATTCATTACATTTTAAATATAAGGGGGTAGGGACTGAATTCAGTTCTAACTTTCATCATGGTTCACAGTGTTTTCATCAAAAATAAACAACCATGACTTCCTAAAATGTATGAAAGACACATGGGAAGTTTTCATTATACATCATGTATACTCATGTCTCTTTAGAAACATCATTTAATGAGTTGACTGAACTACAGTACAGTACATTCATTCAACTCTTCATTTTAAGTCAAAATATTTCAAGTTAGAAGAATGATATTTAAGTTCTGAAGTGTTCTGGAAATAAATACTAGAATTCTTAAGTTTAATTAACTTCAATAAATAAAACAAGTAAAATTAGTTGATTTCACTAAATTCCTGTATGATTTTTACAGTGTATGTCAGCATCACTATGTTTTGCGCATTCATATGACTAAATATAATATCATCTCAGCAATATTTGAACAGCATTGTTTTTGTTATGTTAGTTCCACATCCCTACAGGATGCTGAATAATAAAACACACAGCCCTGTCTGTATAGGGCCTTCTAAGTCAGGATGTCACATTCTGGAGTTGTTTTTTAGCGTGTATGGAAAAATAGAAGACACATTTGGGGGTGACTTTTTACTTTATTTCCACGTCTCATCTTGTGCTTGAATTGTCGTGGCCTTGCTTGGAATATGTTTGATGAATTCTACCTTTAAAAACTGCTTCTTTATTTATACACACTTCGATGTGTTGGTACATAGCAACTTGTCTGTTTCGGCTTTGCCTAAAATATATGTGGAGATGTACCATCTTTCTTTCTGCAAAAGCTCCAACTTTTTACCCATTGTGTATATCCAGGAAAACTTAACTGAATATGTATACTTCTTGTTTTATACACTGTTTCCTACTTGTATCTACTGGAGCATTTGGTGGTCTTGCTGAAGGTCACGCTATTTTTCTTTCTGCAGACTTACAAGCACAGACACAAGCCCAGTCTCACCTCCCAGCAGCATCTCGTGCAGCAGGTTGTCTATCTTGGCCAGGCCACAGAGCTTAATGAACTGGAGCTGTTCGATCATCTGCCAGGTGATGCTCTGCAGGGTGGGCAGCAGGAGTAACAGCTCTCCAAAACGACCCCTGGAGTCATACTGACGGTCATTAATGTAGTCCTCCAGACTCATCTGGACCTGTGCACAAAAGGCCATGTCTCCATCAGTATAAGCAAACTGCCCTTGTTCTTGTAAATTAACTGATATATCATACAATATGTGTAAAAATGTGATGTATAATACACAGTGATAATTAGGTTGTTTATTGGAAATTACAACGGAACATAATAGAAAGAACTGCAGCAATAAATACAGAAGTCAAATGCTTGACTGACCTGCAAACGCATGGCCTTGATCTTCGCTGGGTCCCGCAAAGACTTTGCATCTGCAGAATGGGAAGCAAAGTGTGGAAGTGGGGAATGGATAAAAGGGTGGAGAGGTGGAGGAAGGGATTGAAGGACAGGAGGGTGTGGGAAAAAAAACAGAAAGATCATGGACGGAATTGAGGATATGAGTGGAATTGATGGAATGATTGTGGTCAAACTGGGGCATGAAGGAAAATGAGGGGATTTAGGGAAGGGGAGAGAATGGAGGACAGGTAACACAAGATGGGGGCAGGGATTGTGGTCACACAAGGCCAAGGAGATATTAGAAAAAAGCTACAGAGGGATTGGGATCTAACTTTGAGGGGAAATGTAACCAGATGGATGGGATTGGTTGGGAAAAGAGGGATCTGGGCAGAAACGGCAACGGGTACAGGACAGGTATCATTAAAAATATTTTGTTTGCTTTTATGTTCTATATTTTTAGTCATCTTGAAATTTGAATGCATTACTTACAAAACAACATTTATTTTATTTACTTAGCTTTTATCCTTTATTCATTTTTGAAATAATGGTAAAGCTGATACATTTGTGGGCCGTTACACAATACCAACCCAAATCAACCCATCATAAAATATGACTGGGTGTCAGAAATCTGTGCCAAGGGTATTATCAATGCTAATATCCCGTATCTTACCCTTATCTCTTGCTCAAGTAAATTGCATAACCTAAAGCACTTTTAATCTTGCTCTCTAAAGATACTTTACCAAGCTTTTCACTTATTATAATAAACAGACATAATTTACTCATACAGACAGGTGTTGGATGGAGAAGCAAGGGCAAACAAGGTAACCATTCATCCCAGGAATTCGAGAGAGATAGCTTTTTTTTATCACCTGGGTCAAAGAAGACAATGGCCTTGAGTGCTGCATACTCGTTGTCATCTATTTGAATGTCCTGGAAGGGCTGGACCAGCTCGTCCAGCACTCGGTTGGCTACCCGACAGATCTCTGCTTCAGGACTGTTCCTGTGGATCACACAGCCATTACCTGCAGACACAGAGTGTATCTGTCAATGGTTGTGTTGAGGGAAATTGACAGGGAGTGAAAAGTATGTGCATGTGTGTGGGGTGGAGTGCTGGTGTGGAAGTGTGAAGGGAATAGTTTTGTACCTTTAACCTTGAGAGAAAGATAAGTTGGATCTTGTGGAGTTTTGTCAGGCCTGTTTACGGGTTCCAGTCAAGGTTATGGTGAGGGAGTGTGGGGAATGTCCTAAGAAGTATAAAAATGCAAAATGTGTCTGTGTGTATTGTTTTACTATATTTGTGGGGTCCAGCAGCTTTGTGGGGACCAAAATACTGGACCTCACATCGCTGTTGGACCCTACAAAGCTTTTGGACCCCAAAAAATAGGACCAAAATGCTTGATCCTACAAAACTGTTGGACCCCACAGAGATAGGACCAAAATGCTGGACCCCCCAAAGATAGGACCAAAATGTTGGACCCCACAAAGATCAGACCAAAATGCTTGATCCTACAAAACTGTCAGACTCCACAAAGATAGGGCCGAAATGCTGGACCCCACAAAGATTGGACCAAAATGCTTGATCCTACAAAACTGTTGGGCCTCACAAAAAATGGGACCAAAATGCTGGACCCCACAAAGACTGGGCCAAAAATTTTGAACCCCACAAGTTCAAAGGGCCTTTTGAGAGCTCAGATATGGCGTTAGGGTTAGGATTAGAATTAGGGTTAAGGTTAGGTTTATATGTAGATATAAAGTGATT
This sequence comes from Lutjanus campechanus, assembly GCA_027495735.1. Classification (NCBI taxonomy): domain Eukaryota; kingdom Metazoa; phylum Chordata; class Actinopteri; order Lutjaniformes; family Lutjanidae; genus Lutjanus; species Lutjanus campechanus. The sequence goes on along the minus strand of JAJHUR010140493.1, from coordinate 340,978 downwards.
CTTACATCCTCCAGTGGTATGAATGTGTAGCCTATACACTGAATACAAAAAAAAGAGTTTAAATGTCTCATTAACTGTGTGTTACAGAATAGTTCCATATTTCCTTTTTCTCAAAACTTAGCTAGAGGCTGTTTGATTCTCCCCAGGCAAGCTATGGATCCCAAAGTCTCAGAGGAATAATAGATAATTTAATGGTTGCAGCTCCAGACAGATTTTTTTTTCATGGCCAAAATTGGCTCTTTGATTGTAAAGATTGCCAACCCATAGGCAAGGGCAGTGGTTCCCAAACTGGGGGGCGGGCCCCCCTGGGGGGGCACAGAGCACTGCAAGGGGGGCGCGAAAGACCAGGGGAGAAAAAAAGAGTGAAACAAAGCTGAATGAATATGATTTATGTAGGGGGAATAAACAAATGGGTTTGCTGTTTCTATCCAGCTGACCTTTATTTGGCTAAAAAATTTAACTTTTGAATTCTTTTTTTAATATCAGTTCCATCCCCAATTATAGTTAACAATTGATTGAAAATTTTGTGGTGGGGGGCTTGAACTTTTGTTGGCTTCCAAAATGGGGGCATACTGGAAAAAGTTTGGGAATCACTGGGCTAGGGAATGCATTATGTCAATAACTTGCCCCTGTGTGTGTGTGTGGACCTGGGTGTATGTAGTTGATTGATCTGCCTACAGTGTGATGTTGGTACATGCCCCAGTAATGAGTAATGCTGTTTACAGGAGACACTTTTGAAGTCACAAAGAAACAGAAAAACTTGAGTTAATCATTCTCAGCTAACACAACATTTAATCTGTCTTCACACTTCAGTGCTGAACCACCTGATTGCACCACATACAGTACAAATGAATAAGTGAAATACAATTCTATTGGTCAGTTTGTACCTAAAAGCAGGAAGTCCTTGAATGGCATTGACCTTTTGGCAACCCCGAGCAAGAGGTGTTCACCTGCATGAGCCCTGAGCAAGCTCACCTGGAGATAAACACACACACAGTTAAACAAAGAGCACAAACAATGCAACAATGCATCCCCTTTTGCCCTTACATATACATCACACAGGGGCTACAATGTAGTGAACTATATTGAGCAGTCTCTGTATGCTAATTTAAGGTGACATCTCTAACACTTTAATCACTGCTCCAAATTCTTGCCTGTGAGTGCATTTGGTTGATTAAAGAGAATCTTTCTTCCACGCAAACTTAAAGTGCTTCGACAGAATAAGAATATTTGTCAGAACAGCAAGCACACGCACACACACACCCACACCCACACCCACACCCAGACAGCCAATACAAAAAGACTGCATTTCAAGATAGTGTTAACAAAAGTACTCCATTCTGAAATGTACTGGCTTTAACTTTGAAAAACAAACATAAAAAGATTTTTTTTTAAATATGCAAGAGAATGACAGCATACAAGCAATACCATAATCACAGATTACCCATCATGCATCACAGGCCTTTTACCTGGTCATCCAGCGGCAGTTCTCCAAAAGCAGGAATGTATTTGGCCCATTCCACCAACACCAATAACTGTTGTCTCATAGAATCACAAACATCCCCAACATTCGCTGACTTCTGCTCTGATATATCTGCTATTCCAACTGGAGCAGTGATCTGGAGGGAGACACAAAATATGAGTTTCCTGGGTCTTTTGTACACTGTAAAAAAGTTTTGAAAACTCATAATTTCAAGCGGTTTTAAGTAAAACTCAAATTCTTATGCTTTGAAATAAACTAAAACAAGTTTTGCCAACCTATAATCTTTTTTGAAACAATTTACTTTTCTTCTTTAGATAAACTTGAATCTTTGAGTTTTACAAAAACTTGTATCTGTCATCTATTTGATTTGTCATTTAGGTGTTTTATATTTAAAATATTAAATTACTAATATTCAGTTTGATGAATTTACTCAACAATTTTTGAAATGCACTTATTTTGGAAAAATCAAAGATTCAGTTGTAAATCATCTCAACAAAGTATTATAGGCTGGAAAACTCTTTTTAGTTTATTTCACATCTTAAGAGTTTAAGTTTCATTCAATACTCAAAAATTATGAGTTTTCTCAACTTTTTACTGTGTAATCAAGCCACATACAAACACATATCAATAGGAAAAATGAAGATTCACATGGAAAATTGTCACCTGTTGGGACAGTGATTCCGCTTGGGCCAAAATAGTGATGGGTGGCAAGTCTTGGGAGTCAGGGATAGTTCTTCGGGAGCTGATCCGATCTCTCTCATTCTGTACCGCTAAAATGTAACAGACAGCTCAAGTTACTGTGTGTGTGAAACAGAAAGAGCAATTAAAAAAAGATCAGGCAGAGGCCTCCTGTATTTAACTTATTGTAAAAAATTAACTAATTTCCAAATAGGAATAGTACAGTAATCCTGCTAATATTAGTCAGTATTAGTCCTTGTTTTCAAGAATTTGTTCAAAATGGATGTCATGAGTGTTGAGAGCTGTGAAAAAAAGAAATTCTGAATGGAAACAATGACCGTAGTTAATATTTAGAAACATAGCCATACAGGCTGGCATCAGCAAGACAAGTCAAACGTTAACCAGTTGCAATCCAGAACAACATGTTTGAATAACACATGATTAGGTGTCATAAAGCTCTATGCCAAGGTTATACCCCCCATAAATACGCATACACACACAGACATTCACTCACTCACTCACTCACTCACTAAGTAATCACTTATTTTATGGCTGAGCCAGTTTCAACCATCTTGAAGCAGCTCTCAGATTCTCTGATGACAGCCTTTTCTTCAGTGCCACTAATTTTAAGTCCATACCTTGTTTCAATGGGAAAAGCAAACAATAAACTACATCTAAAATATATATATATATACACTACTGATGATACCCTGTGAAAATCAGGTAGTATTTGTTTGAAAAATAAAACGATATGCCCACATTTTTCACTTTTTGGTTTTTATGTCTCCATGTAAAGTTTTAGTGGAGTTTCAAAATATAAGAAGCCATTTGGATAGCAATTTATTGCTTTCTACTTCCACTCTTTTCCAGGAGCCTGGAGGAACATTTCCCTACCTTCTTTTTTCATGCCTGCCCTGAAGCACTTGTTGAGTCTGCAGAAACGACACTGGTTCCTCTTATCTTTATCCACAATGCACTGCCTGCTGAACCTGTATATGATGAACATACAATGATATAAGTAGCTTTGCAGATTTAAGCACAGTTTTCTGTAACATAATGTGACTTGCCCCAACATGATGACTGGGCTGATAAGTCAGTTATCAACACTTTAAGTTCTATGTAGATATCTGCACATGATAATAAAGGTGCACGAGAGCATGTTTATTTGCACACTTATGCACTTTCATACTGTGTGTCTTTCACATATGCATGACGCGTGTGTGGCATGATTTTAAGTGTGTGTGTTTTTGTCTCTGTACCTGCAGGTGTAGACGTGGTTCTTGCGTATGGAGCGTCTGAAGAAGCCTTTACAGCCGTCACAGCTGGAGGCTCCATAGTGTTTCCCTGTGGCTTTGTCTCCACAGATGGCACAGTTAGTGCTGACCCCGTCTGGACCGGGCAGGCTCGACTCTGTTGGCATGCTGTCTGAAACACATAAAAACCACTCACACAGGTAAATACATATGCATTTACACATACGTCTACAGACACAAGCTCATATATTTTTATGGTAAATACATTGGTATAGATTGAAATACACTAACAAATAGAACGAATTAATTGCAAAGCACATCCAGAAATAGTTCAATATGATCTAATGATGCACTGTAAATTTTAACTGGTAAATTTGTCTTAACTTTAAAAACAACAAATTTGATTTTAACTCTCAAACACTGCATGCTGGGAAGTCCACTAATATGCTGATCATGTTTCTTTAGAAACTTAAATTAATGACTCGATTGTACTGTACAATAGTATATTCATTCAACTCAACAAGTCAAAAGGCATTAAGGTAGAATCCTAGAAATCTTAAGTTTAATTAACTTTGAATAGATAAAACTTTTATATTTACAGTTAATGAGGAAAGATTAGGTGGATTAGTGGGGGAATACAGTGAAGCCGCTATATGTAGAATTTGTATGTGATTGGCATGTTACTATTCTAGTTAATGTGTTATGTGTATATTCCATAGTATGGTGAGATTTGAATAACTGTGAGGTCATTTGTGTAGTGTTTTTATTTGTACATTATAGTAAATGCATCTGTATGGCATAAATCAGCAGCAGCAACAATAAATGGCAGTTCAATTGCCAGGCACTTAAAGAATTACTGCTGATGCCTTCATTTTTATTGTCATCTCCTCATTCTCGTAAACATTATTATAATGATGGTGATAATTTTCATTATCACCATGATTGTCACCATAATCAAAACCATAATCATCATCATTGGCTGCATATAGTTCAGTCGAAGCCTACCAAATAGACACAGACACGTTTACACCCCCCAACACACACATCCAGGGTAAGATGAGTCAATGTTCAACTGAGTTTCTGTCTACATGCTGAGGTGACATCAGTGTATCACTTACATGAACAGTTGCTCTTCAATAAAATGTCTTTATGGTGCATACCTGTGATTCCTCCCCAAACAGTTTTATTAACATTACGATCTCATGCTTTTACAACCCCAACCCAGCCCTGTTCTTCCCTTCACGACCACGCCAAACAACTCCAGGTACATATCCAAATACAAGCAACAGGCAGGTGGAATTCATTTCCCACAATCTGTGTTAACAGACAACAGGATACATGCACTACTGGCCAACATTAAAATGTCATGAGTTTCCCTGTCACTTCATTTAGACATATGGAGCTTTTTATGTAAAAAATGACTACTGATTTCTTCTGCAAATAGCAACTCATTTGCCTTCAGCTATTCTCACTTCACTTCATGAGTATATTTGTAGCCTTACAAATTAACACACCTCCTGTAGTTAGTCAGTCAGTCAGTCAGTCAGTCAGTCAGTTAGTTAGTTAGTTAGTAGATACACAATACAAGGCTCTTCTCATGTCTTTGTCCATATTAAGCATTAATCTACATATCAGTAATCATACAGAGTGTGTGCACTGTAAAAATTAGCTTTTTGTCCCGGCTGCCTTAAAACTTTAAGTTGGCCGAATTTGAAAAGCCAAGTTGAGGCAATTTTGTAATGTTTCAAAACAAATAAACTTTTCTGGTCAAATAATCTTGATATTAATGAGAAAACGTGTTCAATAAGCTTTAGATGTCAAATTTAACCAATAACTCTTTACACAGACATTCATAACATTTAACATTTCTTATCAATTATTACCTTTTAATTAACTAATTCAATACTAATATTACATCATGGTTTGCAGTGATTTCATTATATCTTCTCTTAAAGTGTGTTACAGACACATAGTAAGCTTTCATCATCATATGTTCAAAATCTTAAAAAGAAGGGTCTTAGGAAAGTTTTGACTGTCAAACAATGCATGACAGGAAATTTGCTAATATCCACATCATGTTTCCTCTTGAAACTTAATGTAATGAGTTCACTGAACTCTGTACAGTACATTCATTCAACTCATTTCAAATCAAGAGACCTCAAGTTAGAAGAACTCATGTTCTGAAGTGTTCTGAAAATAAATTCTACTTCTACGACTTGAATAAATAAAACATTATAAGTAAAGTTTTGTTATGTTAATGACAAAAGATAAGGATTCCATTTCCATGTATGATTTCTTACAGTGTGTATGCATCACACATTAACACATATGCTGAAAAACAGATGTTCGTTTTGTGCTTCAAATACTGTTTGTATGTGCATCCCTTGTTTATGCATGGGTTTCTGTGTGTATGTGCGTGTGTCTCTGTGTGTGTGTGTGTGTGTGTGTGCATGTGTGTGTCAGTGGCTACTGGCACACACACTTACCTCCTCCTCCATAGAGCACCTCTGCATTCTCAAAGCCCAGCGTGCTGTATGAGGGATCCAGGCCTTCACAATAGTTGGCTACTTCCATATCTAACAGAGATTTACTCTGAGGAGCAGGAGAATACTTCATTCCTGTTTGAACTTGGTCTCCCTCACACTTTCTTCTCTTCTCTTCCCCTCCTAGTTCACTCTAAAGTCTCTCTTTCTCTTTCTACCTATCTGCTTGTCTCTACTTCATCTAATTCCTGCAGACATGACAAGGGATCTATAATCTCATCTGATTGGACTGGGAACAAGGTGAGGGGAGGAGCTGTGCCTGAGACTTCTCACCTTATTGCACATTACTTATCTGTCCTTCTTGCTCACACTTATCACAGGGATGGATAGATAGTGGTGAATGAGATATTTCCCTTCTCCCCCTATGCCTCTTTTTTCTCATCTGTTCTTTTAAACCATGTGACAGATTTCATCAGATTCTGTAAGACAGCGTGCACTTGATGTGCATGTTGGTGAGCATCCGCGCACGTGTGTCTGCATACACGACAAGGGGTTTGTTCTTACAGGCACATATATTTATGAATGTGTGTCTGCGTGTGTGTGTGTGTGTGTGTGTGTGTGTGTCCTTCCTAGGCTTCCTAATCTAATCAATAGTGGAGTAATAGCACCACCACCTCAGGAGATATAATCTATAAAGACACAAAGTGAAGTGGAAAATACTGATAACTTCCATAAACACACTCCCTGACTTTATTTATACATATTCCTAAATTAACTGACCTTATATTGTACTGTAAACATCTCAGATGATATTAACCTCAGTCACAACACTACGCTTCAAACCTCTGAAACCCGTTTGTACATGTATATTGCAATTTCA